>JAPQVY010000022.1:37500-39247 GCA_028535165.1 Quercus tomentella | reverse complement strand
CCCCTCCTCCCTCAAAATCTCCCCCCCCCCCCAAAAAAAATTAACTCTTTGCCCCGTGCCCTCCGGAGGCTAACCCCCCGAGTGCCCTCGCCCTTTAGCCTTCGCTGCATGCCTTGGTTGCGTGCCCCTTGCCTTGGCATCATGCCGATGGGGGTTGCCTTGGCTGCTGCATGCATTGCCTTGGCAGCGTGCCCATAGGGGTTGCCTTGGCCTTGGCTGCGTGCCATGAGGGTGCTGTTGCCTTGGCCTTTGGCTGCTTGCCCATGGGGGGCTGCCTTGGCAGCATGCCCATGGGGGTTTGCCTTGGCCTTGGCTGCGTGCCATGGGGGGCTGCTGCCTTGGCTGCGGCCTTGACTGCGTGCCCTAGCCTTGGCTGCGTGCCATGGGGGGCTGCTTTGGCCTTGGCAGCATGCCTTGTCCTTGGCTGCTGCATGCCCATGGGGGGCTGCATGCATGCCTTGTGGCCTTGGCTGCGTGGCCATGGGGGGCCGCACGCCTTGGCCTTGGCTGCGTGCCTTGGCCATGGGGGGCTGCTGCCCATAGCCTTGGCTGCGTGCCTTGGCCATGGGGGGCTGGCTGCATGCCTTGGCCTTGGCAGCGTGCCCATGGGGGCCTTGGCTGCGTGCCTTGGCCATGGGGGGCTGGCTGCATGCCTTGGCCTTGGCAGCGTGCCCATGGGGGCCTTGGCTGCGTGCCTTGGCCATGGGGGGCTGCTGCTGCTGCCTTGCCCACAAATTGTGAGTGATTTCCCAAAAAATGAGGGTTTTTTGGAAAAGGAGGTTATTTGCCCCAAAGAGGCATGGCAGGGTGCCCAGGGGCACGCCCGCGTGCACGCCACGCCGCATCGCCCCGCATCGTCCCGCACTCCGGAAAAATTGGCTCGTGCCTTTGCCCCTTTTTGTGTTCCTAAATTCAGTCCATGATTTTAGAGGACGTTTCCAACAAGCGGTTCGGCGTTCCGAGCATTTTTGAATTTTTTATGATTTTTCCTATTTTCTGGCTTCCGAAAATCATAAAAAATAAACTATGTTGAACCTGGCCCCCAAATTTTGACAGGTTGAAGGTTAGATTTTTCTTAGCTTGTGTGCAAAAAATCAGGGCAAGAATCCAAGGATTGCTCCAAAAAAGACCCATTATTCCTCCTCAACAAATCAATGTTTCCTCGTGCCAAAGGGGATTTTTTCCTAAGCGCTCTTTAGGGGGGGGAGAGTTGGAGGTGTCCGAAGAGGTTATCTAGGCTTGGCAGCAGCAGCCCCCCCAAGTGCTGCCATGGCCTTGTAGGGGTCTCAAGGGCATGCCACGGCCTTGGCATCCCACCCACGGGGCATGCCACGCCCTCGCCGTGCTGCCACTGCCCTTCTTCAGGCAGCGTGCGTGCATGCTAGGGCCCTGGCTGCGTGCCCACGCAAGCATGCCATGGCCTTGGCTGCGTGCCTTGCCTTGACTGCCAGCCCATGGGGGCTGCCATGGCCTTGGCCTTGGCTGCGTGCACGCAAGCATGCCTTGGCCTTGGTTGCCTGCCCATGGGGGCTGCCTTGGCCTTGGCTGCTGCATGCCCCGGCCTTGGCTGGCTGCATGCCCGTGGGGGGCTGCCTTGGCCTTCGATGCATGCCTTGGGCCTTGGCTGCTGCTTGCCCACATATTTGGGGAGTGATTTCCTAAAAATGAGGGTTTTTTGGAAAATGAGGTTATTTCCCCCAAGGAGGCAGGCAGTGGGCATGCCCGCGTGCACGCCGCGCCCCATCGG
>JAPQVY010000021.1:37500-39356 GCA_028535165.1 Quercus tomentella | reverse complement strand
ATCAACCAGGTAGCATTCCTCGTCGATGCCGGCGCCGCCCGGAGGCCCTGGCTCGCCCGAGGGCAAGGAAGGGCACGGACGAGCACGGCGATCGTGCGGGGCAGAGCGATGACGCTCGCTTGGTATGTTGGCAAAGGGGGCCAAAGGCCCCAAACCCACATGGTGTTCTGCATCCAAGGCCACGAGCACGCCCACGTGCTCCACATCGGCAACGCGGAGGCCGCGAGGCACGCGTGGGACACGAGGACGGCTTCGAGGTCCTACCGACGCCCCGCGAGGAGCGTCGACTAGGAACGAATCAACTAGAGGGACGAGTGCCTTCGAGGCAGGTATGCAACACAGGGACCCGAATTGCGTCCGAGCGACGCTCGGAACAACGCTGATTGGGAGCACGCCGGACAGTTCGATGCGCGAGCACGGAGCCTGCCAAGCCATGCAACCCTGCCACCACTCACACGCTATCACGTACACTAGACCGCAACACCACCAAACGTACCCCACAACGACACGCCACAAGGCCTGCCGTGCATGAGGAAGCATCGAGTGGCGCCGAGTCCGCACCGCTGGGCGTGAAGGACAACACTACTAAACCACGTGCCTGCAAGGATGGGTCGTCGCCACGCAAAGGCCCGATGGTCGCCGTGGGACTTGCTTCGCGCAGCAATGGGTGAAACGAACACCGTCCGCTTTGCGAGAGCGTGCCCAAGCTATACCAAGCTTGCGTGGCTCACCAACCACACACAGGAACTACAAGGGACATCGAGGGACATCGAGGGACACTGCTGTTGCTGCTGCCGCCGTCGTCGTCGTCGCCGCCGCCGCTGCTACCACGCAACCGCGTAGTAAGAAAGACACACACAAGCCCGATAGTCGCATGGAACTTGCTTCGCGCAGCAATGGGTGAAACTAACACCGTCCGCGTTGCGATAGCGTGGCCAAGCTAAACCAAGAATGCATGCATCCCCCCACCACGCGGCTACTGAGACCATCAACCCCCCGCCACTGGGCACGGGTGATTGTGGCCTCGAGGAAAAGTGGCACCAGAGAAAGCTTTCACAATGCGTTTGATCATCACCTTAGGCTTGCTTTGCGTGGCAATGGGTGAAACTAACACCGTCCGCGTTGCAAGAGCGCGCCGCAGCTATACCACGTACACGTGAAATGCCAACCTGGGTCCACCCCGGCGATGCATTTAGGGCCCACCTCGCGCCATGGAGCACGCGGGGTTGGGTGCCTGAGGGCTCGTCATGAGCATGCCTACCCGTGGCCAAGCTCAAGAGGGGTCGCCCCTGTGCATCGCCGAATACCTCCTCCCCCCTAAAGAGCCCTTAGGAAAAAATCCGCTCTGGCACGAGGAAACATTGATTTGTTGAGGAGGAATAATGGGTCATTTTTGGAGCAATTCTTGGAGTCTTGCCCTGATTTTTTGCAGACATGCTAAGAAAAATCCAACCTTCAACCTGTCAAAATTTGGATGCCAGATTCAACATATTTTATTTTTTATGATTTTCTGAAGCCGAAAAATAGGAAAAATCATAAGAAATTCAAAAACGCTCGGAACGCCGAACCGCTTGCTGGAATCCTCCTCTAAAATCATGGAATGAATTTAGGGACATAAAAATGGAAAAAGGCACGAGCCAATTTTGCTAGAGTGCGGGACGATGCGGGACGATGCGGCGCGGCGTGCATGCTGGCATGCCCCTGGGATGCCCACTGCCTGCCCAGGGCATGCAGCAGCGAAGGCCAAGGCAGCCCCCATGGGCAGGCAGCCAAGGCCAGGGCGTGCAGCAGCCAAGGCCAAGGCAACCCCCCATGGGCATGCAGCAGCGAAGGCCAAGGCAGCCCCCATGGGCAGG
>JAPQVY010000021.1:5000-7500 GCA_028535165.1 Quercus tomentella | reverse complement strand
CAGAGAAAGCTTTCACAATGCGTTTGATCATCACCTTAGGCTTGCTTTGCGTGGCAATGGGTGAAACTAACACCGTCCGCGTTGCAAGAGCGCGCCGCAGCTATACCACGTACACGTGAAATGCCAACCTGGGTCCACCCCGGCGATGCATTTAGGGCCCACCTCGCGCCATGGAGCACGCGGGGTTGGGTGCCTGAGGGCTCGTCATGAGCATGCCTACCCGTGGCCAAGCTCAAGAGGGGTCGCCCCTGTGCATCGCCGAATACCTCCTCCCCCCTAAAGAGCCCTTAGGAAAAAATCCGCTCTGGCACGAGGAAACATTGATTTGTTGAGGAGGAATAATGGGTCATTTTTGGAGCAATTCTTGGAGTCTTGCCCTGATTTTTTGCAGACATGCTAAGAAAAATCCAACCTTCAACCTGTCAAAATTTGGATGCCAGATTCAACATATTTTATTTTTTATGATTTTCTGAAGCCGAAAAATAGGAAAAATCATAAGAAATTCAAAAACGCTCGGAACGCCGAACCGCTTGCTGGAATCCTCCTCTAAAATCATGGAATGAATTTAGGGACATAAAAATGGAAAAAGGCACGAGCCAATTTTGCTAGAGTGCGGGACGATGCGGGACGATGCGGCGCGGCGTGCATGCTGGCATGCCCCTGGGATGCCCACTGCCTGCCCAGGGCATGCAGCAGCGAAGGCCAAGGCAGCCCCCATGGGCAGGCAGCCAAGGCCAGGGCGTGCAGCAGCCAAGGCCAAGGCAACCCCCCATGGGCATGCAGCAGCGAAGGCCAAGGCAGCCCCCATGGGCAGGCAGCCAAGGCCAGGGCGTGCAGCAGCCAAGGCCAAGGCAACCCCCCATGGGCACGCAGCCAAGGCATGGGCATGCCGCAGCCAAGGCCGAGGCAGCACCCCATGGGCATGCAGCTGCCAAGGCCTGGGCATGCATGCATGCAGCAGCCAAGGCCAAGGCACGCAGCCAAGGCCGTGGCATGCTTGCGTGGGCACGCTGGCATGCCCCTGGGCGCGGGCAGCAAGGCCCCTGGGGGCACGCAGCCAAGGCCCTAGCATGCACGCTGCCTGAAGGGCAGTGGCAGCACGGCGAGGGCGTGGCATGCCCCGTGGGTGGGATGCCAAGGCCATGGCATGCCCTTGGGACCCCTACAAGGCCATGGCAGCACTTGGGGGGGGGGGGGGGGGGGGGGTGCTGCAGCCAAGCCCAGATAGCCTCTTCGGACGCCTCCTACTCTTCCCCCCCTAAAGAGCCCTTAGGAAAAAATCCCATCTGGCACGAGGAAACATTGATTTGTTGAGGAGGAATAATGGGTCTTTTTTGGAGCAATTCTTGGAGTCTTGCCCTGATTTTTCGCACACATGCTAAGAAAAATCCAACCTTCAACCTATCAAAATTTGGATGCCAGATTCCACATATTTTATTTTTTATGATTTTCTGAAGCCGAAAAATAGGAAAAATCATAAAAAATTAAAAAACGCTCGGAACGCCGAACCGCTTGCTGGAATCCTCCTCTAAAATCATGGAATGAATTTAGGGATACAAAAATGGAAAAAGGCACGAGCCAATTTTTCCGGAGTGCGGGACGATGCGGGGCGATGCGGCACGGCGTGCACGCGGGCATGCCCACTGCCTGCCTCCTTGGGGGAAATAACCTCATTTTCCAAAAAACCCTCATTTTTAGGAAATCACTCCCCAAATATGTGGGCAAGCAGCAGCCAAGGCCCAAGGCATGCATCGAAGGCCAAGGCAGCCCCCCACGGGCATGCAGCCAGCCAAGGCCGGGGCATGCAGCAGCCAAGGCCAAGGCAGCCCCCATGGGCAGGCAACCAAGGCCAAGGCATGCTTGCGTGCACGCAGCCAAGGCCAAGGCCATGGCAGCCCCCATGGGCTGGCAGTCAAGGCCAAGGCACGCAGCCAAGGCCATGGCATGCTTGCGTGGGCACGCTGGCATGCCCCTGGGGGCACGCAGCCAGGGCCCTAGCATGCACGCACGCTGCCTGAAGAAGGGCAGTGGCAGCACGGCGAGGGCGTGGCATGCCCCGTGGGTGGGATGCCAAGGGCGTGGCATGCCCTTGGGACCCCTACAAGGCCATGGCAGCACTTGGGGGGGCTGCTGCTGCCAAGCCTAGATAACCTCTTCGGACACCTCCAACTCTCCCCCCCCCCCTAAAGAGCGCTTAGGAAAAAATCCCCTTTGGCACGAGGAAACATTGATTTGTTGAGGAGGAATAATGGGTCTTTTTTGGAGCAATCCTTGGATTCTTGCCCTGATTTTTTGCACACAAGCTAAGAAAAATCTAACCTTCAACCTGTCAAAATTTGGGGGCCAGGTTCAACATAGTTTATTTTTTATGATTTTCGGAAGCCAGAAAATAGGAAAAATCATAAAAAATTCATAAATGCTCGGAACGCCGAACCGCTTGTTGGAAACGTCCTCTAAAATCATGGACTGAATTTAGGAACACAAAAAGGGGCAAAGGCAC
>JAPQVY010000019.1:37500-40000 GCA_028535165.1 Quercus tomentella | reverse complement strand
GGGCTGGCTGCATGCCTTGGCCTTGGCAGCGTGCCCATGGGGGCCTTGGCTGCGTGCCTTGGCCATGGGGGGCTGGCTGCATGCCTTGGCCTTGGCAGCGTGCCCATGGGGGCCTTGGCTGCGTGCCTTGGCCATGGGGGGCTGGCTGCGTGCCTTGGCCATGGGGGGCTGGCTGCGTGCCTTGGCCTTGGCAGCGTGCCCATGGGGGCCTTGGCTGCGTGCCTTGGCCATGGGGGGGCTGCTGCTGCCTTGCCCACAAATTGTGAGTGATTTCCCAAAAAATGAGGGTTTTTTGGAAAAGGAGGTTATTTGCCCCAAAGAGGCATGGCAGGGTGCCCAGGGGCACGCCCGCGTGCACGCCACGCCGCATCGCCCCGCATCGTCCCGCACTCCGGAAAAATTGGCTCGTGCCTTTGCCCCTTTTTGTGTTCCTAAATTCAGTCCATGATTTTAGAGGACGTTTCCAACAAGCGGTTCGGCGTTCCGAGCATTTATGAATTTTTTATGATTTTTCCTATTTTCTGGCTTCCGAAAATCATAAAAAATAAACTATGTTGAACCTGGCCCCCAAATTTTGACAGGTTGAAGGTTAGATTTTTCTTAGCTTGTGTGCAAAAAATCAGGGCAAGAATCCAAGGATTGCTCCAAAAAAGACCCATTATTCCTCCTCAACAAATCAATGTTTCCTCGTGCCAAAGGGGATTTTTTCCTAAGCGCTCTTTAGGGGGGGGGGGAGAGTTGGAGGTGTCCGAAGAGGTTATCTAGGCTTGGCAGCAGCAGCCCCCCCAAGTGCTGCCATGGCCTTGTAGGGGTCCCAAGGGCATGCCACGCCCTTGGCATCCCACCCACGGGGCATGCCACGCCCTCGCCGTGCTGCCACTGCCCTTCTTCAGGCAGCGTGCGTGCATGCTAGGGCCCTGGCTGCGTGCCCCCAGGGGCATGCCAGCGTGCCCACGCAAGCATGCCATGGCCTTGGCTGCGTGCCTTGGCCTTGACTGCCAGCCCATGGGGGCTGCCATGGCCTTGGCCTTGGCTGCGTGCACGCAAGCATGCCTTGGCCTTGGTTGCCTGCCCATGGGGGCTGCCTTGGCCTTGGCTGCTGCATGCCCCGGCCTTGGCTGGCTGCATGCCCGTGGGGGGCTGCCTTGGCCTTCGATGCATGCCTTGGGCCTTGGCTGCTGCTTGCCCACATATTTGGGGAGTGATTTCCTAAAAATGAGGGTTTTTTGGAAAATGAGGTTATTTCCCCCAAGGAGGCAGGCAGTGGGCATGCCCGCGTGCACGCCGTGCCGCATCGCCCCGCATCGTCCCGCACTCCGGAAAAATTGGCTCGTGCCTTTTTCCATTTTTGTATCCCTAAATTCATTCCATGATTTTAGAGGAGGATTCCAGCAAGCGGTTCGGCGTTCCGAGCGTTTTTTAATTTTTTATGATTTTTCCTATTTTTCGGCTTCAGAAAATCATAAAAAATAAAATATGTGGAATCTGGCATCCAAATTTTGATAGGTTGAAGGTTGGATTTTTCTTAGCATGTGTGCGAAAAATCAGGGCAAGACTCCAAGAATTGCTCCAAAAAAGACCCATTATTCCTCCTCAACAAATCAATGTTTCCTCGTGCCAGATGGGATTTTTTCCTAAGGGCTCTTTAGGGGGGGAAGAGTAGGAGGCGTCCGAAGAGGCTATCTGGGCTTGGCTGCAGCACCCCCCCCCCCCCCCCCCCCAAGTGCTGCCATGGCCTTGTAGGGGTCCCAAGGGCATGCCATGGCCTTGGCATCCCACCCACGGGGCATGCCACGCCCTCGCCGTGCTGCCACTGCCCTTCAGGCAGCGTGCATGCTAGGGCCTTGGCTGCGTGCCCCCAGGGGCCTTGCTGCCCGCGCCCAGGGGCATGCCAGCGTGCCCACGCAAGCATGCCACGGCCTTGGCTGCGTGCCTTGGCCTTGGCTGCTGCATGCATGCATGCCCAGGCCTTGGCAGCTGCATGCCCATGGGGTGCTGCCTCGGCCTTGGCTGCGGCATGCCCATGCCTTGGCTGCGTGCCCATGGGGGGTTGCCTTGGCCTTGGCTGCTGCACGCCCTGGCCTTGGCTGCCTGCCCATGGGGGCTGCCTTGGCCTTCGCTGCTGCATGCCCATGGGGGGTTGCCTTGGCCTTGGCTGCTGCACGCCCTGGCCTTGGCTGCCTGCCCATGGGGGCTGCCTTGGCCTTCGCTGCTGCATGCCCTGGGCAGGCAGTGGGCATCCCAGGGGCATGCCAGCATGCACGCCGCGCCGCATCGTCCCGCATCGTCCCGCACTCTAGCAAAATTGGCTCGTGCCTTTTTCCATTTTTATGTCCCTAAATTCATTCCATGATTTTAGAGGAGGATTCCAGCAAGCGGTTCGGCGTTCCGAGCGTTTTTGAATTTCTTATGATTTTTCCTATTTTTCGGCTTCAGAAAATCATAAAAAATAAAATATGTTGAATCTGGCATCCAAATTTTGACAGGTTGAAGGTTGGAT
>JAPQVY010000018.1:0-41365 GCA_028535165.1 Quercus tomentella | reverse complement strand
TTAACGCGCTTATGCTGATGGGTGCGATCATACCAACACTAATGCACCGGATCCCATCAGAACTCCGCAGTTAAGCGTGTTTGGGCGAGAGTAGTACTAGGATGGGTGACCTCCTGGGAAGTCCTCGTGTTGCACCCCTCTCTTTTTCTTCGGATTTTTTTTGTCGCCGGGCTTATCGCTTACGTCGGTCCAGCACGCCCGCTTTGTAGGCTTAGTCTGCCCCAGGCCAAAAATACGAGCCGCCGATCTCGTTCTGGGTGCTAGTTTGGTGGCGGTGATCTCGAAATCCCCTCGGGTTGCACCTCCCTGGTGTTAGAGTGCATCGCTGCATTGGGATCCTTTATAAGAATTTAACGCGCTTATGCTGATGGGTGCGATCATACCAACACTAATGCACCGGATCCCATCAGAACTCCGCAGTTAAGCGTGTTTGGGCGAGAGTAGTACTAGGATGGGTGACCTCCTGGGAAGTCCTCGTGTTGCACCCCTCTCTTTTTCTTCGGATTTTTTTTGTCGCCGGGCTTATCGCTTACGTCGGTCCAGCACGCCCGCTTTGTAGGCTTAGTCTGCCCCAGGCCAAAAATACGAGCCGCCGATCTCGTTCTGGGTGCTAGTTTGGTGGCGGTGATCTCGAAATCCCCTCGGGTTGCACCTCCCTGGTGTTAGAGTGCATCGCTGCATTGGGATCCTTTATAAGAATTTAACGCGCTTATGCTGATGGGTGCGATCATACCAACACTAATGCACCGGATCCCATCAGAACTCCGCAGTTAAGCGTGTTTGGGCGAGAGTAGTACTAGGATGGGTGACCTCCTGGGAAGTCCTCGTGTTGCACCCCTCTCTTTTTCTTCGGATTTTTTTTGTCGCCGGGCTAATCGCTTACGTCGGTCCAGCACGCCCGCTTTGTAGGCTTAGTCTGCCCCAGGCCAAAAATACGAGCCGCCGATCTCGTTCTGGGTGCTAGTTTGGTGGCGGTGATCTCGAAATCCCCTCGGGTTGCACCTCCCTGGTGTTAGAGTGCATCGCTGCATTGGGATCCTTTATAAGAATTTAACGCGCTTATGCTGATGGGTACGATCATACCAACACTAATGCACCGGATCCCATCAGAACTCCGCAGTTAAGCGTGTTTGGGCGAGAGTAGTACTAGGATGGGTGACCTCCTGGGAAGTCCTCGTGTTGCACCCCTCTCTTTTTCTTCGGATTTTTTTTGTCGCC
The DNA here is from genome assembly GCA_028535165.1 of Quercus tomentella. NCBI lineage: Eukaryota > Viridiplantae > Streptophyta > Magnoliopsida > Fagales > Fagaceae > Quercus > Quercus tomentella. Next base: position 40,147 of record JAPQVY010000018.1, on the reverse strand, counting down.
GGGCTTATCGCTTACGTCGGTCCAGCACGCCCGCTTTGTAGGCTTAGTCTGCCCCAGGCCAAAAATACGAGCCGCCGATCTCGTTCTGGGTGCTAGTTTGGTGGCGGTGATCTCGAAATCCCCTCGGGTTGCACCTCCCTGGTGTTAGAGTGCATCGCTGCATTGGGATCCTTTATAAGAATTTAACGCGCTTATGCTGATGGGTGCGATCATACCAACACTAATGCACCGGATCCCATCAGAACTCCGCAGTTAAGCGTGTTTGGGCGAGAGTAGTACTAGGATGGGTGACCTCCTGGGAAGTCCTCGTGTTGCACCCCTCTCTTTTTCTTCGGATTTTTTTTGTCGCCGGGCTTATCGCTTACGTCGGTCCAGCACGCCCGCTTTGTAGGCTTAGTCTGCCCCAGGCCAAAAATACGAGCCGCCGATCTCGTTCTGGGTGCTAGTTTGGTGGCGGTGATCTCGAAATCCCCTCGGGTTGCACCTCCCTGGTGTTAGAGTGCATCGCTGCATTGGGATCCTTTATAAGAATTTAACGCGCTTATGCTGATGGGTGCGATCATACCAACACTAATGCACCGGATCCCATCAGAACTCCGCAGTTAAGCGTGTTTGGGCGAGAGTAGTACTAGGATGGGTGACCTCCTGGGAAGTCCTCGTGTTGCACCCCTCTCTTTTTCTTCGGATTTTTTTTGTCGCCGGGCTTATCGCTTACGTCGGTCCAGCACGCCCGCTTTGTAGGCTTAGTCTGCCCCAGGCCAAAAATACGATCCGCCGATCTCGTTCTGGGTGCTAGTTTGGTGGCGGTGATCTCGAAATCCCCTCGGGTTGCACCTCCCTGGTGTTAGAGTGCATCGCTGCATTGGGATCCTTTATAAGAATTTAACGCGCTTATGCTGATGGGTGCGATCATACCAACACTAATGCACCGGATCCCATCAGAACTCCGCAGTTAAGCGTGTTTGGGCGAGAGTAGTACTAGGATGGGTGACCTCCTGGGAAGTCCTCGTGTTGCACCCCTCTCTTTTTCTTCGGATTTTTTTTGTCGCCGGGCTTATCGCTTACGTCGGTCCAGCACGCCCGCTTTGTAGGCTTAGTCTGCCCCAGGCCAAAAATACGAGCCGCCGATCTCGTTCTGGGTGCTAGTTTGGTGGCGGTGATCTCGAAATCCCCTCGGGTTGCACCTCCCTGGTGTTAGAGTGCATCGCTGCATTGGGATCCTTTATAAGAATTTAACGCGCTTATGCTGATGGGTGCGATCATACCAACACTAATGCACCGGATCCCATCAGAACTCCGCAGTTAAGCGTGTTTGGGCGAGAGTAGTACTAGGATGGGTGACCTCCTGGGAAGTCCTCGTGTTGCACCCCTCTCTTTTTCTTCGGATTTTTTTTGTCGCCGGGCTTATCGCTTACGTCGGTCCAGCACGCCCGCTTTGTAGGCTTAGTCTGCCCCAGGCCAAAAATACGAGCCGCCGATCTCGTTCTGGGTGCTAGTTTGGTGGCGGTGATCTCGAAATCCCCTCGGGTTGCACCTCCCTGGTGTTAGAGTGCATCGCTGCATTGGGATCCTTTATAAGAATTTAACGCGCTTATGCTGATGGGTGCGATCATACCAACACTAATGCACCGGATCCCATCAGAACTCCGCAGTTAAGCGTGTTTGGGCGAGAGTAGTACTAGGATGGGTGACCTCCTGGGAAGTCCTCGTGTTGCACCCCTCTCTTTTTCTTCGGATTTTTTTTGTCGCCGGGCTTATCGCTTACGTCGGTCCAGCACGCCCGCTTTGTAGGCTTAGTCTGCCCCAGGCCAAAAATACGAGCCGCCGATCTCGTTCTGGGTGCTAGTTTGGTGGCGGTGATCTCGAAATCCCCTCGGGTTGCACCTCCCTGGTGTTAGAGTGCATCGCTGCATTGGGATCCTCTATAAGAATTTAACGCGCTTATGCTGATGGGTGCGATCATACCAACACTAATGCACCGGATCCCATCAGAACTCCGCAGTTAAGCGTGTTTGGGCGAGAGTAGTACTAGGATGGGTGACCTCCTGGGAAGTCCTCGTGTTGCACCCCTCTCTTTTTCTTCGGATTTTTTTTGTCGCCGGGCTTATCGCTTACGTCGGTCCAGCACGCCCGCTTTGCAGGCTTAGTCTGCCCCAGGCCAAAAATACGAGCCGCCGATCTCGTTCTGGGTGCTAGTTTGGTGGCGGTGATCTCGAAATCCCCTCGGGTTGCACCTCCCTGGTGTTAGAGTGCATCGCTGCATTGGGATCCTTTATAAGAATTTAACGCGCTTATGCTGATGGGTGCGATCATACCAACACTAATGCACCGGATCCCATCAGAACTCCGCAGTTAAGCGTGTTTGGGCGAGAGTAGTACTAGGATGGGTGACCTCCTGGGAAGTCCTCGTGTTGCACCCCTCTCTTTTTCTTCGGATTTTTTTTGTTGCCGGGCTTATCGCTTACGTCGGTCCAGCACGCCCGCTTTGTAGGCTTAGTCTGCCCCAGGCCAAAAATACGAGCCGCCGATCTCGTTCTGGGTGCTAGTTTGGTGGCGGTGATCTCGAAATCCCGTCGGGTTGCACCTCCCTGGTGTTAGAGTGCATCGCTGCACTGGGATCCTTTATAAGAATTTAACGCGCTTATGCTGATGGGTGCGATCATACCAACACTAATGCACCGGATCCCATCAGAACTCCGCAGTTAAGCGTGTTTGGGCGAGAGTAGTACTAGGATGGGTGACCTCCTGGGAAGTCCTCGTGTTGCACCCCTCTCTTTTTCTTCGGATTTTTTTTGTCGCCGGGCTTATCGCTTACGTCGGTCCAGCACGCCCGCTTTGTAGGCTTAGTCTGCCCCAGGCCAAAAATACGAGCCGCCGATCTCGTTCTGGGTGCTAGTTTGGTGGCGGTGATCTCGAAATCCCCTCGGGTTGCACCTCCCTGGTGTTAGAGTGCATCGCTGCACTGGGATCCTTTATAAGAATTTAACGCGCTTATGCTGATGGGTGCGATCATACCAACACTAATGCACCGGATCCCATCAGAACTCCGCAGTTAAGCGTGTTTGGGCGAGAGTAGTACTAGGATGGGTGACCTCCTGGGAAGTCCTCGTGTTGCACCCCTCCCTTTTTCTTCGGATTTTTTTTGTCACCGGGCTTATCGCTTACGTCGGTCCAGCACGCCCGCTTTGCAGGCTTAGTCTGCCCCAGGCCAAAAATACGAGCCGCCGATCTCGTTCTGGGTGCTAGTTTGGTGGCGGTGATCTCGAAATCCCCTCGGGTTGCACCTCCCTGGTGTTAGAGTGCATCGCTGCATTGGGATCCTTTATAAGAATTTAACGCGCTTATGCTGATGGGTGCGATCATACCAACACTAATGCACCGGATCCCATCAGAACTCCGCAGTTAAGCGTGTTTGGGCGAGAGTAGTACTAGGATGGGTGACCTCCTGGGAAGTCCTCGTGTTGCACCCCTCTCTTTTTCTTCGGATTTTTTTTGTCGCCGGGCTTATCGCTTACGTCGGTCCAGCACGCCCGCTTTGTAGGCTTAGTCTGCCCCAGGCCAAAAATACGAGCCGCCGATCTCGTTCTGGGTGCTAGTTTGGTGGCGGTGATCTCGAAATCCCCTCGGGTTGCACCTCCCTGGTGTTAGAGTGCATCGCTGCATTGGGATCCTTTATAAGAATTTAACGCGCTTATGCTGATGGGTGCGATCATACCAACACTAATGCACCGGATCCCATCAGAACTCCGCAGTTAAGCGTGTTTGGGCGAGAGTAGTACTAGGATGGGTGACCTCCTGGGAAGTCCTCGTGTTGCACCCCTCTCTTTTTCTTCGGATTTTTTTTGTCGCCGGGCTTATCGCTTACGTCGGTCCAGCACGCCCGCTTTGTAGGCTTAGTCTGCCCCAGGCCAAAAATACGAGCCGCCGATCTCGTTCTGGGTGCTAGTTTGGTGGCGGTGATCTCGAAATCCCCTCGGGTTGCACCTCCCTGGTGTTAGAGTGCATCGCTGCATTGGGATCCTTTATAAGAATTTAACGCGCTTATGCTGATGGGTGCGATCATACCAACACTAATGCACCGGATCCCATCAGAACTCCGCAGTTAAGCGTGTTTGGGCGAGAGTAGTACTAGGATGGGTGACCTCCTGGGAAGTCCTCGTGTTGCACCCCTCTCTTTTTCTTCGGATTTTTTTTGTCGCCGGGCTTATCGCTTACGTCGGTCCAGCACGCCCGCTTTGTAGGCTTAGTCTGCCCCAGGCCAAAAATACGAGCCGCCGATCTCGTTCTGGGTGCTAGTTTGGTGGCGGTGATCTCGAAATCCCCTCGGGTTGCACCTCCCTGGTGTTAGAGTGCATCGCTGCATTGGGATCCTTTATAAGAATTTAACGCGCTTATGCTGATGGGTGCGATCATACCAACACTAATGCACCGGATCCCATCAGAACTCCGCAGTTAAGCGTGTTTGGGCGAGAGTAGTACTAGGATGGGTGACCTCCTGGGAAGTCCTCGTGTTGCACCCCTCTCTTTTTCTTCGGATTTTTTTTGTCGCCGGGCTTATCGCTTACGTCGGTCCAGCACGCCCGCTTTGTAGGCTTAGTCTGCCCCAGGCCAAAAATACGAGCCGCCGATCTCGTTCTGGGTGCTAGTTTGGTGGCGGTGATCTCGAAATCCCCTCGGGTTGCACCTCCCTGGTGTTAGAGTGCATCGCTGCATTGGGATCCTTTATAAGAATTTAACGCGCTTATGCTGATGGGTGCGATCATACCAACACTAATGCACCGGATCCCATCAGAACTCCGCAGTTAAGCGTGTTTGGGCGAGAGTAGTACTAGGATGGGTGACCTCCTGGGAAGTCCTCGTGTTGCACCCCTCTCTTTTTCTTCGGATTTTTTTTGTCGCCGGGCTTATCGCTTACGTCGGTCCAGCACGCCCGCTTTGTAGGCTTAGTCTGCCCCAGGCCAAAAATACGAGCCGCCGATCTCGTTCTGGGTGCTAGTTTGGTGGCGGTGATCTCGAAATCCCCTCGGGTTGCACCTCCCTGGTGTTAGAGTGCATCGCTGCATTGGGATCCTTTATAAGAATTTAACGCGCTTATGCTGATGGGTGCGATCATACGAACACTAATGCACCGGATCCCATCAGAACTCCGCAGTTAAGCGTGTTTGGGCGAGAGTAGTACTAGGATGGGTGACCTCCTGGGAAGTCCTCGTGTTGCACCCCTCTCTTTTTCTTCGGATTTTTTTTGTCGCCGGGCTTATCGCTTACGTCGGTCCAGCACGCCCGCTTTGTAGGCTTAGTCTGCCCCAGGCCAAAAATACGAGCCGCCGATCTCGTTCTGGGTGCTAGTTTGGTGGCGGTGATCTCGAAATCCCCTCGGGTTGCACCTCCCTGGTGTTAGAGTGCATCGCTGCATTGGGATCCTTTATAAGAATTTAACGCGCTTATGCTGATGGGTGCGATCATACGAACACTAATGCACCGGATCCCATCAGAACTCCGCAGTTAAGCGTGTTTGGGCGAGAGTAGTACTAGGATGGGTGACCTCCTGGGAAGTCCTCGTGTTGCACCCCTCTCTTTTTCTTCGGATTTTTTTTGTCGCCGGGCTTATCGCTTACGTCGGTCCAGCACGCCCGCTTTGTAGGCTTAGTCTGCCCCAGGCCAAAAATACGAGCCGCCGATCTCGTTCTGGGTGCTAGTTTGGTGGCGGTGATCTCGAAATCCCCTCGGGTTGCACCTCCCTGGTGTTAGAGTGCATCGCTGCATTGGGATCCTTTATAAGAATTTAACGCGCTTATGCTGATGGGTGCGATCATACCAACACTAATGCACCGGATCCCATCAGAACTCCGCAGTTAAGCGTGTTTGGGCGAGAGTAGTACTAGGATGGGTGACCTCCTGGGAAGTCCTCGTGTTGCACCCCTCTCTTTTTCTTCGGATTTTTTTTGTCGCCGGGCTTATCGCTTACGTCGGTCCAGCACGCCCGCTTTGTAGGCTTAGTCTGCCCCAGGCCAAAAATACGAGCCGCCGATCTCGTTCTGGGTGCTAGTTTGGTAGCGGTGATCTCGAAATCCCCTCGGGTTGCACCTCCCTGGTGTTAGAGTGCATCGCTGCATTGGGATCCTTTATAAGAATTTAACGCGCTTATGCTGATGGGTGCGATCATACCAACACTAATGCACCGGATCCCATCAGAACTCCGCAGTTAAGCGTGTTTGGGCGAGAGTAGTACTAGGATGGGTGACCTCCTGGGAAGTCCTCGTGTTGCACCCCTCTCTTTTTCTTCGGATTTTTTTTGTCGCCGGGCTTATCGCTTACGTCGGTCCAGCACGCCCGCTTTGTAGGCTTAGTCTGCCCCAGGCCAAAAATACGAGCCGCCGATCTCGTTCTGGGTGCTAGTTTGGTGGCGGTGATCTCGAAATCCCCTCGGGTTGCACCTCCCTGGTGTTAGAGTGCATCGCTGCATTGGGATCCTTTATAAGAATTTAACGCGCTTATGCTGATGGGTGCGATCATACCAACACTAATGCACCGGATCCCATCAGAACTCCGCAGTTAAGCGTGTTTGGGCGAGAGTAGTACTAGGATGGGTGACCTCCTGGGAAGTCCTCGTGTTGCACCCCTCTCTTTTTCTTCGGATTTTTTTTGTCGCCGGGCTTATCGCTTACGTCGGTCCAGCACGCCCGCTTTGTAGGCTTAGTCTGCCCCAGGCCAAAAATACGAGCCGCCGATCTCGTTCTGGGTGCTAGTTTGGTGGCGGTGATCTCGAAATCCCCTCGGGTTGCACCTCCCTGGTGTTAGAGTGCATCGCTGCATTGGGATCCTTTATAAGAATTTAACGCGCTTATGCTGATGGGTGCGATCATACCAACACTAATGCACCGGATCCCATCAGAACTCCGCAGTTAAGCGTGTTTGGGCGAGAGTAGTACTAGGATGGGTGACCTCCTGGGAAGTCCTCGTGTTGCACCCCTCTCTTTTTCTTCGGATTTTTTTTGTCGCCGGGCTTATCGCTTACGTCGGTCCAGCACGCCCGCTTTGTAGGCTTAGTCTGCCCCAGGCCAAAAATACGAGCCGCCGATCTCGTTCTGGGTGCTAGTTTGGTGGCGGTGATCTCGAAATCCCCTCGGGTTGCACCTCCCTGGTGTTAGAGTGCATCACTGCATTGGGATCCTTTATAAGAATTTAACGCGCTTATGCTGATGGGTGCGATCATACCAACACTAATGCACCGGATCCCATCAGAACTCCGCAGTTAAGCGTGTTTGGGCGAGAGTAGTACTAGGATGGGTGACCTCCTGGGAAGTCCTCGTGTTGCACCCCTCTCTTTTTCTTCGGATTTTTTTTGTCGCCGGGCTTATCGCTTACGTCGGTCCAGCACGCCCGCTTTGTAGGCTTAGTCTGCCCCAGGCCAAAAATACGAGCCGCCGATCTCGTTCTGGGTGCTAGTTTGGTGGCGGTGATCTCGAAATCCCCTCGGGTTGCACCTCCCTGGTGTTAGAGTGCATCGCTGCATTGGGATCCTTTATAAGAATTTAACGCGCTTATGCTGATGGGTGCGATCATACCAACACTAATGCACCGGATCCCATCAGAACTCCGCAGTTAAGCGTGTTTGGGCGAGAGTAGTACTAGGATGGGTGACCTCCTGGGAAGTCCTCGTGTTGCACCCCTCTCTTTTTCTTCGGATTTTTTTTGTCGCCGGGCTTATCGCTTACGTCGGTCCAGCACGCCCGCTTTGTAGGCTTAGTCTGCCCCAGGCCAAAAATACGAGCCGCCGATCTCGTTCTGGGTGCTAGTTTGGTGGCGGTGATCTCGAAATCCCCTCGGGTTGCACCTCCCTGGTGTTAGAGTGCATCGCTGCATTGGGATCCTTTATAAGAATTTAACGCGCTTATGCTGATGGGTGCGATCATACCAACACTAATGCACCGGATCCCATCAGAACTCCGCAGTTAAGCGTGTTTGGGCGAGAGTAGTACTAGGATGGGTGACCTCCGGGGAAGTCCTCGTTTTGCACCCCTCTCTTTTTCTTCGGATTTTTTTTGTCGCCGGGCTTATCGCTTACGTCGGTCCAGCACGCCCGCTTTGTAGGCTTAGTCTGCCCCAGGCCAAAAATACGAGCCGCCGATCTCGTTCTGGGTGCTAGTTTGGTGGCGGTGATCTCGAAATCCCCTCGGGTTGCACCTCCCTGGTGTTAGAGTGCATCGCTGCATTGGGATCCTTTATAAGAATTTAACGCGCTTATGCTGATGGGTGCGATCATACCAACACTAATGCACCGGATCCCATCAGAACTCCGCAGTTAAGCGTGTTTGGGCGAGAGTAGTACTAGGATGGGTGACCTCCTGGGAAGTCCTCGTGTTGCACCCCTCTCTTTTTCTTCGGATTTTTTTTGTCGCCGGGCTTATCGCTTACGTCGGTCCAGCACGCCCGCTTTGTAGGCTTAGTCTGCCCCAGGCCAAAAATACGAGCCGCCGATCTCGTTCTGGGTGCTAGTTTGGTGGCGGTGATCTCGAAATCCCCTCGGGTTGCACCTCCCTGGTGTTAGAGTGCATCGCTGCATTGGGATCCTTTATAAGAATTTAACGCGCTTATGCTGATGGGTGCGATCATACGAACACTAATGCACCGGATCCCATCAGAACTCCGCAGTTAAGCGTGTTTGGGCGAGAGTAGTACTAGGATGGGTGACCTCCTGGGAAGTCCTCGTGTTGCACCCCTCTCTTTTTCTTCGGATTTTTTTTGTCGCCGGGCTTATCGCTTACGTCGGTCCAGCACGCCCGCTTTGTAGGCTTAGTCTGCCCCAGGCCAAAAATACGAGCCGCCGATCTCGTTCTGGGTGCTAGTTTGGTGGCGGTGATCTCGAAATCCCCTCGGGTTGCACCTCCCTGGTGTTAGAGTGCATCGCTGCATTGGGATCCTTTATAAGAATTTAACGCGCTTATGCTGATGGGTGCGATCATACGAACACTAATGCACCGGATCCCATCAGAACTCCGCAGTTAAGCGTGTTTGGGCGAGAGTAGTACTAGGATGGGTGACCTCCTGGGAAGTCCTCGTGTTGCACCCCTCTCTTTTTCTTCGGATTTTTTTTGTCGCCGGGCTTATCGCTTACGTCGGTCCAGCACGCCCGCTTTGTAGGCTTAGTCTGCCCCAGGCCAAAAATACGAGCCGCCGATCTCGTTCTGGGTGCTAGTTTGGTGGCGGTGATCTCGAAATCCCCTCGGGTTGCACCTCCCTGGTGTTAGAGTGCATCGCTGCATTGGGATCCTTTATAAGAATTTAACGCGCTTATGCTGATGGGTGCGATCATACCAACACTAATGCACCGGATCCCATCAGAACTCCGCAGTTAAGCGTGTTTGGGCGAGAGTAGTACTAGGATGGGTGACCTCCTGGGAAGTCCTCGTGTTGCACCCCTCTCTTTTTCTTCGGATTTTTTTTGTCGCCGGGCTTATCGCTTACGTCGGTCCAGCACGCCCGCTTTGTAGGCTTAGTCTGCCCCAGGCCAAAAATACGAGCCGCCGATCTCGTTCTGGGTGCTAGTTTGGTAGCGGTGATCTCGAAATCCCCTCGGGTTGCACCTCCCTGGTGTTAGAGTGCATCGCTGCATTGGGATCCTTTATAAGAATTTAACGCGCTTATGCTGATGGGTGCGATCATACCAACACTAATGCACCGGATCCCATCAGAACTCCGCAGTTAAGCGTGTTTGGGCGAGAGTAGTACTAGGATGGGTGACCTCCTGGGAAGTCCTCGTGTTGCACCCCTCTCTTTTTCTTCGGATTTTTTTTGTCGCCGGGCTTATCGCTTACGTCGGTCCAGCACGCCCGCTTTGTAGGCTTAGTCTGCCCCAGGCCAAAAATACGAGCCGCCGATCTCGTTCTGGGTGCTAGTTTGGTGGCGGTGATCTCGAAATCCCCTCGGGTTGCACCTCCCTGGTGTTAGAGTGCATCGCTGCATTGGGATCCTTTATAAGAATTTAACGCGCTTATGCTGATGGGTGCGATCATACCAACACTAATGCACCGGATCCCATCAGAACTCCGCAGTTAAGCGTGTTTGGGCGAGAGTAGTACTAGGATGGGTGACCTCCTGGGAAGTCCTCGTGTTGCACCCCTCTCTTTTTCTTCGGATTTTTTTTGTCGCCGGGCTTATCGCTTACGTCGGTCCAGCACGCCCGCTTTGTAGGCTTAGTCTGCCCCAGGCCAAAAATACGAGCCGCCGATCTCGTTCTGGGTGCTAGTTTGGTGGCGGTGATCTCGAAATCCCCTCGGGTTGCACCTCCCTGGTGTTAGAGTGCATCGCTGCATTGGGATCCTTTATAAGAATTTAACGCGCTTATGCTGATGGGTGCGATCATACCAACACTAATGCACCGGATCCCATCAGAACTCCGCAGTTAAGCGTGTTTGGGCGAGAGTAGTACTAGGATGGGTGACCTCCTGGGAAGTCCTCGTGTTGCACCCCTCTCTTTTTCTTCGGATTTTTTTTGTCGCCGGGCTTATCGCTTACGTCGGTCCAGCACGCCCGCTTTGTAGGCTTAGTCTGCCCCAGGCCAAAAATACGAGCCGCCGATCTCGTTCTGGGTGCTAGTTTGGTGGCGGTGATCTCGAAATCCCCTCGGGTTGCACCTCCCTGGTGTTAGAGTGCATCACTGCATTGGGATCCTTTATAAGAATTTAACGCGCTTATGCTGATGGGTGCGATCATACCAACACTAATGCACCGGATCCCATCAGAACTCCGCAGTTAAGCGTGTTTGGGCGAGAGTAGTACTAGGATGGGTGACCTCCTGGGAAGTCCTCGTGTTGCACCCCTCTCTTTTTCTTCGGATTTTTTTTGTCGCCGGGCTTATCGCTTACGTCGGTCCAGCACGCCCGCTTTGTAGGCTTAGTCTGCCCCAGGCCAAAAATACGAGCCGCCGATCTCGTTCTGGGTGCTAGTTTGGTGGCGGTGATCTCGAAATCCCCTCGGGTTGCACCTCCCTGGTGTTAGAGTGCATCGCTGCATTGGGATCCTTTATAAGAATTTAACGCGCTTATGCTGATGGGTGCGATCATACCAACACTAATGCACCGGATCCCATCAGAACTCCGCAGTTAAGCGTGTTTGGGCGAGAGTAGTACTAGGATGGGTGACCTCCTGGGAAGTCCTCGTGTTGCACCCCTCTCTTTTTCTTCGGATTTTTTTTGTCGCCGGGCTTATCGCTTACGTCGGTCCAGCACGCCCGCTTTGTAGGCTTAGTCTGCCCCAGGCCAAAAATACGAGCCGCCGATCTCGTTCTGGGTGCTAGTTTGGTGGCGGTGATCTCGAAATCCCCTCGGGTTGCACCTCCCTGGTGTTAGAGTGCATCGCTGCATTGGGATCCTTTATAAGAATTTAACGCGCTTATGCTGATGGGTGCGATCATACCAACACTAATGCACCGGATCCCATCAGAACTCCGCAGTTAAGCGTGTTTGGGCGAGAGTAGTACTAGGATGGGTGACCTCCGGGGAAGTCCTCGTTTTGCACCCCTCTCTTTTTCTTCGGATTTTTTTTGTCGCCGGGCTTATCGCTTACGTCGGTCCAGCACGCCCGCTTTGTAGGCTTAGTCTGCCCCAGGCCAAAAATACGAGCCGCCGATCTCGTTCTGGGTGCTAGTTTGGTGGCGGTGATCTCGAAATCCCCTCGGGTTGCACCTCCCTGGTGTTAGAGTGCATCGCTGCATTGGGATCCTTTATAAGAATTTAACGCGCTTATGCTGATGGGTGCGATCATACCAACACTAATGCACCGGATCCCATCAGAACTCCGCAGTTAAGCGTGTTTGGGCGAGAGTAGTACTAGGATGGGTGACCTCCTGGGAAGTCCTCGTGTTGCACCCCTCTCTTTTTCTTCGGATTTTTTTTGTCGCCGGGCTTATCGCTTACGTCGGTCCAGCACGCCCGCTTTGTAGGCTTAGTCTGCCCCAGGCCAAAAATACGAGCCGCCGATCTCGTTCTGGGTGCTAGTTTGGTGGCGGTGATCTCGAAATCCCCTCGGGTTGCACCTCCCTGGTGTTAGAGTGCATCGCTGCATTGGGATCCTTTATAAGAATTTAACGCGCTTATGCTGATGGGTGCGATCATACGAACACTAATGCACCGGATCCCATCAGAACTCCGCAGTTAAGCGTGTTTGGGCGAGAGTAGTACTAGGATGGGTGACCTCCTGGGAAGTCCTCGTGTTGCACCCCTCTCTTTTTCTTCGGATTTTTTTTGTCGCCGGGCTTATCGCTTACGTCGGTCCAGCACGCCCGCTTTGTAGGCTTAGTCTGCCCCAGGCCAAAAATACGAGCCGCCGATCTCGTTCTGGGTGCTAGTTTGGTGGCGGTGATCTCGAAATCCCCTCGGGTTGCACCTCCCTGGTGTTAGAGTGCATCGCTGCATTGGGATCCTTTATAAGAATTTAACGCGCTTATGCTGATGGGTGCGATCATACCAACACTAATGCACCGGATCCCATCAGAACTCCGCAGTTAAGCGTGTTTGGGCGAGAGTAGTACTAGGATGGGTGACCTCCTGGGAAGTCCTCGTGTTGCACCCCTCTCTTTTTCTTCGGATTTTTTTTGTCGCCGGGCTTATCGCTTACGTCGGTCCAGCACGCCCGCTTTGTAGGCTTAGTCTGCCCCAGGCCAAAAATACGAGCCGCCGATCTCGTTCTGGGTGCTAGTTTGGTGGCGGTGATCTCGAAATCCCCTCGGGTTGCACCTCCCTGGTGTTAGAGTGCATCGCTGCATTGGGATCCTTTATAAGAATTTAACGCGCTTATGCTGATGGGTGCGATCATACCAACACTAATGCACCGGATCCCATCAGAACTCCGCAGTTAAGCGTGTTTGGGCGAGAGTAGTACTAGGATGGGTGACCTCCTGGGAAGTCCTCGTGTTGCACCCCTCTCTTTTTCTTCGGATTTTTTTTGTCGCCGGGCTTATCGCTTACGTCGGTCCAGCACGCCCGCTTTGTAGGCTTAGTCTGCCCCAGGCCAAAAATACGAGCCGCCGATCTCGTTCTGGGTGCTAGTTTGGTGGCGGTGATCTCGAAATCCCCTCGGGTTGCACCTCCCTGGTGTTAGAGTGCATCGCTGCATTGGGATCCTTTATAAGAATTTAACGCGCTTATGCTGATGGGTGCGATCATACCAACACTAATGCACCGGATCCCATCAGAACTCCGCAGTTAAGCGTGTTTGGGCGAGAGTAGTACTAGGATGGGTGACCTCCTGGGAAGTCCTCGTGTTGCACCCCTCTCTTTTTCTTCGGATTTTTTTTGTCGCCGGGCTTATCGCTTACGTCGGTCCAGCACGCCCGCTTTGTAGGCTTAGTCTGCCCCAGGCCAAAAATACGAGCCGCCGATCTCGTTCTGGGTGCTAGTTTGGTGGCGGTGATCTCGAAATCCCCTCGGGTTGCACCTCCCTGGTGTTAGAGTGCATCACTGCATTGGGATCCTTTATAAGAATTTAACGCGCTTATGCTGATGGGTGCGATCATACCAACACTAATGCACCGGATCCCATCAGAACTCCGCAGTTAAGCGTGTTTGGGCGAGAGTAGTACTAGGATGGGTGACCTCCTGGGAAGTCCTCGTGTTGCACCCCTCTCTTTTTCTTCGGATTTTTTTTGTCGCCGGGCTTATCGCTTACGTCGGTCCAGCACGCCCGCTTTGTAGGCTTAGTCTGCCCCAGGCCAAAAATACGAGCCGCCGATCTCGTTCTGGGTGCTAGTTTGGTGGCGGTGATCTCGAAATCCCCTCGGGTTGCACCTCCCTGGTGTTAGAGTGCATCGCTGCATTGGGATCCTTTATAAGAATTTAACGCGCTTATGCTGATGGGTGCGATCATACCAACACTAATGCACCGGATCCCATCAGAACTCCGCAGTTAAGCGTGTTTGGGCGAGAGTAGTACTAGGATGGGTGACCTCCTGGGAAGTCCTCGTGTTGCACCCCTCTCTTTTTCTTCGGATTTTTTTTGTCGCCGGGCTTATCGCTTACGTCGGTCCAGCACGCCCGCTTTGTAGGCTTAGTCTGCCCCAGGCCAAAAATACGAGCCGCCGATCTCGTTCTGGGTGCTAGTTTGGTGGCGGTGATCTCGAAATCCCCTCGGGTTGCACCTCCCTGGTGTTAGAGTGCATCGCTGCATTGGGATCCTTTATAAGAATTTAACGCGCTTATGCTGATGGGTGCGATCATACCAACACTAATGCACCGGATCCCATCAGAACTCCGCAGTTAAGCGTGTTTGGGCGAGAGTAGTACTAGGATGGGTGACCTCCGGGGAAGTCCTCGTTTTGCACCCCTCTCTTTTTCTTCGGATTTTTTTTGTCGCCGGGCTTATCGCTTACGTCGGTCCAGCACGCCCGCTTTGTAGGCTTAGTCTGCCCCAGGCCAAAAATACGAGCCGCCGATCTCGTTCTGGGTGCTAGTTTGGTGGCGGTGATCTCGAAATCCCCTCGGGTTGCACCTCCCTGGTGTTAGAGTGCATCGCTGCATTGGGATCCTTTATAAGAATTTAACGCGCTTATGCTGATGGGTGCGATCATACCAACACTAATGCACCGGATCCCATCAGAACTCCGCAGTTAAGCGTGTTTGGGCGAGAGTAGTACTAGGATGGGTGACCTCCTGGGAAGTCCTCGTGTTGCACCCCTCTCTTTTTCTTCGGATTTTTTTTGTCGCCGGGCTTATCGCTTACGTCGGTCCAGCACGCCCGCTTTGTAGGCTTAGTCTGCCCCAGGCCAAAAATACGAGCCGCCGATCTCGTTCTGGGTGCTAGTTTGGTGGCGGTGATCTCGAAATCCCCTCGGGTTGCACCTCCCTGGTGTTAGAGTGCATCGCTGCATTGGGATCCTTTATAAGAATTTAACGCGCTTATGCTGATGGGTGCGATCATACGAACACTAATGCACCGGATCCCATCAGAACTCCGCAGTTAAGCGTGTTTGGGCGAGAGTAGTACTAGGATGGGTGACCTCCTGGGAAGTCCTCGTGTTGCACCCCTCTCTTTTTCTTCGGATTTTTTTTGTCGCCGGGCTTATCGCTTACGTCGGTCCAGCACGCCCGCTTTGTAGGCTTAGTCTGCCCCAGGCCAAAAATACGAGCCGCCGATCTCGTTCTGGGTGCTAGTTTGGTGGCGGTGATCTCGAAATCCCCTCGGGTTGCACCTCCCTGGTGTTAGAGTGCATCGCTGCATTGGGATCCTTTATAAGAATTTAACGCGCTTATGCTGATGGGTGCGATCATACCAACACTAATGCACCGGATCCCATCAGAACTCCGCAGTTAAGCGTGTTTGGGCGAGAGTAGTACTAGGATGGGTGACCTCCTGGGAAGTCCTCGTGTTGCACCCCTCTCTTTTTCTTCGGATTTTTTTTGTCGCCGGGCTTATCGCTTACGTCGGTCCAGCACGCCCGCTTTGTAGGCTTAGTCTGCCCCAGGCCAAAAATACGAGCCGCCGATCTCGTTCTGGGTGCTAGTTTGGTGGCGGTGATCTCGAAATCCCCTCGGGTTGCACCTCCCTGGTGTTAGAGTGCATCGCTGCATTGGGATCCTTTATAAGAATTTAACGCGCTTATGCTGATGGGTGCGATCATACCAACACTAATGCACCGGATCCCATCAGAACTCCGCAGTTAAGCGTGTTTGGGCGAGAGTAGTACTAGGATGGGTGACCTCCTGGGAAGTCCTCGTGTTGCACCCCTCTCTTTTTCTTCGGATTTTTTTTGTCGCCGGGCTTATCGCTTACGTCGGTCCAGCACGCCCGCTTTGTAGGCTTAGTCTGCCCCAGGCCAAAAATACGAGCCGCCGATCTCGTTCTGGGTGCTAGTTTGGTGGCGGTGATCTCGAAATCCCCTCGGGTTGCACCTCCCTGGTGTTAGAGTGCATCCCTGCATTGGGATCCTTTATAAGAATTTAACGCGCTTATGCTGATGGGTGCGATCATACCAACACTAATGCACCGGATCCCATCAGAACTCCGCAGTTAAGCGTGTTTGGGCGAGAGTAGTACTAGGATGGGTGACCTCCTGGGAAGTCCTCGTGTTGCACCCCTCTCTTTTTCTTCGGATTTTTTTTGTCGCCGGGCTTATCGCTTACGTCGGTCCAGCACGCCCGCTTTGTAGGCTTAGTCTGCCCCAGGCCAAAAATACGAGCCGCCGATCTCGTTCTGGGTGCTAGTTTGGTGGCGGTGATCTCGAAATCCCCTCGGGTTGCACCTCCCTGGTGTTAGAGTGCATCGCTGCATTGGGATCCTTTATAAGAATTTAACGCGCTTATGCTGATGGGTGCGATCATACCAACACTAATGCACCGGATCCCATCAGAACTCCGCAGTTAAGCGTGTTTGGGCGAGAGTAGTACTAGGATGGGTGACCTCCTGGGAAGTCCTCGTGTTGCACCCCTCTCTTTTTCTTCGGATTTTTTTTTGTCGCCGGGCTTATCGCTTACGTCGGTCCAGCACGCCCGCTTTGTAGGCTTAGTCTGCCCCAGGCCAAAAATACGAGCCGCCGATCTCGTTCTGGGTGCTAGTTTGGTGGCGGTGATCTCGAAATCCCCTCGGGTTGCACCTCCCTGGTGTTAGAGTGCATCGCTGCATTGGGATCCTTTATAAGAATTTAACGCGCTTATGCTGATGGGTGCGATCATACCAACACTAATGCACCGGATCCCATCAGAACTCCGCAGTTAAGCGTGTTTGGGCGAGAGTAGTACGAGGATGGGTGACCTCCTGGGAAGTCCTCGTGTTGCACCCCTCTCTTTTTCTTCGGATTTTTTTTGTCGCCGGGCTTATCGCTTACGTCGGTCCAGCACGCCCGCTTTGTAGGCTTAGTCTGCCCCAGGCCAAAAATACGAGCCGCCGATCTCGTTCTGGGTGCTAGTTTGGTGGCGGTGATCTCGGAATCCCCTCGGGTTGCACCTCCCTGGTGTTAGAGTGCATCGCTGCATTGGGATCCTTTATAAGAATTTAACGCGCTTATGCTGATGGGTGCGATCATACCAACACTAATGCACCGGATCCCATCAGAACTCCGCAGTTAAGCGTGTTTGGGCGAGAGTAGTACTAGGATGGGTGACCTCCTGGGAAGTCCTCGTGTTGCACCCCTCTCTTTTTCTTCGGATTTTTTTTGTCGCCGGGCTTATCGCTTACGTCGGTCCAGCACGCCCGCTTTGTAGGCTTAGTCTGCCCCAGGCCAAAAATACGAGCCGCCGATCTCGTTCTGGGTGCTAGTTTGGTGGCGGTGATCTCGAAATCCCCTCGGGTTGCACCTCCCTGGTGTTAGAGTGCATCGCTGCATTGGGATCCTTTATAAGAATTTAACGCGCTTATGCTGATGGGTGCGATCATACCAACACTAATGCACCGGATCCCATCAGAACTCCGCAGTTAAGCGTGTTTGGGCGAGAGTAGTACTAGGATGGGTGACCTCCTGGGAAGTCCTCGTGTTGCACCCCTCTCTTTTTCTTCGGATTTTTTTTGTCGCCGGGCTTATCGCTTACGTCGGTCCAGCACGCCCGCTTTGTAGGCTTAGTCTGCCCCAGGCCAAAAATACGAGC
This sequence comes from Quercus tomentella, assembly GCA_028535165.1. Lineage (NCBI taxonomy): Eukaryota > Viridiplantae > Streptophyta > Magnoliopsida > Fagales > Fagaceae > Quercus > Quercus tomentella. Next base: position 22,574 of record JAPQVY010000018.1, on the reverse strand, counting down.
CGCCGATCTCGTTCTGGGTGCTAGTTTGGTGGCGGTGATCTCGAAATCCCCTCGGGTTGCACCTCCCTGGTGTTAGAGTGGATCGCTGCATTGGGATCCTTTATAAGAATTTAACGCGCTTATGCTGATGGGTGCGATCATACCAACACTAATGCGCCGGATCCCATCAGAACTCCGCAGTTAAGCGTGTTTGGGCGAGAGTAGTACTAGGATGGGTGACCTCCTGGGAAGTCCTCGTGTTGCACCCCTCTCTTTTTCTTCGGATTTTTTTTGTCGCCGGGCTTATCGCTTACGTCGGTCCAGCACGCCCGCTTTGTAGGCTTAGTCTGCCCCAGGCCAAAAATACGAGCCGCCGATCTCGTTCTGGGTGCTAGTTTGGTGGCGGTGATCTCGAAATCCCCTCGGGTTGCACCTCCTTGGTGTTAGAGTGCATCGCTGCATTGGGATCCTTTATAAGAATTTAACGCGCTTATGCTGATGGGTGCGATCATACCAACACTAATGCACCGGATCCCATCAGAACTCCGCAGTTAAGCGTGTTTGGGCGAGAGTAGTACTAGGATGGGTGACCTCCTGGGAAGTCCTCGTGTTGCACCCCTCTCTTTTTCTTCGGATTTTTTTTGTCGCCGGGCTTATCGCTTACGTCGGTCCAGCACGCCCGCTTTGTAGGCTTAGTCTGCCCCAGGCCAAAAATACGAGCCGCCGATCTCGTTCTGGGTGCTAGTTTGGTGGCGGTGATCTCGAAATCCCCTCGGGTTGCACCTCCTTGGTGTTAGAGTGCATCGCTGCATTGGGATCCTTTATAAGAATTTAACGCGCTTATGCTGATGGGTGCGATCATACCAACACTAATGCACCGGATCCCATCAGAACTCCGCAGTTAAGCGTGTTTGGGCGAGAGTAGTACTAGGATGGGTGACCTCCTGGGAAGTCCTCGTGTTGCACCCCTCTCTTTTTCTTCGGATTTTTTTTGTCGCCGGGCTTATCGCTTACGTCGGTCCAGCACGCCCGCTTTGTAGGCTTAGTCTGCCCCAGGCCAAAAATACGAGCCGCCGATCTCGTTCTGGGTGCTAGTTTGGTGGCGGTGATCTCGAAATCCCCTCGGGTTGCACCTCCCTGGTGTTAGAGTGCATCGCTGCATTGGGATCCTTTATAAGAATTTAACGCGCTTATGCTGATGGGTGCGATCATACCAACACTAATGCACCGGATCCCATCAGAACTCCGCAGTTAAGCGTGTTTGGGCGAGAGTAGTACGAGGATGGGTGACCTCCTGGGAAGTCCTCGTGTTGCACCCCTCTCTTTTTCTTCGGATTTTTTTTGTCGCCGGGCTTATCGCTTACGTCGGTCCAGCACGCCCGCTTTGTAGGCTTAGTCTGCCCCAGGCCAAAAATACGAGCCGCCGATCTCGTTCTGGGTGCTAGTTTGGTGGCGGTGATCTCGAAATCCCCTCGGGTTGCACCTCCCTGGTGTTAGAGTGCATCGCTGCATTGGGATCCTTTATAAGAATTTAACGCGCTTATGCTGATGGGTGCGATCATACCAACACTAATGCACCGGATCCCATCAGAACTCCGCAGTTAAGCGTGTTTGGGCGAGAGTAGTACTAGGATGGGTGACCTCCTGGGAAGTCCTCGTGTTGCACCCCTCTCTTTTTCTTCGGATTTTTTTTGTCGCCGGGCTTATCGCTTACGTCGGTCCAGCACGCCCGCTTTGTAGGCTTAGTCTGCCCCAGGCCAAAAATACGAGCCGCCGATCTAGTTCTGGGTGCTAGTTTGGTGGCGGTGATCTCGAAATCCCCTCGGGTTGCACCTCCCTGGTGTTAGAGTGCATCGCTGCATTGGGATCCTTTATAAGAATTTAACGCGCTTATGCTGATGGGTGCGATCATACCAACACTAATGCACCGGATCCCATCAGAACTCCGCAGTTAAGCGTGTTTGGGCGAGAGTAGTACTAGGATGGGTGACCTCCTGGGAAGTCCTCGTGTTGCACCCCTCTCTTTTTCTTCGGATTTTTTTTGTCGCCGGGCTTATCGCTTACGTCGGTCCAGCACGCCCGCTTTGTAGGCTTAGTCTGCCCCAGGCCAAAAATACGAGCCGCCGATCTCGTTCTGGGTGCTAGTTTGGTGGCGGTGATCTCGAAATCCCCTCGGGTTGCACCTCCCTGGTGTTAGAGTGCATCGCTGCATTGGGATCCTTTATAAGAATTTAACGCGCTTATGCTGATGGGTGCGATCATACCAACACTAATGCACCGGATCCCATCAGAACTCCGCAGTTAAGCGTGTTTGGGCGAGAGTAGTACTAGGATGGGTGACCTCCTGGGAAGTCCTCGTGTTGCACCCCTCTCTTTTTCTTCGGATTTTTTTTGTCGCCGGGCTTATCGCTTACGTCGGTCCAGCACGCCCGCTTTGTAGGCTTAGTCTGCCCCAGGCCAAAAATACGAGCCGCCGATCTCGTTCTGGGTGCTAGTTTGGTGGCGGTGATCTCGAAATCCCCTCGGGTTGCACCTCCCTGGTGTTAGAGTGGATCGCTGCATTGGGATCCTTTATAAGAATTTAACGCGCTTATGCTGATGGGTGCGATCATACCAACACTAATGCGCCGGATCCCATCAGAACTCCGCAGTTAAGCGTGTTTGGGCGAGAGTAGTACTAGGATGGGTGACCTCCTGGGAAGTCCTCGTGTTGCACCCCTCTCTTTTTCTTCGGATTTTTTTTGTCGCCGGGCTTATCGCTTACGTCGGTCCAGCACGCCCGCTTTGTAGGCTTAGTCTGCCCCAGGCCAAAAATACGAGCCGCCGATCTCGTTCTGGGTGCTAGTTTGGTGGCGGTGATCTCGAAATCCCCTCGGGTTGCACCTCCTTGGTGTTAGAGTGCATCGCTGCATTGGGATCCTTTATAAGAATTTAACGCGCTTATGCTGATGGGTGCGATCATACCAACACTAATGCACCGGATCCCATCAGAACTCCGCAGTTAAGCGTGTTTGGGCGAGAGTAGTACTAGGATGGGTGACCTCCTGGGAAGTCCTCGTGTTGCACCCCTCTCTTTTTCTTCGGATTTTTTTTGTCGCCGGGCTTATCGCTTACGTCGGTCCAGCACGCCCGCTTTGTAGGCTTAGTCTGCCCCAGGCCAAAAATACGAGCCGCCGATCTCGTTCTGGGTGCTAGTTTGGTGGCGGTGATCTCGAAATCCCCTCGGGTTGCACCTCCCTGGTGTTAGAGTGCATCGCTGCATTGGGATCCTTTATAAGAATTTAACGCGCTTATGCTGATGGGTGCGATCATACCAACACTAATGCACCGGATCCCATCAGAACTCCGCAGTTAAGCGTGTTTGGGCGAGAGTAGTACGAGGATGGGTGACCTCCTGGGAAGTCCTCGTGTTGCACCCCTCTCTTTTTCTTCGGATTTTTTTTGTCGCCGGGCTTATCGCTTACGTCGGTCCAGCACGCCCGCTTTGTAGGCTTAGTCTGCCCCAGGCCAAAAATACGAGCCGCCGATCTCGTTCTGGGTGCTAGTTTGGTGGCGGTGATCTCGAAATCCCCTCGGGTTGCACCTCCCTGGTGTTAGAGTGCATCGCTGCATTGGGATCCTTTATAAGAATTTAACGCGCTTATGCTGATGGGTGCGATCATACCAACACTAATGCACCGGATCCCATCAGAACTCCGCAGTTAAGCGTGTTTGGGCGAGAGTAGTACTAGGATGGGTGACCTCCTGGGAAGTCCTCGTGTTGCACCCCTCTCTTTTTCTTCGGATTTTTTTTGTCGCCGGGCTTATCGCTTACGTCGGTCCAGCACGCCCGCTTTGTAGGCTTAGTCTGCCCCAGGCCAAAAATACGAGCCGCCGATCTAGTTCTGGGTGCTAGTTTGGTGGCGGTGATCTCGAAATCCCCTCGGGTTGCACCTCCCTGGTGTTAGAGTGCATCGCTGCATTGGGATCCTTTATAAGAATTTAACGCGCTTATGCTGATGGGTGCGATCATACCAACACTAATGCACCGGATCCCATCAGAACTCCGCAGTTAAGCGTGTTTGGGCGAGAGTAGTACTAGGATGGGTGACCTCCTGGGAAGTCCTCGTGTTGCACCCCTCTCTTTTTCTTCGGATTTTTTTTGTCGCCGGGCTTATCGCTTACGTCGGTCCAGCACGCCCGCTTTGTAGGCTTAGTCTGCCCCAGGCCAAAAATACGAGCCGCCGATCTCGTTCTGGGTGCTAGTTTGGTGGCGGTGATCTCGAAATCCCCTCGGGTTGCACCTCCCTGGTGTTAGAGTGCATCGCTGCATTGGGATCCTTTATAAGAATTTAACGCGCTTATGCTGATGGGTGCGATCATACCAACACTAATGCAGCGGATCCCATCAGAACTCCGCAGTTAAGCGTGTTTGGGCGAGAGTAGTACTAGGATGGGTGACCTCCTGGGAAGTCCTCGTGTTGCACCCCTCTCTTTTTCTTCGGATTTTTTTTGTCGCCGGGCTTATCGCTTACGTCGGTCCAGCACGCCCGCTTTGTAGGCTTAGTCTGCCCCAGGCCAAAAATACGAGCCGCCGATCTCGTTCTGGGTGCTAGTTTGGTGGCGGTGATCTCGAAATCCCCTCGGGTTGCACCTCCCTGGTGTTAGAGTGCATCGCTGCATTGGGATCCTTTATAAGAATTTAACGCGCTTATGCTGATGGGTGCGATCATACCAACACTAATGCATCGGATCCCATCAGAACTCCGCAGTTAAGCGTGTTTGGGCGAGAGTAGTACTAGGATGGGTGACCTCCTGGGAAGTCCTCGTGTTGCACCCCTCTCTTTTTCTTCGGATTTTTTTTGTCGCCGGGCTTATCGCTTACGTCGGTCCAGCACGCCCGCTTTGTAGGCTTAGTCTGCCCCAGGCCAAAAATACGAGCCGCCGATCTCGTTCTGGGTGCTAGTTTGGTGGCGGTGATCTCGAAATCCCCTCGGGTTGCACCTCCCTGGTGTTAGAGTGCATCGCTGCATTGGGATCCTTTATAAGAATTTAACGCGCTTATGCTGATGGGTGCGATCATACCAACACTAATGCAGCGGATCCCATCAGAACTCCGCAGTTAAGCGTGTTTGGGCGAGAGTAGTACTAGGATGGGTGACCTCCTGGGAAGTCCTCGTGTTGCACCCCTCTCTTTTTCTTCGGATTTTTTTTGTCGCCGGGCTTATCGCTTACGTCGGTCCAGCACGCCCGCTTTGTAGGCTTAGTCTGCCCCAGGCCAAAAATACGAGCCGCCGATCTCGTTCTGGGTGCTAGTTTGGTGGCGGTGATCTCGAAATCCCCTCGGGTTGCACCTCCCTGGTGTTAGAGTGCATCGCTGCATTGGGATCCTTTATAAGAATTTACCGCGCTTATGCTGATGGGTGCGATCATACCAACACTAATGCACCGGATCCCATCAGAACTCCGCAGTTAAGCGTGTTTGGGCGAGAGTAGTACTAGGATGGGTGACCTCCTGGGAAGTCCTCGTGTTGCACCCCTCTCTTTTTCTTCGGATTTTTTTTGTCGCCGGGCTTATCGCTTACGTCGGTCCAGCACGCCCGCTTTGTAGGCTTAGTCTGCCCCAGGCCAAAAATACGAGCCGCCGATCTCGTTCTGGGTGCTAGTTTGGTGGCGGTGATCTCGAAATCCCCTCGGGTTGCACCTCCCTGGTGTTAGAGTGCATCGCTGCATTGGGATCCTTTATAAGAATTTAACGCGCTTATGCTGATGGGTGCGATCATACCAACACTAATGCACCGGATCCCATCAGAACTCCGCAGTTAAGCGTGTTTGGGCGAGAGTAGTACTAGGATGGGTGACCTCCTGGGAAGTCCTCGTGTTGCACCCCTCTCTTTTTCTTCGGATTTTTTTTGTCGCCGGGCTTATCGCTTACGTCGGTCCAGCACGCCCGCTTTGTAGGCTTAGTCTGCCCCAGGCCAAAAATACGAGCCGCCGATCTCGTTCTGGGTGCTAGTTTGGTGGCGGTGATCTCGAAATCCCCTCGGGTTGCACCTCCCTGGTGTTAGAGTGCATCGCTGCATTGGGATCCTTTATAAGAATTTAACGCGCTTATGCTGATGGGTGCGATCATACCAACACTAATGCACCGGATCCCATCAGAACTCCGCAGTTAAGCGTGTTTGGGCGAGAGTAGTACGAGGATGGGTGACCTCCTGGGAAGTCCTCGTGTTGCACCCCTCTCTTTTTCTTCGGATTTTTTTTGTCGCCGGGCTTATCGCTTACGTCGGTCCAGCACGCCCGCTTTGTAGGCTTAGTCTGCCCCAGGCCAAAAATACGAGCCGCCGATCTCGTTCTGGGTGCTAGTTTGGTGGCGGTGATCTCGAAATCCCCTCGGGTTGCACCTCCCTGGTGTTAGAGTGCATCGTTGCATTGGGATCCTTTATAAGAATTTAACGCGCTTATGCTGATGGGTGCGATCATACCAACACTAATGCACCGGATCCCATCAGAACTCCGCAGTTAAGCGTGTTTGGGCGAGAGTAGTACTAGGATGGGTGACCTCCTGGGAAGTCCTCGTGTTGCACCCCTCTCTTTTTCTTCGGATTTTTTTTGTCGCCGGGCTTATCGCTTACGTCGGTCCAGCACGCCCGCTTTGTAGGCTTAGTCTGCCCCAGGCCAAAAATACGAGCCGCCGATCTAGTTCTGGGTGCTAGTTTGGTGGCGGTGATCTCGAAATCCCCTCGGGTTGCACCTCCCTGGTGTTAGAGTGCATCGCTGCATTGGGATCCTTTATAAGAATTTAACGCGCTTATGCTGATGGGTGCGATCATACCAACACTAATGCACCGGATCCCATCAGAACTCCGCAGTTAAGCGTGTTTGGGCGAGAGTAGTACTAGGATGGGTGACCTCCTGGGAAGTCCTCGTGTTGCACCCCTCTCTTTTTCTTCGGATTTTTTTTGTCGCCGGGCTTATCGCTTACGTCGGTCCAGCACGCCCGCTTTGTAGGCTTAGTCTGCCCCAGGCCAAAAATACGAGCCGCCGATCTCGTTCTGGGTGCTAGTTTGGTGGCGGTGATCTCGAAATCCCCTCGGGTTGCACCTCCCTGGTGTTAGAGTGCATCGCTGCATTGGGATCCTTTATAAGAATTTAACGCGCTTATGCTGATGGGTGCGATCATACCAACACTGATGCATCGGATCCCATCAGAACTCCGCAGTTAAGCGTGTTTGGGCGAGAGTAGTACTAGGATGGGTGACCTCCTGGGAAGTCCTCGTGTTGCACCCCTCTCTTTTTCTTCGGATTTTTTTTGTCGCCGGGCTTATCGCTTACGTCGGTCCAGCACGCCCGCTTTGTAGGCTTAGTCTGCCCCAGGCCAAAAATACGAGCCGCCGATCTCGTTCTGGGTGCTAGTTTGGTGGCGGTGATCTCGAAATCCCCTCGGGTTGCACCTCCCTGGTGTTAGAGTGCATCGCTGCATTGGGATCCTTTATAAGAATTTAACGCGCTTATGCTGATGGGTGCGATCATACCAACACTAATGCACCGGATCCCATCAGAACTCCGCAGTTAAGCGTGTTTGGGCGAGAGTAGTACTAGGATGGGTGACCTCCTGGGAAGTCCTCGTGTTGCACCCCTCTCTTTTTCTTCGGATTTTTTTTGTCGCCGGGCTTATCGCTTACGTCGGTCCAGCACGCCCGCTTTGTAGGCTTAGTCTGCCCCAGGCCAAAAATACGAGCCGCCGATCTCGTTCTGGGTGCTAGTTTGGTGGCGGTGATCTCGAAATCCCCTCGGGTTGCACCTCCCTGGTGTTAGAGTGCATCGCTGCATTGGGATCCTTTATAAGAATTTAACGCGCTTATGCTGATGGGTGCGATCATACCAACACTAATGCACCGGATCCCATCAGAACTCCGCAGTTAAGCGTGTTTGGGCGAGAGTAGTACTAGGATGGGTGACCTCCTGGGAAGTCCTCGTGTTGCACCCCTCTCTTTTTCTTCGGATTTTTTTTGTCGCCGGGCTTATCGCTTACGTCGGTCCAGCACGCCCGCTTTGTAGGCTTAGTCTGCCCCAGGCCAAAAATACGAGCCGCCGATCTCGTTCTGGGTGCTAGTTTGGTGGCGGTGATCTCGAAATCCCCTCGGGTTGCACCTCCCTGGTGTTAGAGTGCATCGCTGCATTGGGATCCTTTATAAGAATTTAACGCGCTTATGCTGATGGGTGCGATCATACCAACACTAATGCACCGGATCCCATCAGAACTCCGCAGTTAAGCGTGTTTGGGCGAGAGTAGTACTAGGATGGGTGACCTCCTGGGAAGTCCTCGTGTTGCACCCCTCTCTTTTTCTTCGGATTTTTTTTGTCGCCGGGCTTATCGCTTACGTCGGTCCAGCACGCCCGCTTTGTAGGCTTAGTCTGCCCCAGGCCAAAAATACGAGCCGCCGATCTCGTTCTGGGTGCTAGTTTGGTGGCGGTGATCTCGAAATCCCCTCGGGTTGCACCTCCCTGGTGTTAGAGTGCATCGCTGCATTGGGATCCTTTATAAGAATTTAACGCGCTTATGCTGATGGGTGCGATCATACCAACACTAATGCACCGGATCCCATCAGAACTCCGCAGTTAAGCGTGTTTGGGCGAGAGTAGTACTAGGATGGGTGACCTCCTGGGAAGTCCTCGTGTTGCACCCCTCTCTTTTTCTTCGGATTTTTTTTGTCGCCGGGCTTATCGCTTACGTCGGTCCAGCACGCCCGCTTTGTAGGCTTAGTCTGCCCCAGGCCAAAAATACGAGCCGCCGATCTCGTTCTGGGTGCTAGTTTGGTGGCGGTGATCTCGAAATCCCCTCGGGTTGCACCTCCCTGGTGTTAGAGTGGATCGCTGCATTGGGATCCTTTATAAGAATTTAACGCGCTTATGCTGATGGGTGCGATCATACCAACACTAATGCGCCGGATCCCATCAGAACTCCGCAGTTAAGCGTGTTTGGGCGAGAGTAGTACTAGGATGGGTGACCTCCTGGGAAGTCCTCGTGTTGCACCCCTCTCTTTTTCTTCGGATTTTTTTTGTCGCCGGGCTTATCGCTTACGTCGGTCCAGCACGCCCGCTTTGTAGGCTTAGTCTGCCCCAGGCCAAAAATACGAGCCGCCGATCTCGTTCTGGGTGCTAGTTTGGTGGCGGTGATCTCGAAATCCCCTCGGGTTGCACCTCCCTGGTGTTAGAGTGCATCGCTGCATTGGGATCCTTTATAAGAATTTAACGCGCTTATGCTGATGGGTGCGATCATACCAACACTAATGCACCGGATCCCATCAGAACTCCGCAGTTAAGCGTGTTTGGGCGAGAGTAGTACTAGGATGGGTGACCTCCTGGGAAGTCCTCGTGTTGCACCCCTCTCTTTTTCTTCGGATTTTTTTTGTCGCCGGGCTTATCGCTTACGTCGGTCCAGCACGCCCGCTTTGTAGGCTTAGTCTGCCCCAGGCCAAAAATACGAGCCGCCGATCTCGTTCTGGGTGCTAGTTTGGTGGCGGTGATCTCGAAATCCCCTCGGGTTGCACCTCCCTGGTGTTAGAGTGCATCGCTGCATTGGGATCCTTTATAAGAATTTAACGCGCTTATGCTGATGGGTGCGATCATACCAACACTAATGCACCGGATCCCATCAGAACTCCGCAGTTAAGCGTGTTTGGGCGAGAGTAGTACGAGGATGGGTGACCTCCTGGGAAGTCCTCGTGTTGCACCCCTCTCTTTTTCTTCGGATTTTTTTTGTCGCCGGGCTTATCGCTTACGTCGGTCCAGCACGCCCGCTTTGTAGGCTTAGTCTGCCCCAGGCCAAAAATACGAGCCGCCGATCTCGTTCTGGGTGCTAGTTTGGTGGCGGTGATCTCGAAATCCCCTCGGGTTGCACCTCCCTGGTGTTAGAGTGCATCGCTGCATTGGGATCCTTTATAAGAATTTAACGCGCTTATGCTGATGGGTGCGATCATACCAACACTAATGCACCGGATCCCATCAGAACTCCGCAGTTAAGCGTGTTTGGGCGAGAGTAGTACTAGGATGGGTGACCTCCTGGGAAGTCCTCGTGTTGCACCCCTCTCTTTTTCTTCGGATTTTTTTTGTCGCCGGGCTTATCGCTTACGTCGGTCCAGCACGCCCGCTTTGTAGGCTTAGTCTGCCCCAGGCCAAAAATACGAGCCGCCGATCTAGTTCTGGGTGCTAGTTTGGTGGCGGTGATCTCGAAATCCCCTCGGGTTGCACCTCCCTGGTGTTAGAGTGCATCGCTGCATTGGGATCCTTTATAAGAATTTAACGCGCTTATGCTGATGGGTGCGATCATACCAACACTAATGCACCGGATCCCATCAGAACTCCGCAGTTAAGCGTGTTTGGGCGAGAGTAGTACTAGGATGGGTGACCTCCTGGGAAGTCCTCGTGTTGCACCCCTCTCTTTTTCTTCGGATTTTTTTTGTCGCCGGGCTTATCGCTTACGTCGGTCCAGCACGCCCGCTTTGTAGGCTTAGTCTGCCCCAGGCCAAAAATACGAGCCGCCGATCTCGTTCTGGGTGCTAGTTTGGTTGCGGTGATCTCGAAATCCCCTCGGGTTGCACCTCCCTGGTGTTAGAGTGCATCGCTGCATTGGGATCCTTTATAAGAATTTAACGCGCTTATGCTGATGGGTGCGATCATACCAACACTAATGCAGCGGATCCCATCAGAACTCCGCAGTTAAGCGTGTTTGGGCGAGAGTAGTACTAGGATGGGTGACCTCCTGGGAAGTCCTCGTGTTGCACGCCTCTCTTTTTCTTCGGATTTTTTTTGTCGCCGGGCTTATCGCTTACGTCGGTCCAGCACGCCCGCTTTGTAGGCTTAGTCTGCCCCAGGCCAAAAATACGAGCCGCCGATCTCGTTCTGGGTGCTAGTTTGGTGGCGGTGATCTCGAAATCCCCTCGGGTTGCACCTCCCTGGTGTTAGAGTGCATCGCTGCATTGGGATCCTTTATAAGAATTTAACGCGCTTATGCTGATGGGTGCGATCATACCAACACTAATGCGCCGGATCCCATCAGAACTCCGCAGTTAAGCGTGTTTGGGCGAGAGTAGTACTAGGATGGGTGACCTCCTGGGAAGTCCTCGTGTTGCACCCCTCTCTTTTTCTTCGGATTTTTTTTGTCGCCGGGCTTATCGCTTACGTCGGTCCAGCACGCCCGCTTTGTAGGCTTAGTCTGCCCCAGGCCAAAAATACGAGCCGCCGATCTCGTTCTGGGTGCTAGTTTGGTGGCGGTGATCTCGAAATCCCCTCGGGTTGCACCTCCCTGGTGTTAGAGTGCATCGCTGCATTGGGATCCTTTATAAGAATTTAACGCGCTTATGCTGATGGGTGCGATCATACCAACACTAATGCACCGGATCCCATCAGAACTCCGCAGTTAAGCGTGTTTGGGCGAGAGTAGTACTAGGATGGGTGACCTCCTGGGAAGTCCTCGTGTTGCACCCCTCTCTTTTTCTTCGGATTTTTTTTGTCGCCGGGCTTATCGCTTACGTCGGTCCAGCACGCCCGCTTTGTAGGCTTAGTCTGCCCCAGGCCAAAAATACGAGCCGCCGATCTCGTTCTGGGTGCTAGTTTGGTGGCGGTGATCTCGAAATCCCCTCGGGTTGCACCTCCCTGGTGTTAGAGTGCATCGCTGCATTGGGATCCTTTATAAGAATTTAACGCGCTTATGCTGATGGGTGCGATCATACCAACACTAATGCACCGGATCCCATCAGAACTCCGCAGTTAAGCGTGTTTGGGCGAGAGTAGTACGAGGATGGGTGACCTCCTGGGAAGTCCTCGTGTTGCACCCCTCTCTTTTTCTTCGGATTTTTTTTGTCGCCGGGCTTATCGCTTACGTCGGTCCAGCACGCCCGCTTTGTAGGCTTAGTCTGCCCCAGGCCAAAAATACGAGCCGCCGATCTCGTTCTGGGTGCTAGTTTGGTGGCGGTGATCTCGAAATCCCCTCGGGTTGCACCTCCCTGGTGTTAGAGTGCATCGCTGCATTGGGATCCTTTATAAGAATTTAACGCGCTTATGCTGATGGGTGCGATCATACCAACACTAATGCACCGGATCCCATCAGAACTCCGCAGTTAAGCGTGTTTGGGCGAGAGTAGTACTAGGATGGGTGACCTCCTGGGAAGTCCTCGTGTTGCACCCCTCTCTTTTTCTTCGGATTTTTTTTGTCGCCGGGCTTATCGCTTACGTCGGTCCAGCACGCCCGCTTTGTAGGCTTAGTCTGCCCCAGGCCAAAAATACGAGCCGCCGATCTAGTTCTGGGTGCTAGTTTGGTGGCGGTGATCTCGAAATCCCCTCGGGTTGCACCTCCCTGGTGTTAGAGTGCATCGCTGCATTGGGATCCTTTATAAGAATTTAACGCGCTTATGCTGATGGGTGCGATCATACCAACACTAATGCACCGGATCCCATCAGAACTCCGCAGTTAAGCGTGTTTGGGCGAGAGTAGTACTAGGATGGGTGACCTCCTGGGAAGTCCTCGTGTTGCACCCCTCTCTTTTTCTTCGGATTTTTTTTGTCGCCGGGCTTATCGCTTACGTCGGTCCAGCACGCCCGCTTTGTAGGCTTAGTCTGCCCCAGGCCAAAAATACGAGCCGCCGATCTCGTTCTGGGTGCTAGTTTGGTGGCGGTGATCTCGAAATCCCCTCGGGTTGCACCTCCCTGGTGTTAGAGTGCATCGCTGCATTGGGATCCTTTATAAGAATTTAACGCGCTTATGCTGATGGGTGCGATCATACCAACACTAATGCAGCGGATCCCATCAGAACTCCGCAGTTAAGCGTGTTTGGGCGAGAGTAGTACTAGGATGGGTGACCTCCTGGGAAGTCCTCGTGTTGCACCCCTCTCTTTTTCTTCGGATTTTTTTTGTCGCCGGGCTTATCGCTTACGTCGGTCCAGCACGCCCGCTTTGTAGGCTTAGTCTGCCCCAGGCCAAAAATACGAGCCGCCGATCTCGTTCTGGGTGCTAGTTTGGTGGCGGTGATCTCGAAATCCCCTCGGGTTGCACCTCCCTGGTGTTAGAGTGCATCGCTGCATTGGGATCCTTTATAAGAATTTAACGCGCTTATGCTGATGGGTGCGATCATACCAACACTAATGCATCGGATCCCATCAGAACTCCGCAGTTAAGCGTGTTTGGGCGAGAGTAGTACTAGGATGGGTGACCTCCTGGGAAGTCCTCGTGTTGCACCCCTCTCTTTTTCTTCGGATTTTTTTTGTCGCCGGGCTTATCGCTTACGTCGGTCCAGCACGCCCGCTTTGTAGGCTTAGTCTGCCCCAGGCCAAAAATACGAGCCGCCGATCTCGTTCTGGGTGCTAGTTTGGTGGCGGTGATCTCGAAATCCCCTCGGGTTGCACCTCCCTGGTGTTAGAGTGCATCGCTGCATTGGGATCCTTTATAAGAATTTAACGCGCTTATGCTGATGGGTGCGATCATACCAACACTAATGCACCGGATCCCATCAGAACTCCGCAGTTAAGCGTGTTTGGGCGAGAGTAGTACTAGGATGGGTGACCTCCTGGGAAGTCCTCGTGTTGCACCCCTCTCTTTTTCTTCGGATTTTTTTTGTCGCCGGGCTTATCGCTTACGTCGGTCCAGCACGCCCGCTTTGTAGGCTTAGTCTGCCCCAGGCCAAAAATACGAGCCGCCGATCTCGTTCTGGGTGCTAGTTTGGTGGCGGTGATCTCGAAATCCCCTCGGGTTGCACCTCCCTGGTGTTAGAGTGCATCGCTGCATTGGGATCCTTTATAAGAATTTAACGCGCTTATGCTGATGGGTGCGATCATACCAACACTAATGCACCGGATCCCATCAGAACTCCGCAGTTAAGCGTGTTTGGGCGAGAGTAGTACTAGGATGGGTGACCTCCTGGGAAGTCCTCGTGTTGCACCCCTCTCTTTTTCTTCGGATTTTTTTTGTCGCCGGGCTTATCGCTTACGTCGGTCCAGCACGCCCGCTTTGTAGGCTTAGTCTGCCCCAGGCCAAAAATACGAGCCGCCGATCTCGTTCTGGGTGCTAGTTTGGTGGCGGTGATCTCGAAATCCCCTCGGGTTGCACCTCCCTGGTGTTAGAGTGCATCGCTGCATTGGGATCCTTTATAAGAATTTAACGCGCTTATGCTGATGGGTGCGATCATACCAACACTAATGCACCGGATCCCATCAGAACTCCGCAGTTAAGCGTGTTTGGGCGAGAGTAGTACTAGGATGGGTGACCTCCTGGGAAGTCCTCGTGTTGCACCCCTCTCTTTTTCTTCGGATTTTTTTTGTCGCCGGGCTTATCGCTTACGTCGGTCCAGCACGCCCGCTTTGTAGGCTTAGTCTGCCCCAGGCCAAAAATACGAGCCGCCGATCTCGTTCTGGGTGCTAGTTTGGTGGCGGTGATCTCGAAATCCCCTCGGGTTGCACCTCCCTGGTGTTAGAGTGCATCGCTGCATTGGGATCCTTTATAAGAATTTAACGCGCTTATGCTGATGGGTGCGATCATACCAACACTAATGCACCGGATCCCATCAGAACTCCGCAGTTAAGCGTGTTTGGGCGAGAGTAGTACTAGGATGGGTGACCTCCTGGGAAGTCCTCGTGTTGCACCCCTCTCTTTTTCTTCGGATTTTTTTTGTCGCCGGGCTTATCGCTTACGTCGGTCCAGCACGCCCGCTTTGTAGGCTTAGTCTGCCCCAGGCCAAAAATACGAGCCGCCGATCTCGTTCAGGGTGCTAGTTTGGTGGCGGTGATCTCGAAATCCCCTCGGGTTGCACCTCCCTGGTGTTAGAGTGCATCGCTGCATTGGGATCCTTTATAAGAATTTAACGCGCTTATGCTGATGGGTGCGATCATACCAACACTAATGCACCGGATCCCATCAGAACTCCGCAGTTAAGCGTGTTTGGGCGAGAGTAGTACTAGGATGGGTGACCTCCTGGGAAGTCCTCGTGTTGCACCCCTCTCTTTTTCTTCGGATTTTTTTTGTCGCCGGGCTTATCGCTTACGTCGGTCCAGCACGCCCGCTTTGTAGGCTTAGTCTGCCCCAGGCCAAAAATACGAGCCGCCGATCTCGTTCTGGGTGCTAGTTTGGTGGCGGTGATCTCGAAATCCCCTCGGGTTGCACCTCCCTGGTGTTAGAGTGCATCGCTGCATTGGGATCCTTTATAAGAATTTAACGCGCTTATGCTGATGGGTGCGATCATACCAACACTAATGCACCGGATCCCATCAGAACTCCGCAGTTAAGCGTGTTTGGGCGAGAGTAGTACTAGGATGGGTGACCTCCTGGGAAGTCCTCGTGTTGCACCCCTCTCTTTTTCTTCGGATTTTTTTTGTCGCCGGGCTTATCGCTTACGTCGGTCCAGCACGCCCGCTTTGTAGGCTTAGTCTGCCCCAGGCCAAAAATACGAGCCGCCGATCTCGTTCTGGGTGCTAGTTTGGTGGCGGTGATCTCGAAATCCCCTCGGGTTGCACCTCCCTGGTGTTAGAGTGCATCGCTGCATTGGGATCCTTTATAAGAATTTAACGCGCTTATGCTGATGGGTGCGATCATACCAACACTAATGCACCGGATCCCATCAGAACTCCGCAGTTAAGCGTGTTTGGGCGAGAGTAGTACTAGGATGGGTGACCTCCTGGGAAGTCCTCGTGTTGCACCCCTCTCTTTTTCTTCGGATTTTTTTTGTCGCCGGGCTTATCGCTTACGTCGGTCCAGCACGCCCGCTTTGTAGGCTTAGTCTGCCCCAGGCCAAAAATACGAGCCGCCGATCTCGTTCAGGGTGCTAGTTTGGTGGCGGTGATCTCGAAATCCCCTCGGGTTGCACCTCCCTGGTGTTAGAGTGCATCGCTGCATTGGGATCCTTTATAAGAATTTAACGCGCTTATGCTGATGGGTGCGATCATACCAACACTAATGCACCGGATCCCATCAGAACTCCGCAGTTAAGCGTGTTTGGGCGAGAGTAGTACTAGGATGGGTGACCTCCTAGGAAGTCCTCGTGTTGCACCCCTCTCTTTTTCTTCGGATTTTTTTTGTCGCCGGGCTTATCGCTTACGTCGGTCCAGCACGCCCGCTTTGTAGGCTTAGTCTGCCCCAGGCCAAAAATACGAGCCGCCGATCTCGTTCTGGGTGCTAGTTTGGTGGCGGTGATCTCGAAATCCCCTCGGGTTGCACCTCCCTGGTGTTAGAGTGCATCGCTGCATTGGGATCCTTTATAAGAATTTAACGCGCTTATGCTGATGGGTGCGATCATACCAACACTAATGCACCGGATCCCATCAGAACTCCGCAGTTAAGCGTGTTTGGGCGAGAGTAGTACTAGGATGGGTGACCTCCTGGGAAGTCCTCGTGTTGCACCCCTCTCTTTTTCTTCGGATTTTTTTTGTCGCCGGGCTTATCGCTTACGTCGGTCCAGCACGCCCGCTTTGTAGGCTTAGTCTGCCCCAGGCCAAAAATACGAGCCGCCGATCTCGTTCTGGGTGCTAGTTTGGTGGCGGTGATCTCGAAATCCCCTCGGGTTGCACCTCCCTGGTGTTAGAGTGCATCGCTGCATTGGGATCCTTTATAAGAATTTAACGCGCTTATGCTGATGGGTGCGATCATACCAACACTAATGCACCGGATCCCATCAGAACTCCGCAGTTAAGCGTGTTTGGGCGAGAGTAGTACTAGGATGGGTGACCTCCTGGGAAGTCCTCGTGTTGCACCCCTCTCTTTTTCTTCGGATTTTTTTTGTCGCCGGGCTTATCGCTTACGTCGGTCCAGCACGCCCGCTTTGTAGGCTTAGTCTGCCCCAGGCCAAAAATACGAGCCGCCGATCTCGTTCTGGGTGCTAGTTTGGTGGCGGTGATCTCGAAATCCCCTCGGGTTGCACCTCCCTGGTGTTAGAGTGCATCGCTGCATTGGGATCCTTGATAAGAATTTAACGCGCTTATGCTGATGGGTGCGATCATACCAACACTAATGCACCGGATCCCATCAGAACTCCGCAGTTAAGCGTGTTTGGGCGAGAGTAGTACGAGGATGGGTGACCTCCTGGGAAGTCCTCGTGTTGCACCCCTCTCTTTTTCTTCGGATTTTTTTTGTCGCCGGGCTTATCGCTTACGTCGGTCCAGCACGCCCGCTTTGTAGGCTTAGTCTGCCCCAGGCCAAAAATACGAGCCGCCGATCTCGTTCTGGGTGCTAGTTTGGTGGCGGTGATCTCGAAATCCCCTCGGGTTGCACCTCCCTGGTGTTAGAGTGCATCGCTGCATTGGGATCCTTTATAAGAATTTAACGCGCTTATGCTGATGGGTGCGATCATACCAACACTAATGCACCGGATCCCATCAGAACTCCGCAGTTAAGCGTGTTTGGGCGAGAGTAGTACTAGGATGGGTGACCTCCTGGGAAGTCCTCGTGTTGCACCCCTCTCTTTTTCTTCGGATTTTTTTTGTCGCCGGGCTTATCGCTTACGTCGGTCCAGCACGCCCGCTTTGTAGGCTTAGTCTGCCCCAGGCCAAAAATACGAGCCGCCGATCTCGTTCTGGGTGCTAGTTTGGTGGCGGTGATCTCGAAATCCCCTCGGGTTGCACCTCCCTGGTGTTAGAGTGCATCGCTGCATTGGGATCCTTTATAAGAATTTAACGCGCTTATGCTGATGGGTGCGATCATACCAACACTAATGCACCGGATCCCATCAGAACTCCGCAGTTAAGCGTGTTTGGGCGAGAGTAGTACGAGGATGGGTGACCTCCTGGGAAGTCCTCGTGTTGCACCCCTCTCTTTTTCTTCGGATTTTTTTTGTCGCCGGGCTTATCGCTTACGTCGGTCCAGCACGCCCGCTTTGTAGGCTTAGTCTGCCCCAGGCCAAAAATACGAGCCGCCGATCTCGTTCTGGGTGCTAGTTTGGTGGCGGTGATCTCGAAATCCCCTCGGGTTGCACCTCCCTGGTGTTAGAGTGCATCGCTGCATTGGGATCCTTTATAAGAATTTAACGCGCTTATGCTGATGGGTGCGATCATACCAACACTAATGCACCGGATCCCATCAGAACTCCGCAGTTAAGCGTGTTTGGGCGAGAGTAGTACTAGGATGGGTGACCTCCTGGGAAGTCCTCGTGTTGCACCCCTCTCTTTTTCTTCGGATTTTTTTTGTCGCCGGGCTTATCGCTTACGTCGGTCCAGCACGCCCGCTTTGTAGGCTTAGTCTGCCCCAGGCCAAAAATACGAGCCGCCGATCTCGTTCTGGGTGCTAGTTTGGTGGCGGTGATCTCGAAATCCCCTCGGGTTGCACCTCCCTGGTGTTAGAGTGCATCGCTGCATTGGGATCCTTTATAAGAATTTAACGCGCTTATGCTGATGGGTGCGATCATACCAACACTAATGCACCGGATTCCATCAGAACTCCGCAGTTAAGCGTGTTTGGGCGAGAGTAGTACTAGGATGGGTGACCTCCTGGGAAGTCCTCGTGTTGCACCCCTCTCTTTTTCTTCGGATTTTTTTTGTCGCCGGGCTTATCGCTTACGTCGGTCCAGCACGCCCGCTTTGTAGGCTTAGTCTGCCCCAGGCCAAAAATACGAGCCGCCGATCTCGTTCTGGGTGCTAGTTTGGTGGCGGTGATCTCGAAATCCCCTCGGGTTGCACCTCCCTGGTGTTAGAGTGCATCGCTGCATTGGGATCCTTTATAAGAATTTAACGCGCTTATGCTGATGGGTGCGATCATACCAACACTAATGCACCGGATCCCATCAGAACTCCGCAGTTAAGCGTGTTTGGGCGAGAGTAGTACGAGGATGGGTGACCTCCTGGGAAGTCCTCGTGTTGCACCCCTCTCTTTTTCTTCGGATTTTTTTTGTCGCCGGGCTTATCGCTTACGTCGGTCCAGCACGCCCGCTTTGTAGGCTTAGTCTGCCCCAGGCCAAAAATACGAGCCGCCGATCTCGTTTCTGGGTGCTAGTTTGGTGGCGGTGATCTCGAAATCCCCTCGGGTTGCACCTCCCTGGTGTTAGAGTGCATCGCTGCATTGGGATCCTTTATTAGAATTTAACGCGCTTATGCTGATGGGTGCGATCATACCAACACTAATGCACCGGATCCCATCAGAACTCCGCAGTTAAGCGTGTTTGGGCGAGACTAGTACTAGGATGGGTGACCTCCTGGGAAGTCCTCGTGTTGCACCCCTCTCTTTTTCTTCGGATTTTTTTTGTCGCCGGGCTTATCGCTTACGTCGGTCCAGCACGCCCGCTTTGTAGGCTTAGTCTGCCCCAGGCCAAAAATACGAGCCGCCGATCTCGTTCTGGGTGCTAGTTTGGTGGCGGTGATCTCGAAATCCCCTCGGGTTGCACCTCCCTGGTGTTAGAGTGCATCGCTGCATTGGGATCCTTTATAAGAATTTAACGCGCTTATGCTGATGGGTGCGATCATACCAACACTAATGCACCGGATCCCATCAGAACTCCGCAGTTAAGCGTGTTTGGGCGAGAGTAGTACTAGGATGGGTGACCTCCTGGGAAGTCCTCGTGTTGCACCCCTCTCTTTTTCTTCGGATTTTTTTTGTCGCCGGGCTTATCGCTTACGTCGGTCCAGCACGCCCGCTTTGTAGGCTTAGTCTGCCCCAGGCCAAAAATACGAGCCGCCGATCTCGTTCTGGGTGCTAGTTTGGTGGCGGTGATCTCGAAATCCCCTCGGGTTGCACCTCCCTGGTGTTAGAGTGCATCGCTGCATTGGGATCCTTTATAAGAATTTAACGCGCTTATGCTGATGGGTGCGATCATACCAACACTAATGCACCGGATCCCATCAGAACTCCGCAGTTAAGCGTGTTTGGGCGAGAGTAGTACTAGGATGGGTGACCTCCTGGGAAGTCCTCGTGTTGCACCCCACTCTTTTTCTTCGGATTTTTTTTGTCGCCGGGCTTATCGCTTACGTCGGTCCAGCACGCCCGCTTTGTAGGCTTAGTCTGCCCCAGGCCAAAAATACGAGCCGCCGATCTCGTTCTGGGTGCTAGTTTGGTGGCGGTGATCTCGAAATCCCCTCGGGTTGCACCTCCCTGGTGTTAGAGTGCATCGCTGCATTGGGATCCTTTATAAGAATTTAACGCGCTTATGCTGATGGGTGCGATCATACCAACACTAATGCACCGGATCCCATCAGAACTCCGCAGTTAAGCGTGTTTGGGCGAGAGTAGTACTAGGATGGGTGACCTCCTGGGAAGTCCTCGTGTTGCACCCCTCTCTTTTTCTTCGGATTTTTTTTGTCGCCGGGCTTATCGCTTACGTCGGTCCAGCACGCCCGCTTTGTAGGCTTAGTCTGCCCCAGGCCAAAAATACGAGCCGCCGATCTCGTTCTGGGTGCTAGTTTGGTGGCGGTGATCTCGAAATCCCCTCGGGTTGCACCTCCCTGGTGTTAGAGTGCATCGCTGCATTGGGATCCTTTATAAGAATTTAACGCGCTTATGCTGATGGGTGCGATCATACCAACACTAATGCACCGGATCCCATCAGAACTCCGCAGTTAAGCGTGTTTGGGCGAGAGTAGTACTAGGATGGGTGACCTCCTGGGAAGTCCTCGTGTTGCACCCCTCTCTTTTTCTTCGGATTTTTTTTGTCGCCGGGCTTATCGCTTACGTCGGTCCAGCACGCCCGCTTTGTAGGCTTAGTCTGCCCCAGGCCAAAAATACGAGCCGCCGATCTCGTTCTGGGTGCTAGTTTGGTGGCGGTGATCTCGAAATCCCCTCGGGTTGCACCTCCCTGGTGTTAGAGTGCATCGCTGCATTGGGATCCTTTATAAGAATTTAACGCGCTTATGCTGATGGGTGCGATCATACCAACACTAATGCACCGGATCCCATCAGAACTCCGCAGTTAAGCGTGTTTGGGCGAGAGTAGTACTAGGATGGGTGACCTCCTGGGAAGTCCTCGTGTTGCACCCCTCTCTTTTTCTTCGGATTTTTTTTGTCGCCGGGCTTATCGCTTACGTCGGTCCAGCACGCCCGCTTTGTAGGCTTAGTCTGCCCCAGGCCAAAAATACGAGCCGCCGATCTCGTTCTGGGTGCTAGTTTGGTGGCGGTGATCTCGAAATCCCCTCGGGTTGCACCTCCCTGGTGTTAGAGTGCATCGCTGCATTGGGATCCTTTATAAGAATTTAACGCGCTTATGCTGATGGGTGCGATCATACCAACACTAATGCACCGGATCCCATCAGAACTCCGCAGTTAAGCGTGTTTGGGCGAGAGTAGTACTAGGATGGGTGACCTCCTGGGAAGTCCTCGTGTTGCACCCCTCTCTTTTTCTTCGGATTTTTTTTGTCGCCGGGCTTATCGCTTACGTCGGTCCAGCACGCCCGCTTTGTAGGCTTAGTCTGCCCCAGGCCAAAAATACGAGCCGCCGATCTCGTTCTGGGTGCTAGTTTGGTGGCGGTGATCTCGAAATCCCCTCGGGTTGCACCTCCCTGGTGTTAGAGTGCATCGCTGCATTGGGATCCTTTATAAGAATTTAACGCGCTTATGCTGATGGGTGCGATCATACCAACACTAATGCACCGGATCCCATCAGAACTCCGCAGTTAAGCGTGTTTGGGCGAGAGTAGTACTAGGATGGGTGACCTCCTGGGAAGTCCTCGTGTTGCACCCCTCTCTTTTTCTTCGGATTTTTTTTGTCGCCGGGCTTATCGCTTACGTCGGTCCAGCACGCCCGCTTTGTAGGCTTAGTCTGCCCCAGGCCAAAAATACGAGCCGCCGATCTCGTTCTGGGTGCTAGTTTGGTGGCGGTGATCTCGAAATCCCCTCGGGTTGCACCTCCCTGGTGTTAGAGTGCATCGCTGCATTGGGATCCTTTATAAGAATTCAACGCGCTTATGCTGATGGGTGCGATCATACCAACACTAATGCACCGGATCCCATCAGAACTCCGCAGTTAAGCGTGTTTGGGCGAGAGTAGTACGAGGATGGGTGGACCTCCTGGGAAGTCCTCGTGTTGCACCCCTCTCTTTTTCTTCGGATTTTTTTTTGTCGCCGGGCTTATCGCTTACGTCGGTCCAGCACGCCCGCTTTGTAGGCTTAGTCTGCCCCAGGCCAAAAATACGAGCCGCCGATCTCGTTCTGGGTGCTAGTTTGGTGGCGGTGATCTCGAAATCCCCTCGGGTTGCACCTCCCTGGTGTTAGAGTGCATCGCTGCATTGGGATCCTTTATAAGAATTTAACGCGCTTATGCTGATGGGTGCGATCATACCAACACTAATGCACCGGATCCCATCAGAACTCCGCAGTTAAGCGTGTTTGGGCGAGAGTAGTACTAGGATGGGTGACCTCCTGGGAAGTCCTCGTGTTGCACCCCTCTCTTTTTCTTCGGATTTTTTTTGTCGCCGGGCTTATCGCTTACGTCGGTCCAGCACGCCCGCTTTGTAGGCTTAGTCTGCCCCAGGCCAAAAATACGAGCCGCCGATCTCGTTCTGGGTGCTAGTTTGGTGGCGGTGATCTCGAAATCCCCTCGGGTTGCACCTCCCTGGTGTTAGAGTGCATCGCTGCATTGGGATCCTTTATAAGAATTTAACGCGCTTATGCTGATGGGTGCGATCATACCAACACTAATGCACCGGATCCCATCAGA
>JAPQVY010000016.1:0-2500 GCA_028535165.1 Quercus tomentella | reverse complement strand
GCTTCAGAAAATCATAAAAAATAAAATATGTGGAATCTGGCATCCAAATTTTGATAGGTTGAAGGTTGGATTTTTCTTAGCATGTGTGCGAAAAATCAGGGCAAGACTCCAAGAATTGCTCCAAAAAAGACCCATTATTCCTCCTCAACAAATCAATGTTTCCTCGTGCCAGATGGGATTTTTTCCTAAGGGCTCTTTAGGGGGGTGAAGAGTAGGAGGCGTCCGAAGAGGCTATCTGGGCTTGGCTGCAGCACCCCCCCCCAAGTGCTGCCATGGCCTTGTAGGGGTCCCAAGGGCATGCCATGGCCTTGGCATCCCACCCACGGGGCATGCCACGCCCTCGCCGTGCTGCCACTGCCCTTCAGGCAGCGTGCATGCTAGGGCCTTGGCTGCGTGCCCCCAGGGGCCTTGCTGCCCGCGCCCAGGGGCATGCCAGCGTGCCCACGCAAGCATGCCACGGCCTTGGCTGCTGCATGCATGCATGCCCAGGCCTTGGCAGCTGCATGCCCATGGGGTGCTGCCTCGGCCTTGGCTGCGGCATGCCCATGCCTTGGCTGCGTGCCCATGGGGGGTTGCCTTGGCCTTGGCTGCTGCACGCCCTGGCCTTGGCTGCCTGCCCATGGGGGCTGCCTTGGCCTTCGCTGCTGCATGCCCTGGGCAGGCAGTGGGCATCCCAGGGGCATGCCAGTATGCACGCCGCGCCGCATCGTCCCGCATCGTCCCGCACTCTAGCAAAATTGGCTCGTGCCTTTTTCCATTTTTATGTCCCTAAATTCATTCCATGATTTTAGAGGAGGATTCCAGCAAGCGGTTCGGCGTTCCGAGCGTTTTTGAATTTCTTATGATTTTTCCTATTTTTCGGCTTCAGAAAATCATAAAAAATAAAATATGTTGAATCTGGCATCCAAATTTTGATAGGTTGAAGGTTGGATTTTTCTTAGCATGTCTGCAAAAAATCAGGGCAAGACTCCAAGAATTGCTCCAAAAATGACCCATTATTCCTCCTCAACAAATCAATGTTTCCTCGTGCCAGAGCGGATTTTTTCCTAAGGGCTCTTTAGGGGGGAGGAGGTATTCGGCGATGCACAGGGGCGACCCCTCTTGAGCTTGGCCACGGGTAGGCATGCTCATGACGAGCCCTCAGGCACCCAACCCCGCGTGCTCCACGGCGCGAGGTGGGCCCTAAATGCATCGCCGGGGTGGACCCAGGTTGGCATTTCACGTGTACGTGGTATAGCTGCGGCGCGCTCTTGCAACGCGGACGGTGTTAGTTTCACCCATTGCCACGCAAAGCAAGCCTAAGGTGATGATCAAACGCATTGTGAAAGCTTTCTCTGGTGCCACTTTTCCTCGAGGCCACAATCACCGCTGCCCAGTGGCGGGGGGTTGATGGTCTCAGTAGCCGCGTGGTGGGGGGATGCATGCATTCTTGGTTTAGCTTGGCCACGCTATCGCAACGCGGACGGTGTTAGTTTCACCCATTGCTGCGCGAAGCAAGTTCCATGCGACTATCGGGCTTGTGTGTGTCTTTCTTACTACGCGGTTGCGTGGTAGCAGCGGCGGCGGCGACGACGACGACGGCGGCAGCAGCAACAGCAGTGTCCCTCGATGTCCCTCGATGTCCCTTGTAGTTCCTGTGTGTGGTTGGTGAGCCACGCAAGCTTGGTATAGCTTGGGCACGCTCTCGCAAAGCGGACGGTGTTCGTTTCACCCATTGCTGCGCGAAGCAAGTCCCACGGCGACCATCGGGCCTTTGCGTGGCGACGACCCATCCTTGCAGGCACGTGGTTTAGTAGTGTTGTCCTTCACGCCCAGCGGTGCGGACTCGGCGCCACTCGATGCTTCCTCATGCACGGCAGGCCTTGTGGCGTGTCGTTGTGGGGTACGTTTGGTGGTGTTGCGGTCTAGTGTACGTGATAGCGTGTGAGTGGTGGCAGGGTTGCATGGCTTGGCAGGCTCCGTGCTCGCGCATCGAACTGTCCGGCGTGCTCCCAATCAGCGTTGTTCCGAGCGTCGCTCGGACGCAATTCGGGTCCCTGTGTTGCATACCTGCCTCGAAGGCACTCGTCCCTCTAGTTGATTCGTTCCTAGTCGACGCTCCTCGCGGGGCGTCGGCAGGACCTCGAAGCCGTCCTCGTGTCCCACGCGTGCCTCGCGGCCTCCGCGTTGCCGATGTGGACCACGTGGGCGTGCTCGTGGCCTTGGATGCAGAACACCATGTGGGTTTGGGGCCTTTGGCCCCCTTTGCCAACGTACCAAGCGAGCGTCATCGCTCTGCCCCGCACGATCGCCGTGCTCGTCCGTGCCCTTCCTTGCCCTCGGGCGAGCCAGGGCCTCCGGGCGGCGCCGGCATCGACGAGGAATGCTACCTGGTTGATCCTGCCAGTAGTCATATGCTTGTCTCAAAGATTAAGCCATGCATGTGTAAGTATGAACTAATTCAGACTGTGAAACTGCGAATGGCTCATTAAATCAGTTATAGTTTGTTTGATGGTACCTG
>JAPQVY010000014.1:0-42669 GCA_028535165.1 Quercus tomentella | reverse complement strand
AGAACTCCGCAGTTAAGCGTGTTTGGGCGAGAGTAGTACTAGGATGGGTGACCTCCTGGGAAGTCCTCGTGTTGCACCCCTCTCTTTTTCTTCGGATTTTTTTTTGTCGTCGGGCTTATCGCTTACGTCGGTCCAGCACGCCCGCTTTGTAGGCTTAGTCTGCCCCAGGCCAAAAATACGAGGCGCCGATCTCGTTCTGGGTGCTAGTTTGGTGGCGGTGATCTCGAAATCCCCTCGGGTTGCACCTCCCTGGTGTTAGAGTGCATCGCTGCATTGGGATCCTTTATAAGAATTGAACGCGCTTATGCTGATGGGTGCGATCATACCAACACTAATGCACCGGATCCCATCAGAACTCCGCAGTTAAGCGTGTTTGGGCGAGAGTAGTACTAGGATGGGTGACCTCCTGGGAAGTCCTCGTGTTGCACCCCTCTCTTTTTCTTCGGATTTTTTTTGTCGTCGGGCTTATCGCTTACGTCGGTCCAGCACGCCCGCTTTGTAGGCTTAGTCTGCCCCAGGCCAAAAATACGAGGCGCCGATCTCGTTCTGGGTGCTAGTTTGGTGGCGGTGATCTCGAAATCCCCTCGGGTTGCACCTCCCTGGTGTTAGAGTGCATCGCTGCATTGGGATCCTTTATAAGAATTTAACGCGCTTATGCTGATGGGTGCGATCATACCAACACTAATGCACCGGATCCCATCAGAACTCCGCAGTTAAGCGTGTTTGGGCGAGAGTAGTACTAGGATGGGTGACCTCCTGGGAAGTCCTCGTGTTGCACCCCTCTCTTTTTCTTCGGATTTTTTTTGTCGTCGGGCTTATCGCTTACGTCGGTCCAGCACGCCCGCTTTGTAGGCTTAGTCTGCCCCAGGCCAAAAATACGAGGCGCCGATCTCGTTCTGGGTGCTAGTTTGGTGGCGGTGATCTCGAAATCCCCTCGGGTTGCACCTCCCTGGTGTTAGAGTGCATCGCTGCATTGGGATCCTTTATAAGAATTTAACGCGCTTATGCTGATGGGTGCGATCATACCAACACTAATGCACCGGATCCCATCAGAACTCCGCAGTTAAGCGTGTTTGGGCGAGAGTAGTACTAGGATGGGTGACCTCCTGGGAAGTCCTCGTGTTGCACCCCTCTCTTTTTCTTCGGATTTTTTTTGTCGTCGGGCTTATCGCTTACGTCGGTCCAGCACGCCCGCTTTGTAGGCTTAGTCTGCCCCAGGCCAAAAATACGAGGCGCCGATCTCGTTCTGGGTGCTAGTTTGGTGGCGGTGATCTCGAAATCCCCTCGGGTTGCACCTCCCTGGTGTTAGAGTGCATCGCTGCATTGGGATCCTTTATAAGAATTGAACGCGCTTATGCTGATGGGTGCGATCATACCAACACTAATGCACCGGATCCCATCAGAACTCCGCAGTTAAGCGTGTTTGGGCGAGAGTAGTACTAGGATGGGTGACCTCCTGGGAAGTCCTCGTGTTGCACCCCTCTCTTTTTCTTCGGATTTTTTTTGTCGTCGGGCTTATCGCTTACGTCGGTCCAGCACGCCCGCTTTGTAGGCTTAGTCTGCCCCAGGCCAAAAATACGAGGCGCCGATCTCGTTCTGGGTGCTAGTTTGGTGGCGGTGATCTCGAAATCCCCTCGGGTTGCACCTCCCTGGTGTTAGAGTGCATCGCTGCATTGGGATCCTTTATAAGAATTGAACGCGCTTATGCTGATGGGTGCGATCATACCAACACTAATGCACCGGATCCCATCAGAACTCCGCAGTTAAGCGTGTTTGGGCGAGAGTAGTACTAGGATGGGTGACCTCCTGGGAAGTCCTCGTGTTGCACCCCTCTCTTTTTCTTCGGATTTTTTTTGTCGTCGGGCTTATCGCTTACGTCGGTCCAGCACGCCCGCTTTGTAGGCTTAGTCTGCCCCAGGCCAAAAATACGAGGCGCCGATCTCGTTCTGGGTGCTAGTTTGGTGGCGGTGATCTCGAAATCCCCTCGGGTTGCACCTCCCTGGTGTTAGAGTGCATCGCTGCATTGGGATCCTTTATAAGAATTGAACGCGCTTATGCTGATGGGTGCGATCATACCAACACTAATGCACCGGATCCCATCAGAACTCCGCAGTTAAGCGTGTTTGGGCGAGAGTAGTACTAGGATGGGTGACCTCCTGGGAAGTCCTCGTGTTGCACCCCTCTCTTTTTCTTCGGATTTTTTTTGTCGTCGGGCTTATCGCTTACGTCGGTCCAGCACGCCCGCTTTGTAGGCTTAGTCTGCCCCAGGCCAAAAATACGAGGCGCCGATCTCGTTCTGGGTGCTAGTTTGGTGGCGGTGATCTCGAAATCCCCTCGGGTTGCACCTCCCTGGTGTTAGAGTGCATCGCTGCATTGGGATCCTTTATAAGAATTGAACGCGCTTATGCTGATGGGTGCGATCATACCAACACTAATGCACCGGATCCCATCAGAACTCCGCAGTTAAGCGTGTTTGGGCGAGAGTAGTACTAGGATGGGTGACCTCCTGGGAAGTCCTCGTGTTGCACCCCTCTCTTTTTCTTCGGATTTTTTTTTGTCGTCGGGCTTATCGCTTACGTCGGTCCAGCACGCCCGCTTTGTAGGCTTAGTCTGCCCCAGGCCAAAAATACGAGGCGCCGATCTCGTTCTGGGTGCTAGTTTGGTGGCGGTGATCTCGAAATCCCCTCGGGTTGCACCTCCCTGGTGTTAGAGTGCATCGCTGCATTGGGATCCTTTATAAGAATTGAACGCGCTTATGCTGATGGGTGCGATCATACCAACACTAATGCACCGGATCCCATCAGAACTCCGCAGTTAAGCGTGTTTGGGCGAGAGTAGTAGTAGGATGGGTGACCTCCTGGGAAGTCCTCGTGTTGCACCCCTCTCTTTTTCTTCGGATTTTTTTTGTCGTCGGGCTTATCGCTTACGTCGGTCCAGCACGCCCGCTTTGTAGGCTTAGTCTGCCCCAGGCCAAAAATACGAGGCGCCGATCTCGTTCTGGGTGCTAGTTTGGTGGCGGTGATCTCGAAATCCCCTCGGGTTGCACCTCCCTGGTGTTAGAGTGCATCGCTGCATTGGGATCCTTTATAAGAATTGAACGCGCTTATGCTGATGGGTGCGATCATACCAACACTAATGCACCGGATCCCATCAGAACTCCGCAGTTAAGCGTGTTTGGGCGAGAGTAGTAGTAGGATGGGTGACCTCCTGGGAAGTCCTCGTGTTGCACCCCTCTCTTTTTCTTCGGATTTTTTTTGTCGTCGGGCTTATCGCTTACGTCGGTCCAGCACGCCCGCTTTGTAGGCTTAGTCTGCCCCAGGCCAAAAATACGAGGCGCCGATCTCGTTCTGGGTGCTAGTTTGGTGGCGGTGATCTCGAAATCCCCTCGGGTTGCACCTCCCTGGTGTTAGAGTGCATCGCTGCATTGGGATCCTTTATAAGAATTGAACGCGCTTATGCTGATGGGTGCGATCATACCAACACTAATGCACCGGATCCCATCAGAACTCCGCAGTTAAGCGTGTTTGGGCGAGAGTAGTACTAGGATGGGTGACCTCCTGGGAAGTCCTCGTGTTGCACCCCTCTCTTTTTCTTCGGATTTTTTTTGTCGTCGGGCTTATCGCTTACGTCGGTCCAGCACGCCCGCTTTGTAGGCTTAGTCTGCCCCAGGCCAAAAATACGAGGCGCCGATCTCGTTCTGGGTGCTAGTTTGGTGGCGGTGATCTCGAAATCCCCTCGGGTTGCACCTCCCTGGTGTTAGAGTGCATCGCTGCATTGGGATCCTTTATAAGAATTGAACGCGCTTATGCTGATGGGTGCGATCATACCAACACTAATGCACCGGATCCCATCAGAACTCCGCAGTTAAGCGTGTTTGGGCGAGAGTAGTACTAGGATGGGTGACCTCCTGGGAAGTCCTCGTGTTGCACCCCTCTCTTTTTCTTCGGATTTTTTTTGTCGTCGGGCTTATCGCTTACGTCGGTCCAGCACGCCCGCTTTGTAGGCTTAGTCTGCCCCAGGCCAAAAATACGAGGCGCCGATCTCGTTCTGGGTGCTAGTTTGGTGGCGGTGATCTCGAAATCCCCTCGGGTTGCACCTCCCTGGTGTTAGAGTGCATCGCTGCATTGGGATCCTTTATAAGAATTGAACGCGCTTATGCTGATGGGTGCGATCATACCAACACTAATGCACCGGATCCCATCAGAACTCCGCAGTTAAGCGTGTTTGGGCGAGAGTAGTACTAGGATGGGTGACCTCCTGGGAAGTCCTCGTGTTGCACCCCTCTCTTTTTCTTCGGATTTTTTTTGTCGTCGGGCTTATCGCTTACGTCGGTCCAGCACGCCCGCTTTGTAGGCTTAGTCTGCCCCAGGCCAAAAATACGAGGCGCCGATCTCGTTCTGGGTGCTAGTTTGGTGGCGGTGATCTCGAAATCCCCTCGGGTTGCACCTCCCTGGTGTTAGAGTGCATCGCTGCATTGGGATCCTTTATAAGAATTGAACGCGCTTATGCTGATGGGTGCGATCATACCAACACTAATGCACCGGATCCCATCAGAACTCCGCAGTTAAGCGTGTTTGGGCGAGAGTAGTACTAGGATGGGTGACCTCCTGGGAAGTCCTCGTGTTGCACCCCTCTCTTTTTCTTCGGATTTTTTTTGTCGTCGGGCTTATCGCTTACGTCGGTCCAGCACGCCCGCTTTGTAGGCTTAGTCTGCCCCAGGCCAAAAATACGAGGCGCCGATCTCGTTCTGGGTGCTAGTTTGGTGGCGGTGATCTCGAAATCCCCTCGGGTTGCACCTCCCTGGTGTTAGAGTGCATCGCTGCATTGGGATCCTTTATAAGAATTGAACGCGCTTATGCTGATGGGTGCGATCATACCAACACTAATGCACCGGATCCCATCAGAACTCCGCAGTTAAGCGTGTTTGGGCGAGAGTAGTACTAGGATGGGTGACCTCCTGGGAAGTCCTCGTGTTGCACCCCTCTCTTTTTCTTCGGATTTTTTTTGTCGTCGGGCTTATCGCTTACGTCGGTCCAGCACGCCCGCTTTGTAGGCTTAGTCTGCCCCAGGCCAAAAATACGAGGCGCCGATCTCGTTCTGGGTGCTAGTTTGGTGGCGGTGATCTCGAAATCCCCTCGGGTTGCACCTCCCTGGTGTTAGAGTGCATCGCTGCATTGGGATCCTTTATAAGAATTGAACGCGCTTATGCTGATGGGTGCGATCATACCAACACTAATGCACCGGATCCCATCAGAACTCCGCAGTTAAGCGTGTTTGGGCGAGAGTAGTACTAGGATGGGTGACCTCCTGGGAAGTCCTCGTGTTGCACCCCTCTCTTTTTCTTCGGATTTTTTTTTGTCGTCGGGCTTATCGCTTACGTCGGTCCAGCACGCCCGCTTTGTAGGCTTAGTCTGCCCCAGGCCAAAAATACGAGGCGCCGATCTCGTTCTGGGTGCTAGTTTGGTGGCGGTGATCTCGAAATCCCCTCGGGTTGCACCTCCCTGGTGTTAGAGTGCATCGCTGCATTGGGATCCTTTATAAGAATTGAACGCGCTTATGCTGATGGGTGCGATCATACCAACACTAATGCACCGGATCCCATCAGAACTCCGCAGTTAAGCGTGTTTGGGCGAGAGTAGTACTAGGATGGGTGACCTCCTGGGAAGTCCTCGTGTTGCACCCCTCTCTTTTTCTTCGGATTTTTTTTGTCGTCGGGCTTATCGCTTACGTCGGTCCAGCACGCCCGCTTTGTAGGCTTAGTCTGCCCCAGGCCAAAAATACGAGGCGCCGATCTCGTACTGGGTGCTAGTTTGGTGGCGGTGATCTCGAAATCCCCTCGGGTTGCACCTCCCTGGTGTTAGAGTGCATCGCTGCATTGGGATCCTTTATAAGAATTGAACGCGCTTATGCTGATGGGTGCGATCATACCAACACTAATGCACCGGATCCCATCAGAACTCCGCAGTTAAGCGTGTTTGGGCGAGAGTAGTACTAGGATGGGTGACCTCCTGGGAAGTCCTCGTGTTGCACCCCTCTCTTTTTCTTCGGATTTTTTTTGTCGTCGGGCTTATCGCTTACGTCGGTCCAGCACGCCCGCTTTGTAGGCTTAGTCTGCCCCAGGCCAAAAATACGAGGCGCCGATCTCGTACTGGGTGCTAGTTTGGTGGCGGTGATCTCGAAATCCCCTCGGGTTGCACCTCCCTGGTGTTAGAGTGCATCGCTGCATTGGGATCCTTTATAAGAATTGAACGCGCTTATGCTGATGGGTGCGATCATACCAACACTAATGCACCGGATCCCATCAGAACTCCGCAGTTAAGCGTGTTTGGGCGAGAGTAGTACTAGGATGGGTGACCTCCTGGGAAGTCCTCGTGTTGCACCCCTCTCTTTTTCTTCGGATTTTTTTTGTCGTCGGGCTTATCGCTTACGTCGGTCCAGCACGCCCGCTTTGTAGGCTTAGTCTGCCCCAGGCCAAAAATACGAGGCGCCGATCTCGTTCTGGGTGCTAGTTTGGTGGCGGTGATCTCGAAATCCCCTCGGGTTGCACCTCCCTGGTGTTAGAGTGCATCGCTGCATTGGGATCCTTTATAAGAATTGAACGCGCTTATGCTGATGGGTGCGATCATACCAACACTAATGCACCGGATCCCATCAGAACTCCGCAGTTAAGCGTGTTTGGGCGAGAGTAGTACTAGGATGGGTGACCTCCTGGGAAGTCCTCGTGTTGCACCCCTCTCTTTTTCTTCGGATTTTTTTTGTCGTCGGGCTTATCGCTTACGTCGGTCCAGCACGCCCGCTTTGTAGGCTTAGTCTGCCCCAGGCCAAAAATACGAGGCGCCGATCTCGTTCTGGGTGCTAGTTTGGTGGCGGTGATCTCGAAATCCCCTCGGGTTGCACCTCCCTGGTGTTAGAGTGCATCGCTGCATTGGGATCCTTTATAAGAATTGAACGCGCTTATGCTGATGGGTGCGATCATACCAACACTAATGCACCGGATCCCATCAGAACTCCGCAGTTAAGCGTGTTTGGGCGAGAGTAGTACTAGGATGGGTGACCTCCTGGGAAGTCCTCGTGTTGCACCCCTCTCTTTTTCTTCGGATTTTTTTTTGTCGTCGGGCTTATCGCTTACGTCGGTCCAGCACGCCCGCTTTGTAGGCTTAGTCTGCCCCAGGCCAAAAATACGAGGCGCCGATCTCGTTCTGGGTGCTAGTTTGGTGGCGGTGATCTCGAAATCCCCTCGGGTTGCACCTCCCTGGTGTTAGAGTGCATCGCTGCATTGGGATCCTTTATAAGAATTGAACGCGCTTATGCTGATGGGTGCGATCATACCAACACTAATGCACCGGATCCCATCAGAACTCCGCAGTTAAGCGTGTTTGGGCGAGAGTAGTACTAGGATGGGTGACCTCCTGGGAAGTCCTCGTGTTGCACCCCTCTCTTTTTCTTCGGATTTTTTTTGTCGTCGGGCTTATCGCTTACGTCGGTCCAGCACGCCCGCTTTGTAGGCTTAGTCTGCCCCAGGCCAAAAATACGAGGCGCCGATCTCGTTCTGGGTGCTAGTTTGGTGGCGGTGATCTCGAAATCCCCTCGGGTTGCACCTCCCTGGTGTTAGAGTGCATCGCTGCATTGGGATCCTTTATAAGAATTGAACGCGCTTATGCTGATGGGTGCGATCATACCAACACTAATGCACCGGATCCCATCAGAACTCCGCAGTTAAGCGTGTTTGGGCGAGAGTAGTACTAGGATGGGTGACCTCCTGGGAAGTCCTCGTGTTGCACCCCTCTCTTTTTCTTCGGATTTTTTTTGTCGTCGGGCTTATCGCTTACGTCGGTCCAGCACGCCCGCTTTGTAGGCTTAGTCTGCCCCAGGCCAAAAATACGAGGCGCCGATCTCGTTCTGGGTGCTAGTTTGGTGGCGGTGATCTCGAAATCCCCTCGGGTTGCACCTCCCTGGTGTTAGAGTGCATCGCTGCATTGGGATCCTTTATAAGAATTGAACGCGCTTATGCTGATGGGTGCGATCATACCAACACTAATGCACCGGATCCCATCAGAACTCCGCAGTTAAGCGTGTTTGGGCGAGAGTAGTACTAGGATGGGTGACCTCCTGGGAAGTCCTCGTGTTGCACCCCTCTCTTTTTCTTCGGATTTTTTTTTGTCGTCGGGCTTATCGCTTACGTCGGTCCAGCACGCCCGCTTTGTAGGCTTAGTCTGCCCCAGGCCAAAAATACGAGGCGCCGATCTCGTTCTGGGTGCTAGTTTGGTGGCGGTGATCTCGAAATCCCCTCGGGTTGCACCTCCCTGGTGTTAGAGTGCATCGCTGCATTGGGATCCTTTATAAGAATTGAACGCGCTTATGCTGATGGGTGCGATCATACCAACACTAATGCACCGGATCCCATCAGAACTCCGCAGTTAAGCGTGTTTGGGCGAGAGTAGTACTAGGATGGGTGACCTCCTGGGAAGTCCTCGTGTTGCACCCCTCTCTTTTTCTTCGGATTTTTTTTGTCGTCGGGCTTATCGCTTACGTCGGTCCAGCACGCCCGCTTTGTAGGCTTAGTCTGCCCCAGGCCAAAAATACGAGGCGCCGATCTCGTTCTGGGTGCTAGTTTGGTGGCGGTGATCTCGAAATCCCCTCGGGTTGCACCTCCCTGGTGTTAGAGTGCATCGCTGCATTGGGATCCTTTATAAGAATTTAACGCGCTTATGCTGATGGGTGCGATCATACCAACACTAATGCACCGGATCCCATCAGAACTCCGCAGTTAAGCGTGTTTGGGCGAGAGTAGTACTAGGATGGGTGACCTCCTGGGAAGTCCTCGTGTTGCACCCCTCTCTTTTTCTTCGGATTTTTTTTGTCGTCGGGCTTATCGCTTACGTCGGTCCAGCACGCCCGCTTTGTAGGCTTAGTCTGCCCCAGGCCAAAAATACGAGGCGCCGATCTCGTTCTGGGTGCTAGTTTGGTGGCGGTGATCTCGAAATCCCCTCGGGTTGCACCTCCCTGGTGTTAGAGTGCATCGCTGCATTGGGATCCTTTATAAGAATTGAACGCGCTTATGCTGATGGGTGCGATCATACCAACACTAATGCACCGGATCCCATCAGAACTCCGCAGTTAAGCGTGTTTGGGCGAGAGTAGTACTAGGATGGGTGACCTCCTGGGAAGTCCTCGTGTTGCACCCCTCTCTTTTTCTTCGGATTTTTTTTGTCGTCGGGCTTATCGCTTACGTCGGTCCAGCACGCCCGCTTTGTAGGCTTAGTCTGCCCCAGGCCAAAAATACGAGGCGCCGATCTCGTTCTGGGTGCTAGTTTGGTGGCGGTGATCTCGAAATCCCCTCGGGTTGCACCTCCCTGGTGTTAGAGTGCATCGCTGCATTGGGATCCTTTATAAGAATTTAACGCGCTTATGCTGATGGGTGCGATCATACCAACACTAATGCACCGGATCCCATCAGAACTCCGCAGTTAAGCGTGTTTGGGCGAGAGTAGTACTAGGATGGGTGACCTCCTGGGAAGTCCTCGTGTTGCACCCCTCTCTTTTTCTTCGGATTTTTTTTGTCGTCGGGCTTATCGCTTACGTCGGTCCAGCACGCCCGCTTTGTAGGCTTAGTCTGCCCCAGGCCAAAAATACGAGGCGCCGATCTCGTTCTGGGTGCTAGTTTGGTGGCGGTGATCTCGAAATCCCCTCGGGTTGCACCTCCCTGGTGTTAGAGTGCATCGCTGCATTGGGATCCTTTATAAGAATTTAACGCGCTTATGCTGATGGGTGCGATCATACCAACACTAATGCACCGGATCCCATCAGAACTCCGCAGTTAAGCGTGTTTGGGCGAGAGTAGTACTAGGATGGGTGACCTCCTGGGAAGTCCTCGTGTTGCACCCCTCTCTTTTTCTTCGGATTTTTTTTGTCGTCGGGCTTATCGCTTACGTCGGTCCAGCACGCCCGCTTTGTAGGCTTAGTCTGCCCCAGGCCAAAAATACGAGGCGCCGATCTCGTTCTGGGTGCTAGTTTGGTGGCGGTGATCTCGAAATCCCCTCGGGTTGCACCTCCCTGGTGTTAGAGTGCATCGCTGCATTGGGATCCTTTGTAAGAATTGAACGCGCTTATGCTGATGGGTGCGATCATACCAACACTAATGCACCGGATCCCATCAGAACTCCGCAGTTAAGCGTGTTTGGGCGAGAGTAGTACTAGGATGGGTGACCTCCTGGGAAGTCCTCGTGTTGCACCCCTCTCTTTTTCTTCGGATTTTTTTTGTCGTCGGGCTTATCGCTTACGTCGGTCCAGCACGCCCGCTTTGTAGGCTTAGTCTGCCCCAGGCCAAAAATACGAGGCGCCGATCTCGTTCTGGGTGCTAGTTTGGTGGCGGTGATCTCGAAATCCCCTCGGGTTGCACCTCCCTGGTGTTAGAGTGCATCGCTGCATTGGGATCCTTTGTAAGAATTGAACGCGCTTATGCTGATGGGTGCGATCATACCAACACTAATGCACCGGATCCCATCAGAACTCCGCAGTTAAGCGTGTTTGGGCGAGAGTAGTACTAGGATGGGTGACCTCCTGGGAAGTCCTCGTGTTGCACCCCTCTCTTTTTCTTCGGATTTTTTTTGTCGTCGGGCTTATCGCTTACGTCGGTCCAGCACGCCCGCTTTGTAGGCTTAGTCTGCCCCAGGCCAAAAATACGAGGCGCCGATCTCGTTCTGGGTGCTAGTTTGGTGGCGGTGATCTCGAAATCCCCTCGGGTTGCACCTCCCTGGTGTTAGAGTGCATCGCTGCATTGGGATCCTTTATAAGAATTGAACGCGCTTATGCTGATGGGTGCGATCATACCAACACTAATGCACCGGATCCCATCAGAACTCCGCAGTTAAGCGTGTTTGGGCGAGAGTAGTACTAGGATGGGTGACCTCCTGGGAAGTCCTCGTGTTGCACCCCTCTCTTTTTCTTCGGATTTTTTTTGTCGTCGGGCTTATCGCTTACGTCGGTCCAGCACGCCCGCTTTGTAGGCTTAGTCTGCCCCAGGCCAAAAATACGAGGCGCCGATCTCGTTCTGGGTGCTAGTTTGGTGGCGGTGATCTCGAAATCCCCTCGGGTTGCACCTCCCTGGTGTTAGAGTGCATCGCTGCATTGGGATCCTTTATAAGAATTGAACGCGCTTATGCTGATGGGTGCGATCATACCAACACTAATGCACCGGATCCCATCAGAACTCCGCAGTTAAGCGTGTTTGGGCGAGAGTAGTACTAGGATGGGTGACCTCCTGGGAAGTCCTCGTGTTGCACCCCTCTCTTTTTCTTCGGATTTTTTTTGTCGTCGGGCTTATCGCTTACGTCGGTCCAGCACGCCCGCTTTGTAGGCTTAGTCTGCCCCAGGCCAAAAATACGAGGCGCCGATCTCGTTCTGGGTGCTAGTTTGGTGGCGGTGATCTCGAAATCCCCTCGGGTTGCACCTCCCTGGTGTTAGAGTGCATCGCTGCATTGGGATCCTTTATAAGAATTGAACGCGCTTATGCTGATGGGTGCGATCATACCAACACTAATGCACCGGATCCCATCAGAACTCCGCAGTTAAGCGTGTTTGGGCGAGAGTAGTACTAGGATGGGTGACCTCCTGGGAAGTCCTCGTGTTGCACCCCTCTCTTTTTCTTCGGATTTTTTTTTGTCGTCGGGCTTATCGCTTACGTCGGTCCAGCACGCCCGCTTTGTAGGCTTAGTCTGCCCCAGGCCAAAAATACGAGGCGCCGATCTCGTTCTGGGTGCTAGTTTGGTGGCGGTGATCTCGAAATCCCCTCGGGTTGCACCTCCCTGGTGTTAGAGTGCATCGCTGCATTGGGATCCTTTATAAGAATTGAACGCGCTTATGCTGATGGGTGCGATCATACCAACACTAATGCACCGGATCCCATCAGAACTCCGCAGTTAAGCGTGTTTGGGCGAGAGTAGTACTAGGATGGGTGACCTCCTGGGAAGTCCTCGTGTTGCACCCCTCTCTTTTTCTTCGGATTTTTTTTGTCGTCGGGCTTATCGCTTACGTCGGTCCAGCACGCCCGCTTTGTAGGCTTAGTCTGCCCCAGGCCAAAAATACGAGGCGCCGATCTCGTTCTGGGTGCTAGTTTGGTGGCGGTGATCTCGAAATCCCCTCGGGTTGCACCTCCCTGGTGTTAGAGTGCATCGCTGCATTGGGATCCTTTATAAGAATTGAACGCGCTTATGCTGATGGGTGCGATCATACCAACACTAATGCACCGGATCCCATCAGAACTCCGCAGTTAAGCGTGTTTGGGCGAGAGTAGTACTAGGATGGGTGACCTCCTGGGAAGTCCTCGTGTTGCACCCCTCTCTTTTTCTTCGGATTTTTTTTGTCGTCGGGCTTATCGCTTACGTCGGTCCAGCACGCCCGCTTTGTAGGCTTAGTCTGCCCCAGGCCAAAAATACGAGGCGCCGATCTCGTTCTGGGTGCTAGTTTGGTGGCGGTGATCTCGAAATCCCCTCGGGTTGCACCTCCCTGGTGTTAGAGTGCATCGCTGCATTGGGATCCTTTATAAGAATTGAACGCGCTTATGCTGATGGGTGCGATCATACCAACACTAATGCACCGGATCCCATCAGAACTCCGCAGTTAAGCGTGTTTGGGCGAGAGTAGTACTAGGATGGGTGACCTCCTGGGAAGTCCTCGTGTTGCACCCCTCTCTTTTTCTTCGGATTTTTTTTGTCGTCGGGCTTATCGCTTACGTCGGTCCAGCACGCCCGCTTTGTAGGCTTAGTCTGCCCCAGGCCAAAAATACGAGGCGCCGATCTCGTTCTGGGTGCTAGTTTGGTGGCGGTGATCTCGAAATCCCCTCGGGTTGCACCTCCCTGGTGTTAGAGTGCATCGCTGCATTGGGATCCTTTATAAGAATTGAACGCGCTTATGCTGATGGGTGCGATCATACCAACACTAATGCACCGGATCCCATCAGAACTCCGCAGTTAAGCGTGTTTGGGCGAGAGTAGTACTAGGATGGGTGACCTCCTGGGAAGTCCTCGTGTTGCACCCCTCTCTTTTTCTTCGGATTTTTTTTGTCGTCGGGCTTATCGCTTACGTCGGTCCAGCACGCCCGCTTTGTAGGCTTAGTCTGCCCCAGGCCAAAAATACGAGGCGCCGATCTCGTTCTGGGTGCTAGTTTGGTGGCGGTGATCTCGAAATCCCCTCGGGTTGCACCTCCCTGGTGTTAGAGTGCATCGCTGCATTGGGATCCTTTATAAGAATTGAACGCGCTTATGCTGATGGGTGCGATCATACCAACACTAATGCACCGGATCCCATCAGAACTCCGCAGTTAAGCGTGTTTGGGCGAGAGTAGTACTAGGATGGGTGACCTCCTGGGAAGTCCTCGTGTTGCACCCCTCTCTTTTTCTTCGGATTTTTTTTGTCGTCGGGCTTATCGCTTACGTCGGTCCAGCACGCCCGCTTTGTAGGCTTAGTCTGCCCCAGGCCAAAAATACGAGGCGCCGATCTCGTTCTGGGTGCTAGTTTGGTGGCGGTGATCTCGAAATCCCCTCGGGTTGCACCTCCCTGGTGTTAGAGTGCATCGCTGCATTGGGATCCTTTATAAGAATTGAACGCGCTTATGCTGATGGGTGCGATCATACCAACACTAATGCACCGGATCCCATCAGAACTCCGCAGTTAAGCGTGTTTGGGCGAGAGTAGTACTAGGATGGGTGACCTCCTGGGAAGTCCTCGTGTTGCACCCCTCTCTTTTTCTTCGGATTTTTTTTGTCGTCGGCTTATCGCTTACGTCGGTCCAGCACGCCCGCTTTGTAGGCTTAGTCTGCCCCAGGCCAAAAATACGAGGCGCCGATCTCGTTCTGGGTGCTAGTTTGGTGGCGGTGATCTCGAAATCCCCTCGGGTTGCACCTCCCTGGTGTTAGAGTGCATCGCTGCATTGGGATCCTTTATAAGAATTGAACGCGCTTATGCTGATGGGTGCGATCATACCAACACTAATGCACCGGATCCCATCAGAACTCCGCAGTTAAGCGTGTTTGGGCGAGAGTAGTACTAGGATGGGTGACCTCCTGGGAAGTCCTCGTGTTGCACCCCTCTCTTTTTCTTCGGATTTTTTTTGTCGTCGGGCTTATCGCTTACGTCGGTCCAGCACGCCCGCTTTGTAGGCTTAGTCTGCCCCAGGCCAAAAATACGAGGCGCCGATCTCGTTCTGGGTGCTAGTTTGGTGGCGGTGATCTCGAAATCCCCTCGGGTTGCACCTCCCTGGTGTTAGAGTGCATCGCTGCATTGGGATCCTTTATAAGAATTGAACGCGCTTATGCTGATGGGTGCGATCATACCAACACTAATGCACCGGATCCCATCAGAACTCCGCAGTTAAGCGTGTTTGGGCGAGAGTAGTACTAGGATGGGTGACCTCCTGGGAAGTCCTCGTGTTGCACCCCTCTCTTTTTCTTCGGATTTTTTTTGTCGTCGGGCTTATCGCTTACGTCGGTCCAGCACGCCCGCTTTGTAGGCTTAGTCTGCCCCAGGCCAAAAATACGAGGCGCCGATCTCGTTCTGGGTGCTAGTTTGGTGGCGGTGATCTCGAAATCCCCTCGGGTTGCACCTCCCTGGTGTTAGAGTGCATCGCTGCATTGGGATCCTTTATAAGAATTGAACGCGCTTATGCTGATGGGTGCGATCATACCAACACTAATGCACCGGATCCCATCAGAACTCCGCAGTTAAGCGTGTTTGGGCGAGAGTAGTACTAGGATGGGTGACCTCCTGGGAAGTCCTCGTGTTGCACCCCTCTCTTTTTCTTCGGATTTTTTTTGTCGTCGGGCTTATCGCTTACGTCGGTCCAGCACGCCCGCTTTGTAGGCTTAGTCTGCCCCAGGCCAAAAATACGAGGCGCCGATCTCGTTCTGGGTGCTAGTTTGGTGGCGGTGATCTCGAAATCCCCTCGGGTTGCACCTCCCTGGTGTTAGAGTGCATCGCTGCATTGGGATCCTTTATAAGAATTGAACGCGCTTATGCTGATGGGTGCGATCATACCAACACTAATGCACCGGATCCCATCAGAACTCCGCAGTTAAGCGTGTTTGGGCGAGAGTAGTACTAGGATGGGTGACCTCCTGGGAAGTCCTCGTGTTGCACCCCTCTCTTTTTCTTCGGATTTTTTTTGTCGTCGGGCTTATCGCTTACGTCGGTCCAGCACGCCCGCTTTGTAGGCTTAGTCTGCCCCAGGCCAAAAATACGAGGCGCCGATCTCGTTCTGGGTGCTAGTTTGGTGGCGGTGATCTCGAAATCCCCTCGGGTTGCACCTCCCTGGTGTTAGAGTGCATCGCTGCATTGGGATCCTTTATAAGAATTGAACGCGCTTATGCTGATGGGTGCGATCATACCAACACTAATGCACCGGATCCCATCAGAACTCCGCAGTTAAGCGTGTTTGGGCGAGAGTAGTACTAGGATGGGTGACCTCCTGGGAAGTCCTCGTGTTGCACCCCTCTCTTTTTCTTCGGATTTTTTTTGTCGTCGGGCTTATCGCTTACGTCGGTCCAGCACGCCCGCTTTGTAGGCTTAGTCTGCCCCAGGCCAAAAATACGAGGCGCCGATCTCGTTCTGGGTGCTAGTTTGGTGGCGGTGATCTCGAAATCCCCTCGGGTTGCACCTCCCTGGTGTTAGAGTGCATCGCTGCATTGGGATCCTTTATAAGAATTGAACGCGCTTATGCTGATGGGTGCGATCATACCAACACTAATGCACCGGATCCCATCAGAACTCCGCAGTTAAGCGTGTTTGGGCGAGAGTAGTACTAGGATGGGTGACCTCCTGGGAAGTCCTCGTGTTGCACCCCTCTCTTTTTCTTCGGATTTTTTTTGTCGTCGGGCTTATCGCTTACGTCGGTCCAGCACGCCCGCTTTGTAGGCTTAGTCTGCCCCAGGCCAAAAATACGAGGCGCCGATCTCGTTCTGGGTGCTAGTTTGGTGGCGGTGATCTCGAAATCCCCTCGGGTTGCACCTCCCTGGTGTTAGAGTGCATCGCTGCATTGGGATCCTTTATAAGAATTGAACGCGCTTATGCTGATAGGTGCGATCATACCAACACTAATGCACCGGATCCCATCAGAACTCCGCAGTTAAGCGTGTTTGGGCGAGAGTAGTACTAGGATGGGTGACCTCCTGGGAAGTCCTCGTGTTGCACCCCTCTCTTTTTCTTCGGATTTTTTTTGTCGTCGGGCTTATCGCTTACGTCGGTCCAGCACGCCCGCTTTGTAGGCTTAGTCTGCCCCAGGCCAAAAATACGAGGCGCCGATCTCGTTCTGGGTGCTAGTTTGGTGGCGGTGATCTCGAAATCCCCTCGGGTTGCACCTCCCTGGTGTTAGAGTGCATCGCTGCATTGGGATCCTTTATAAGAATTGAACGCGCTTATGCTGATGGGTGCGATCATACCAACACTAATGCACCGGATCCCATCAGAACTCCGCAGTTAAGCGTGTTTGGGCGAGAGTAGTACTAGGATGGGTGACCTCCTGGGAAGTCCTCGTGTTGCACCCCTCTCTTTTTCTTCGGATTTTTTTTGTCGTCGGGCTTATCGCTTACGTCGGTCCAGCACGCCCGCTTTGTAGGCTTAGTCTGCCCCAGGCCAAAAATACGAGGCGCCGATCTCGTTCTGGGTGCTAGTTTGGTGGCGGTGATCTCGAAATCCCCTCGGGTTGCACCTCCCTGGTGTTAGAGTGCATCGCTGCATTGGGATCCTTTATAAGAATTGAACGCGCTTATGCTGATGGGTGCGATCATACCAACACTAATGCACCGGATCCCATCAGAACTCCGCAGTTAAGCGTGTTTGGGCGAGAGTAGTACTAGGATGGGTGACCTCCTGGGAAGTCCTCGTGTTGCACCCCTCTCTTTTTCTTCGGATTTTTTTTGTCGTCGGGCTTATCGCTTACGTCGGTCCAGCACGCCCGCTTTGTAGGCTTAGTCTGCCCCAGGCCAAAAATACGAGGCGCCGATCTCGTTCTGGGTGCTAGTTTGGTGGCGGTGATCTCGAAATCCCCTCGGGTTGCACCTCCCTGGTGTTAGAGTGCATCGCTGCATTGGGATCCTTTATAAGAATTGAACGCGCTTATGCTGATGGGTGCGATCATACCAACACTAATGCACCGGATCCCATCAGAACTCCGCAGTTAAGCGTGTTTGGGCGAGAGTAGTACTAGGATGGGTGACCTCCTGGGAAGTCCTCGTGTTGCACCCCTCTCTTTTTCTTCGGATTTTTTTTGTCGTCGGGCTTATCGCTTACGTCGGTCCAGCACGCCCGCTTTGTAGGCTTAGTCTGCCCCAGGCCAAAAATACGAGGCGCCGATCTCGTTCTGGGTGCTAGTTTGGTGGCGGTGATCTCGAAATCCCCTCGGATTGCACCTCCCTGGTGTTAGAGTGCATCGCTGCATTGGGATCCTTTATAAGAATTGAACGCGCTTATGCTGATGGGTGCGATCATACCAACACTAATGCACCGGATCCCATCAGAACTCCGCAGTTAAGCGTGTTTGGGCGAGAGTAGTACTAGGATGGGTGACCTCCTGGGAAGTCCTCGTGTTGCACCCCTCTCTTTTTCTTCGGATTTTTTTTGTCGTCGGGCTTATCGCTTACGTCGGTCCAGCACGCCCGCTTTGTAGGCTTAGTCTGCCCCAGGCCAAAAATACGAGGCGCCGATCTCGTTCTGGGTGCTAGTTTGGTGGCGGTGATCTCGAAATCCCCTCGGGTTGCACCTCCCTGGTGTTAGAGTGCATCGCTGCATTGGGATCCTTTATAAGAATTGAACGCGCTTATGCTGATGGGTGCGATCATACCAACACTAATGCACCGGATCCCATCAGAACTCCGCAGTTAAGCGTGTTTGGGCGAGAGTAGTACTAGGATGGGTGACCTCCTGGGAAGTCCTCGTGTTGCACCCCTCTCTTTTTCTTCGGATTTTTTTTGTCGTCGGGCTTATCGCTTACGTCGGTCCAGCACGCCCGCTTTGTAGGCTTAGTCTGCCCCAGGCCAAAAATACGAGGCGCCGATCTCGTTCTGGGTGCTAGTTTGGTGGCGGTGATCTCGAAATCCCCTCGGGTTGCACCTCCCTGGTGTTAGAGTGCATCGCTGCATTGGGATCCTTTATAAGAATTGAACGCGCTTATGCTGATGGGTGCGATCATACCAACACTAATGCACCGGATCCCATCAGAACTCCGCAGTTAAGCGTGTTTGGGCGAGAGTAGTACTAGGATGGGTGACCTCCTGGGAAGTCCTCGTGTTGCACCCCTCTCTTTTTCT
This sequence comes from Quercus tomentella, assembly GCA_028535165.1. Classification (NCBI taxonomy): domain Eukaryota; kingdom Viridiplantae; phylum Streptophyta; class Magnoliopsida; order Fagales; family Fagaceae; genus Quercus; species Quercus tomentella. The sequence continues at coordinate 24,373 of JAPQVY010000014.1, read as the reverse complement.
TCGGATTTTTTTTGTCGTCGGGCTTATCGCTTACGTCGGTCCAGCACGCCCGCTTTGTAGGCTTAGTCTGCCCCAGGCCAAAAATACGAGGCGCCGATCTCGTTCTGGGTGCTAGTTTGGTGGCGGTGATCTCGAAATCCCCTCGGGTTGCACCTCCCTGGTGTTAGAGTGCATCGCTGCATTGGGATCCTTTATAAGAATTGAACGCGCTTATGCTGATGGGTGCGATCATACCAACACTAATGCACCGGATCCCATCAGAACTCCGCAGTTAAGCGTGTTTGGGCGAGAGTAGTACTAGGATGGGTGACCTCCTGGGAAGTCCTCGTGTTGCACCCCTCTCTTTTTCTTCGGATTTTTTTTGTCGTCGGGCTTATCGCTTACGTCGGTCCAGCACGCCCGCTTTGTAGGCTTAGTCTGCCCCAGGCCAAAAATACGAGGCGCCGATCTCGTTCTGGGTGCTAGTTTGGTGGCGGTGATCTCGAAATCCCCTCGGGTTGCACCTCCCTGGTGTTAGAGTGCATCGCTGCATTGGGATCCTTTATAAGAATTGAACGCGCTTATGCTGATGGGTGCGATCATACCAACACTAATGCACCGGATCCCATCAGAACTCCGCAGTTAAGCGTGTTTGGGCGAGAGTAGTACTAGGATGGGTGACCTCCTGGGAAGTCCTCGTGTTGCACCCCTCTCTTTTTCTTCGGATTTTTTTTGTCGTCGGGCTTATCGCTTACGTCGGTCCAGCACGCCCGCTTTGTAGGCTTAGTCTGCCCCAGGCCAAAAATACGAGGCGCCGATCTCGTTCTGGGTGCTAGTTTGGTGGCGGTGATCTCGAAATCCCCTCGGGTTGCACCTCCCTGGTGTTAGAGTGCATCGCTGCATTGGGATCCTTTATAAGAATTGAACGCGCTTATGCTGATGGGTGCGATCATACCAACACTAATGCACCGGATCCCATCAGAACTCCGCAGTTAAGCGTGTTTGGGCGAGAGTAGTACTAGGATGGGTGACCTCCTGGGAAGTCCTCGTGTTGCACCCCTCTCTTTTTCTTCGGATTTTTTTTGTCGTCGGGCTTATCGCTTACGTCGGTCCAGCACGCCCGCTTTGTAGGCTTAGTCTGCCCCAGGCCAAAAATACGAGGCGCCGATCTCGTTCTGGGTGCTAGTTTGGTGGCGGTGATCTCGAAATCCCCTCGGGTTGCACCTCCCTGGTGTTAGAGTGCATCGCTGCATTGGGATCCTTTATAAGAATTGAACGCGCTTATGCTGATGGGTGCGATCATACCAACACTAATGCACCGGATCCCATCAGAACTCCGCAGTTAAGCGTGTTTGGGCGAGAGTAGTACTAGGATGGGTGACCTCCTGGGAAGTCCTCGTGTTGCACCCCTCTCTTTTTCTTCGGATTTTTTTTGTCGTCGGGCTTATCGCTTACGTCGGTCCAGCACGCCCGCTTTGTAGGCTTAGTCTGCCCCAGGCCAAAAATACGAGGCGCCGATCTCGTTCTGGGTGCTAGTTTGGTGGCGGTGATCTCGAAATCCCCTCGGGTTGCACCTCCCTGGTGTTAGAGTGCATCGCTGCATTGGGATCCTTTATAAGAATTGAACGCGCTTATGCTGATGGGTGCGATCATACCAACACTAATGCACCGGATCCCATCAGAACTCCGCAGTTAAGCGTGTTTGGGCGAGAGTAGTACTAGGATGGGTGACCTCCTGGGAAGTCCTCGTGTTGCACCCCTCTCTTTTTCTTCGGATTTTTTTTGTCGTCGGGCTTATCGCTTACGTCGGTCCAGCACGCCCGCTTTGTAGGCTTAGTCTGCCCCAGGCCAAAAATACGAGGCGCCGATCTCGTTCTGGGTGCTAGTTTGGTGGCGGTGATCTCGAAATCCCCTCGGGTTGCACCTCCCTGGTGTTAGAGTGCATCGCTGCATTGGGATCCTTTATAAGAATTGAACGCGCTTATGCTGATGGGTGCGATCATACCAACACTAATGCACCGGATCCCATCAGAACTCCGCAGTTAAGCGTGTTTGGGCGAGAGTAGTACTAGGATGGGTGACCTCCTGGGAAGTCCTCGTGTTGCACCCCTCTCTTTTTCTTCGGATTTTTTTTGTCGTCGGGCTTATCGCTTACGTCGGTCCAGCACGCCCGCTTTGTAGGCTTAGTCTGCCCCAGGCCAAAAATACGAGGCGCCGATCTCGTTCTGGGTGCTAGTTTGGTGGCGGTGATCTCGAAATCCCCTCGGGTTGCACCTCCCTGGTGTTAGAGTGCATCGCTGCATTGGGATCCTTTATAAGAATTGAACGCGCTTATGCTGATGGGTGCGATCATACCAACACTAATGCACCGGATCCCATCAGAACTCCGCAGTTAAGCGTGTTTGGGCGAGAGTAGTACTAGGATGGGTGACCTCCTGGGAAGTCCTCGTGTTGCACCCCTCTCTTTTTCTTCGGATTTTTTTTGTCGTCGGGCTTATCGCTTACGTCGGTCCAGCACGCCCGCTTTGTAGGCTTAGTCTGCCCCAGGCCAAAAATACGAGGCGCCGATCTCGTTCTGGGTGCTAGTTTGGTGGCGGTGATCTCGAAATCCCCTCGGGTTGCACCTCCCTGGTGTTAGAGTGCATCGCTGCATTGGGATCCTTTATAAGAATTGAACGCGCTTATGCTGATGGGTGCGATCATACCAACACTAATGCACCGGATCCCATCAGAACTCCGCAGTTAAGCGTGTTTGGGCGAGAGTAGTACTAGGATGGGTGACCTCCTGGGAAGTCCTCGTGTTGCACCCCTCTCTTTTTCTTCGGATTTTTTTTGTCGTCGGGCTTATCGCTTACGTCGGTCCAGCACGCCCGCTTTGTAGGCTTAGTCTGCCCCAGGCCAAAAATACGAGGCGCCGATCTCGTTCTGGGTGCTAGTTTGGTGGCGGTGATCTCGAAATCCCCTCGGGTTGCACCTCCCTGGTGTTAGAGTGCATCGCTGCATTGGGATCCTTTATAAGAATTGAACGCGCTTATGCTGATGGGTGCGATCATACCAACACTAATGCACCGGATCCCATCAGAACTCCGCAGTTAAGCGTGTTTGGGCGAGAGTAGTACTAGGATGGGTGACCTCCTGGGAAGTCCTCGTGTTGCACCCCTCTCTTTTTCTTCGGATTTTTTTTGTCGTCGGGCTTATCGCTTACGTCGGTCCAGCACGCCCGCTTTGTAGGCTTAGTCTGCCCCAGGCCAAAAATACGAGGCGCCGATCTCGTTCTGGGTGCTAGTTTGGTGGCGGTGATCTCGAAATCCCCTCGGGTTGCACCTCCCTGGTGTTAGAGTGCATCGCTGCATTGGGATCCTTTATAAGAATTGAACGCGCTTATGCTGATGGGTGCGATCATACCAACACTAATGCACCGGATCCCATCAGAACTCCGCAGTTAAGCGTGTTTGGGCGAGAGTAGTACTAGGATGGGTGACCTCCTGGGAAGTCCTCGTGTTGCACCCCTCTCTTTTTCTTCGGATTTTTTTTGTCGTCGGGCTTATCGCTTACGTCGGTCCAGCACGCCCGCTTTGTAGGCTTAGTCTGCCCCAGGCCAAAAATACGAGGCGCCGATCTCGTTCTGGGTGCTAGTTTGGTGGCGGTGATCTCGAAATCCCCTCGGGTTGCACCTCCCTGGTGTTAGAGTGCATCGCTGCATTGGGATCCTTTATAAGAATTGAACGCGCTTATGCTGATGGGTGCGATCATACCAACACTAATGCACCGGATCCCATCAGAACTCCGCAGTTAAGCGTGTTTGGGCGAGAGTAGTACTAGGATGGGTGACCTCCTGGGAAGTCCTCGTGTTGCACCCCTCTCTTTTTCTTCGGATTTTTTTTGTCGTCGGGCTTATCGCTTACGTCGGTCCAGCACGCCCGCTTTGTAGGCTTAGTCTGCCCCAGGCCAAAAATACGAGGCGCCGATCTCGTTCTGGGTGCTAGTTTGGTGGCGGTGATCTCGAAATCCCCTCGGGTTGCACCTCCCTGGTGTTAGAGTGCATCGCTGCATTGGGATCCTTTATAAGAATTGAACGCGCTTATGCTGATGGGTGCGATCATACCAACACTAATGCACCGGATCCCATCAGAACTCCGCAGTTAAGCGTGTTTGGGCGAGAGTAGTACTAGGATGGGTGACCTCCTGGGAAGTCCTCGTGTTGCACCCCTCTCTTTTTCTTCGGATTTTTTTTGTCGTCGGGCTTATCGCTTACGTCGGTCCAGCACGCCCGCTTTGTAGGCTTAGTCTGCCCCAGGCCAAAAATACGAGGCGCCGATCTCGTTCTGGGTGCTAGTTTGGTGGCGGTGATCTCGAAATCCCCTCGGGTTGCACCTCCCTGGTGTTAGAGTGCATCGCTGCATTGGGATCCTTTATAAGAATTGAACGCGCTTATGCTGATGGGTGCGATCATACCAACACTAATGCACCGGATCCCATCAGAACTCCGCAGTTAAGCGTGTTTGGGCGAGAGTAGTACTAGGATGGGTGACCTCCTGGGAAGTCCTCGTGTTGCACCCCTCTCTTTTTCTTCGGATTTTTTTTGTCGTCGGGCTTATCGCTTACGTCGGTCCAGCACGCCCGCTTTGTAGGCTTAGTCTGCCCCAGGCCAAAAATACGAGGCGCCGATCTCGTTCTGGGTGCTAGTTTGGTGGCGGTGATCTCGAAATCCCCTCGGGTTGCACCTCCCTGGTGTTAGAGTGCATCGCTGCATTGGGATCCTTTATAAGAATTGAACGCGCTTATGCTGATGGGTGCGATCATACCAACACTAATGCACCGGATCCCATCAGAACTCCGCAGTTAAGCGTGTTTGGGCGAGAGTAGTACTAGGATGGGTGACCTCCTGGGAAGTCCTCGTGTTGCACCCCTCTCTTTTTCTTCGGATTTTTTTTGTCGTCGGGCTTATCGCTTACGTCGGTCCAGCACGCCCGCTTTGTAGGCTTAGTCTGCCCCAGGCCAAAAATACGAGGCGCCGATCTCGTTCTGGGTGCTAGTTTGGTGGCGGTGATCTCGAAATCCCCTCGGGTTGCACCTCCCTGGTGTTAGAGTGCATCGCTGCATTGGGATCCTTTATAAGAATTGAACGCGCTTATGCTGATGGGTGCGATCATACCAACACTAATGCACCGGATCCCATCAGAACTCCGCAGTTAAGCGTGTTTGGGCGAGAGTAGTACTAGGATGGGTGACCTCCTGGGAAGTCCTCGTGTTGCACCCCTCTCTTTTTCTTCGGATTTTTTTTGTCGTCGGGCTTATCGCTTACGTCGGTCCAGCACGCCCGCTTTGTAGGCTTAGTCTGCCCCAGGCCAAAAATACGAGGCGCCGATCTCGTTCTGGGTGCTAGTTTGGTGGCGGTGATCTCGAAATCCCCTCGGGTTGCACCTCCCTGGTGTTAGAGTGCATCGCTGCATTGGGATCCTTTATAAGAATTGAACGCGCTTATGCTGATGGGTGCGATCATACCAACACTAATGCACCGGATCCCATCAGAACTCCGCAGTTAAGCGTGTTTGGGCGAGAGTAGTACTAGGATGGGTGACCTCCTGGGAAGTCCTCGTGTTGCACCCCTCTCTTTTTCTTCGGATTTTTTTTGTCGTCGGGCTTATCGCTTACGTCGGTCCAGCACGCCCGCTTTGTAGGCTTAGTCTGCCCCAGGCCAAAAATACGAGGCGCCGATCTCGTTCTGGGTGCTAGTTTGGTGGCGGTGATCTCGAAATCCCCTCGGGTTGCACCTCCCTGGTGTTAGAGTGCATCGCTGCATTGGGATCCTTTATAAGAATTGAACGCGCTTATGCTGATGGGTGCGATCATACCAACACTAATGCACCGGATCCCATCAGAACTCCGCAGTTAAGCGTGTTTGGGCGAGAGTAGTACTAGGATGGGTGACCTCCTGGGAAGTCCTCGTGTTGCACCCCTCTCTTTTTCTTCGGATTTTTTTTGTCGTCGGGCTTATCGCTTACGTCGGTCCAGCACGCCCGCTTTGTAGGCTTAGTCTGCCCCAGGCCAAAAATACGAGGCGCCGATCTCGTTCTGGGTGCTAGTTTGGTGGCGGTGATCTCGAAATCCCCTCGGGTTGCACCTCCCTGGTGTTAGAGTGCATCGCTGCATTGGGATCCTTTATAAGAATTGAACGCGCTTATGCTGATGGGTGCGATCATACCAACACTAATGCACCGGATCCCATCAGAACTCCGCAGTTAAGCGTGTTTGGGCGAGAGTAGTACTAGGATGGGTGACCTCCTGGGAAGTCCTCGTGTTGCACCCCTCTCTTTTTCTTCGGATTTTTTTTGTCGTCGGGCTTATCGCTTACGTCGGTCCAGCACGCCCGCTTTGTAGGCTTAGTCTGCCCCAGGCCAAAAATACGAGGCGCCGATCTCGTTCTGGGTGCTAGTTTGGTGGCGGTGATCTCGAAATCCCCTCGGGTTGCACCTCCCTGGTGTTAGAGTGCATCGCTGCATTGGGATCCTTTATAAGAATTGAACGCGCTTATGCTGATGGGTGCGATCATACCAACACTAATGCACCGGATCCCATCAGAACTCCGCAGTTAAGCGTGTTTGGGCGAGAGTAGTACTAGGATGGGTGACCTCCTGGGAAGTCCTCGTGTTGCACCCCTCTCTTTTTCTTCGGATTTTTTTTGTCGTCGGGCTTATCGCTTACGTCGGTCCAGCACGCCCGCTTTGTAGGCTTAGTCTGCCCCAGGCCAAAAATACGAGGCGCCGATCTCGTTCTGGGTGCTAGTTTGGTGGCGGTGATCTCGAAATCCCCTCGGGTTGCACCTCCCTGGTGTTAGAGTGCATCGCTGCATTGGGATCCTTTATAAGAATTGAACGCGCTTATGCTGATGGGTGCGATCATACCAACACTAATGCACCGGATCCCATCAGAACTCCGCAGTTAAGCGTGTTTGGGCGAGAGTAGTACTAGGATGGGTGACCTCCTGGGAAGTCCTCGTGTTGCACCCCTCTCTTTTTCTTCGGATTTTTTTTGTCGTCGGGCTTATCGCTTACGTCGGTCCAGCACGCCCGCTTTGTAGGCTTAGTCTGCCCCAGGCCAAAAATACGAGGCGCCGATCTCGTTCTGGGTGCTAGTTTGGTGGCGGTGATCTCGAAATCCCCTCGGGTTGCACCTCCCTGGTGTTAGAGTGCATCGCTGCATTGGGATCCTTTATAAGAATTGAACGCGCTTATGCTGATGGGTGCGATCATACCAACACTAATGCACCGGATCCCATCAGAACTCCGCAGTTAAGCGTGTTTGGGCGAGAGTAGTACTAGGATGGGTGACCTCCTGGGAAGTCCTCGTGTTGCACCCCTCTCTTTTTCTTCGGATTTTTTTTGTCGTCGGGCTTATCGCTTACGTCGGTCCAGCACGCCCGCTTTGTAGGCTTAGTCTGCCCCAGGCCAAAAATACGAGGCGCCGATCTCGTTCTGGGTGCTAGTTTGGTGGCGGTGATCTCGAAATCCCCTCGGGTTGCACCTCCCTGGTGTTAGAGTGCATCGCTGCATTGGGATCCTTTATAAGAATTGAACGCGCTTATGCTGATGGGTGCGATCATACCAACACTAATGCACCGGATCCCATCAGAACTCCGCAGTTAAGCGTGTTTGGGCGAGAGTAGTACTAGGATGGGTGACCTCCTGGGAAGTCCTCGTGTTGCACCCCTCTCTTTTTCTTCGGATTTTTTTTGTCGTCGGGCTTATCGCTTACGTCGGTCCAGCACGCCCGCTTTGTAGGCTTAGTCTGCCCCAGGCCAAAAATACGAGGCGCCGATCTCGTTCTGGGTGCTAGTTTGGTGGCGGTGATCTCGAAATCCCCTCGGGTTGCACCTCCCTGGTGTTAGAGTGCATCGCTGCATTGGGATCCTTTATAAGAATTGAACGCGCTTATGCTGATGGGTGCGATCATACCAACACTAATGCACCGGATCCCATCAGAACTCCGCAGTTAAGCGTGTTTGGGCGAGAGTAGTACTAGGATGGGTGACCTCCTGGGAAGTCCTCGTGTTGCACCCCTCTCTTTTTCTTCGGATTTTTTTTGTCGTCGGGCTTATCGCTTACGTCGGTCCAGCACGCCCGCTTTGTAGGCTTAGTCTGCCCCAGGCCAAAAATACGAGGCGCCGATCTCGTTCTGGGTGCTAGTTTGGTGGCGGTGATCTCGAAATCCCCTCGGGTTGCACCTCCCTGGTGTTAGAGTGCATCGCTGCATTGGGATCCTTTATAAGAATTGAACGCGCTTATGCTGATGGGTGCGATCATACCAACACTAATGCACCGGATCCCATCAGAACTCCGCAGTTAAGCGTGTTTGGGCGAGAGTAGTACTAGGATGGGTGACCTCCTGGGAAGTCCTCGTGTTGCACCCCTCTCTTTTTCTTCGGATTTTTTTTGTCGTCGGGCTTATCGCTTACGTCGGTCCAGCACGCCCGCTTTGTAGGCTTAGTCTGCCCCAGGCCAAAAATACGAGGCGCCGATCTCGTTCTGGGTGCTAGTTTGGTGGCGGTGATCTCGAAATCCCCTCGGGTTGCACCTCCCTGGTGTTAGAGTGCATCGCTGCATTGGGATCCTTTATAAGAATTGAACGCGCTTATGCTGATGGGTGCGATCATACCAACACTAATGCACCGGATCCCATCAGAACTCCGCAGTTAAGCGTGTTTGGGCGAGAGTAGTACTAGGATGGGTGACCTCCTGGGAAGTCCTCGTGTTGCACCCCTCTCTTTTTCTTCGGATTTTTTTTGTCGTCGGGCTTATCGCTTACGTCGGTCCAGCACGCCCGCTTTGTAGGCTTAGTCTGCCCCAGGCCAAAAATACGAGGCGCCGATCTCGTTCTGGGTGCTAGTTTGGTGGCGGTGATCTCGAAATCCCCTCGGGTTGCACCTCCCTGGTGTTAGAGTGCATCGCTGCATTGGGATCCTTTATAAGAATTGAACGCGCTTATGCTGATGGGTGCGATCATACCAACACTAATGCACCGGATCCCATCAGAACTCCGCAGTTAAGCGTGTTTGGGCGAGAGTAGTACTAGGATGGGTGACCTCCTGGGAAGTCCTCGTGTTGCACCCCTCTCTTTTTCTTCGGATTTTTTTTGTCGTCGGGCTTATCGCTTACGTCGGTCCAGCACGCCCGCTTTGTAGGCTTAGTCTGCCCCAGGCCAAAAATACGAGGCGCCGATCTCGTTCTGGGTGCTAGTTTGGTGGCGGTGATCTCGAAATCCCCTCGGGTTGCACCTCCCTGGTGTTAGAGTGCATCGCTGCATTGGGATCCTTTATAAGAATTGAACGCGCTTATGCTGATGGGTGCGATCATACCAACACTAATGCACCGGATCCCATCAGAACTCCGCAGTTAAGCGTGTTTGGGCGAGAGTAGTACTAGGATGGGTGACCTCCTGGGAAGTCCTCGTGTTGCACCCCTCTCTTTTTCTTCGGATTTTTTTTGTCGTCGGGCTTATCGCTTACGTCGGTCCAGCACGCCCGCTTTGTAGGCTTAGTCTGCCCCAGGCCAAAAATACGAGGCGCCGATCTCGTTCTGGGTGCTAGTTTGGTGGCGGTGATCTCGAAATCCCCTCGGGTTGCACCTCCCTGGTGTTAGAGTGCATCGCTGCATTGGGATCCTTTATAAGAATTGAACGCGCTTATGCTGATGGGTGCGATCATACCAACACTAATGCACCGGATCCCATCATAACTCCGCAGTTAAGCGTGTTTGGGCGAGAGTAGTACTAGGATGGGTGACCTCCTGGGAAGTCCTCGTGTTGCACCCCTCTCTTTTTCTTCGGATTTTTTTTGTCGTCGGGCTTATCGCTTACGTCGGTCCAGCACGCCCGCTTTGTAGGCTTAGTCTGCCCCAGGCCAAAAATACGAGGCGCCGATCTCGTTCTGGGTGCTAGTTTGGTGGCGGTGATCTCGAAATCCCCTCGGGTTGCACCTCCCTGGTGTTAGAGTGCATCGCTGCATTGGGATCCTTTATAAGAATTTAACGCGCTTATGCTGATGGGTGCGATCATACCAACACTAATGCACCGGATCCCATCAGAACAACGCAGTTAAGCGTGTTTGGGCGAGAGTAGTACTAGGATGGGTGACCTCCTGGGAAGTCCTCGTGTTGCACCCCTCTCTTTTTCTTCGGATTTTTTTTGTCGTCGGGCTTATCGCTTACGTCGGTCCAGCACGCCCGCTTTGTAGGCTTAGTCTGCCCCAGGCCAAAAATACGAGGCGCCGATCTCGTTCTGGGTGCTAGTTTGGTGGCGGTGATCTCGAAATCCCCTCGGGTTGCACCTCCCTGGTGTTAGAGTGCATCGCTGCATTGGGATCCTTTATAAGAATTGAACGCGCTTATGCTGATGGGTGCGATCATACCAACACTAATGCACCGGATCCCATCAGAACTCCGCAGTTAAGCGTGTTTGGGCGAGAGTAGTACTAGGATGGGTGACCTCCTGGGAAGTCCTCGTGTTGCACCCCTCTCTTTTTCTTCGGATTTTTTTTGTCGTCGGGCTTATCGCTTACGTCGGTCCAGCACGCCCGCTTTGTAGGCTTAGTCTGCCCCAGGCCAAAAATACGAGGCGCCGATCTCGTTCTGGGTGCTAGTTTGGTGGCGGTGATCTCGAAATCCCCTCGGGTTGCACCTCCCTGGTGTTAGAGTGCATCGCTGCATTGGGATCCTTTATAAGAATTGAACGCGCTTATGCTGATGGGTGCGATCATACCAACACTAATGCACCGGATCCCATCAGAACTCCGCAGTTAAGCGTGTTTGGGCGAGAGTAGTACTAGGATGGGTGACCTCCTGGGAAGTCCTCGTGTTGCACCCCTCTCTTTTTCTTCGGATTTTTTTTGTCGTCGGGCTTATCGCTTACGTCGGTCCAGCACGCCCGCTTTGTAGGCTTAGTCTGCCCCAGGCCAAAAATACGAGGCGCCGATCTCGTTCTGGGTGCTAGTTTGGTGGCGGTGATCTCGAAATCCCCTCGGGTTGCACCTCCCTGGTGTTAGAGTGCATCGCTGCATTGGGATCCTTTATAAGAATTGAACGCGCTTATGCTGATGGGTGCGATCATACCAACACTAATGCACCGGATCCCATCATAACTCCGCAGTTAAGCGTGTTTGGGCGAGAGTAGTACTAGGATGGGTGACCTCCTGGGAAGTCCTCGTGTTGCACCGCTCTCTTTGTCTTCGGATTTTTTTTGTCGTCGGGCTTATCGCTTACGTCGGTCCAGCACGCCCGCTTTGTAGGCTTAGTCTGCCCCAGGCCAAAAATACGAGGCGCCGATCTCGTTCTGGGTGCTAGTTTGGTGGCGGTGATCTCGAAATCCCCTCGGGTTGCACCTCCCTGGTGTTAGAGTGCATCGCTGCATTGGGATCCTTTATAAGAATTGAACGCGCTTATGCTGATGGGTGCGATCATACCAACACTAATGCACCGGATCCCATCAGAACTCCGCAGTTAAGCGTGTTTGGGCGAGAGTAGTACTAGGATGGGTGACCTCCTGGGAAGTCCTCGTGTTGCACCCCTCTCTTTTTCTTCGGATTTTTTTTGTCGTCGGGCTTATCGCTTACGTCGGTCCAGCACGCCCGCTTTGTAGGCTTAGTCTGCCCCAGGCCAAAAATACGAGGCGCCGATCTCGTTCTGGGTGCTAGTTTGGTGGCGGTGATCTCGAAATCCCCTCGGGTTGCACCTCCCTGGTGTTAGAGTGCATCGCTGCATTGGGATCCTTTATAAGAATTGAACGCGCTTATGCTGATGGGTGCGATCATACCAACACTAATGCACCGGATCCCATCAGAACTCCGCAGTTAAGCGTGTTTGGGCGAGAGTAGTACTAGGATGGGTGACCTCCTGGGAAGTCCTCGTGTTGCACCCCTCTCTTTTTCTTCGGATTTTTTTTGTCGTCGGGCTTATCGCTTACGTCGGTCCAGCACGCCCGCTTTGTAGGCTTAGTCTGCCCCAGGCCAAAAATACGAGGCGCCGATCTCGTTCTGGGTGCTAGTTTGGTGGCGGTGATCTCGAAATCCCCTCGGGTTGCACCTCCCTGGTGTTAGAGTGCATCGCTGCATTGGGATCCTTTATAAGAATTGAACGCGCTTATGCTGATGGGTGCGATCATACCAACACTAATGCACCGGATCCCATCAGAACTCCGCAGTTAAGCGTGTTTGGGCGAGAGTAGTACTAGGATGGGTGACCTCCTAGGAAGTCCTCGTGTTGCACCCCTCTCTTTTTCTTCGGATTTTTTTTGTCGTCGGGCTTATCGCTTACGTCGGTCCAGCACGCCCGCTTTGTAGGCTTAGTCTGCCCCAGGCCAAAAATACGAGGCGCCGATCTCGTTCTGGGTGCTAGTTTGGTGGCGGTGATCTCGAAATCCCCTCGGGTTGCACCTCCCTGGTGTTAGAGTGCATCGCTGCATTGGGATCCTTTATAAGAATTTAACGCGCTTATGCTGATGGGTGCGATCATACCAACACTAATGCACCGGATCCCATCAGAACTCCGCAGTTAAGCGTGTTTGGGCGAGAGTAGTACTAGGATGGGTGACCTCCTGGGAAGTCCTCGTGTTGCACCCCTCTCTTTTTCTTCGGATTTTTTTTGTCGTCGGGCTTATCGCTTACGTCGGTCCAGCACGCCCGCTTTGTAGGCTTAGTCTGCCCCAGGCCAAAAATACGAGGCGCCGATCTCGTTCTGGGTGCTAGTTTGGTGGCGGTGATCTCGAAATCCCCTCGGGTTGCACCTCCCTGGTGTTAGAGTGCATCGCTGCATTGGGATCCTTTATAAGAATTGAACGCGCTTATGCTGATGGGTGCGATCATACCAACACTAAGGCACCGGATCCCATCAGAACTCCGCAGTTAAGCGTGTTTGGGCGAGAGTAGTACTAGGATGGGTGACCTCCTGGGAAGTCCTCGTGTTGCACCCCTCTCTTTTTCTTCGGATTTTTTTTGTCGTCGGGCTTATCGCTTACGTCGGTCCAGCACGCCCGCTTTGTAGGCTTAGTCTGCCCCAGGCCAAAAATACGAGGCGCCGATCTCGTTCTGGGTGCTAGTTTGGTGGCGGTGATCTCGAAATCCCCTCGGGTTGCACCTCCCTGGTGTTAGAGTGCATCGCTGCATTGGGATCCTTTATAAGAATTGAACGCGCTTATGCTGATGGGTGCGATCATACCAACACTAATGCACCGGATCCCATCAGAACTCCGCAGTTAAGCGTGTTTGGGCGAGAGTAGTACTAGGATGGGTGACCTCCTGGGAAGTCCTCGTGTTGCACCCCTCTCTTTTTCTTCGGATTTTTTTTGTCGTCGGGCTTATCGCTTACGTCGGTCCAGCACGCCCGCTTTGTAGGCTTAGTCTGCCCCAGGCCAAAAATACGAGGCGCCGATCTCGTTCTGGGTGCTAGTTTGGTGGCGGTGATCTCGAAATCCCCTCGGGTTGCACCTCCCTGGTGTTAGAGTGCATCGCTGCATTGGGATCCTTTATAAGAATTGAACGCGCTTATGCTGATGGGTGCGATCATACCAACACTAATGCACCGGATCCCATCAGAACTCCGCAGTTAAGCGTGTTTGGGCGAGAGTAGTACTAGGATGGGTGACCTCCTGGGAAGTCCTCGTGTTGCACCCCTCTCTTTTTCTTCGGATTTTTTTTGTCGTCGGGCTTATCGCTTACGTCGGTCCAGCACGCCCGCTTTGTAGGCTTAGTCTGCCCCAGGCCAAAAATACGAGGCGCCGATCTCGTTCTGGGTGCTAGTTTGGTGGCGGTGATCTCGAAATCCCCTCGGGTTGCACCTCCCTGGTGTTAGAGTGCATCGCTGCATTGGGATCCTTTATAAGAATTGAACGCGCTTATGCTGATGGGTGCGATCATACCAACACTAATGCACCGGATCCCATCAGAACTCCGCAGTTAAGCGTGTTTGGGCGAGAGTAGTACTAGGATGGGTGACCTCCTGGGAAGTCCTCGTGTTGCACCCCTCTCTTTTTCTTCGGATTTTTTTTGTCGTCGGGCTTATCGCTTACGTCGGTCCAGCACGCCCGCTTTGTAGGCTTAGTCTGCCCCAGGCCAAAAATACGAGGCGCCGATCTCGTTCTGGGTGCTAGTTTGGTGGCGGTGATCTCGAAATCCCCTCGGGTTGCACCTCCCTGGTGTTAGAGTGCATCGCTGCATTGGGATCCTTTATAAGAATTGAACGCGCTTATGCTGATGGGTGCGATCATACCAACACTAATGCACCGGATCCCATCAGAACTCCGCAGTTAAGCGTGTTTGGGCGAGAGTAGTACTAGGATGGGTGACCTCCTGGGAAGTCCTCGTGTTGCACCCCTCTCTTTTTCTTCGGATTTTTTTTGTCGTCGGGCTTATCGCTTACGTCGGTCCAGCACGCCCGCTTTGTAGGCTTAGTCTGCCCCAGGCCAAAAATACGAGGCGCCGATCTCGTTCTGGGTGCTAGTTTGGTGGCGGTGATCTCGAAATCCCCTCGGGTTGCACCTCCCTGGTGTTAGAGTGCATCGCTGCATTGGGATCCTTTATAAGAATTGAACGCGCTTATGCTGATGGGTGCGATCATACCAACACTAATGCACCGGATCCCATCAGAACTCCGCAGTTAAGCGTGTTTGGGCGAGAGTAGTACTAGGATGGGTGACCTCCTGGGAAGTCCTCGTGTTGCACCCCTCTCTTTTTCTTCGGATTTTTTTTGTCGTCGGGCTTATCGCTTACGTCGGTCCAGCACGCCCGCTTTGTAGGCTTAGTCTGCCCCAGGCCAAAAATACGAGGCGCCGATCTCGTTCTGGGTGCTAGTTTGGTGGCGGTGATCTCGAAATCCCCTCGGGTTGCACCTCCCTGGTGTTAGAGTGCATCGCTGCATTGGGATCCTTTATAAGAATTGAACGCGCTTATGCTGATGGGTGCGATCATACCAACACTAATGCACCGGATCCCATCAGAACTCCGCAATTAAGCGTGTTTGGGCGAGAGTAGTAGTAGGATGGGTGACCTCCTGGGAAGTCCTCGTGTTGCACCCCTCTCTTTTTCTTCGGATTTTTTTTGTCGTCGGGCTTATCGCTTACGTCGGTCCAGCACGCCCGCTTTGTAGGCTTAGTCTGCCCCAGGCCAAAAATACGAGGCGCCGATCTCGTTCTGGGTGCTAGTTTGGTGGCGGTGATCTCGAAATCCCCTCGGGTTGCACCTCCCTGGTGTTAGAGTGCATCGCTGCATTGGGATCCTTTATAAGAATTTAACGCGCTTATGCTGATGGGTGCGATCATACCAACACTAATGCACCGGATCCCATCAGAACAACGCAGTTAAGCGTGTTTGGGCGAGAGTAGTACTAGGATGGGTGACCTCCTGGGAAGTCCTCGTGTTGCACCCCTCTCTTTTTCTTCGGATTTTTTTTGTCGTCGGGCTTATCGCTTACGTCGGTCCAGCACGCCCGCTTTGTAGGCTTAGTCTGCCCCAGGCCAAAAATACGAGGCGCCGATCTCGTTCTGGGTGCTAGTTTGGTGGCGGTGATCTCGAAATCCCCTCGGGTTGCACCTCCCTGGTGTTAGAGTGCATCGCTGCATTGGGATCCTTTATAAGAATTGAACGCGCTTATGCTGATGGGTGCGATCATACCAACACTAATGCACCGGATCCCATCAGAACTCCGCAGTTAAGCGTGTTTGGGCGAGAGTAGTACTAGGATGGGTGACCTCCTGGGAAGTCCTCGTGTTGCACCCCTCTCTTTTTCTTCGGATTTTTTTTGTCGTCGGGCTTATCGCTTACGTCGGTCCAGCACGCCCGCTTTGTAGGCTTAGTCTGCCCCAGGCCAAAAATACGAGGCGCCGATCTCGTTCTGGGTGCTAGTTTGGTGGCGGTGATCTCGAAATCCCCTCGGGTTGCACCTCCCTGGTGTTAGAGTGCATCGCTGCATTGGGATCCTTTATAAGAATTGAACGCGCTTATGCTGATGGGTGCGATCATACCAACACTAATGCACCGGATCCCATCAGAACTCCGCAGTTAAGCGTGTTTGGGCGAGAGTAGTACTAGGATGGGTGACCTCCTGGGAAGTCCTCGTGTTGCACCCCTCTCTTTTTCTTCGGATTTTTTTTGTCGTCGGGCTTATCGCTTACGTCGGTCCAGCACGCCCGCTTTGTAGGCTTAGTCTGCCCCAGGCCAAAAATACGAGGCGCCGATCTCGTTCTGGGTGCTAGTTTGGTGGCGGTGATCTCGAAATCCCCTCGGGTTGCACCTCCCTGGTGTTAGAGTGCATCGCTGCATTGGGATCCTTTATAAGAATTGAACGCGCTTATGCTGATGGGTGCGATCATACCAACACTAATGCACCGGATCCCATCAGAACTCCGCAGTTAAGCGTGTTTGGGCGAGAGTAGTACTAGGATGGGTGACCTCCTGGGAAGTCCTCGTGTTGCACCCCTCTCTTTTTCTTCGGATTTTTTTTGTCGTCGGGCTTATCGCTTACGTCGGTCCAGCACGCCCGCTTTGTAGGCTTAGTCTGCCCCAGGCCAAAAATACGAGGCGCCGATCTCGTTCTGGGTGCTAGTTTGGTGGCGGTGATCTCGAAATCCCCTCGGGTTGCACCTCCCTGGTGTTAGAGTGCATCGCTGCATTGGGATCCTTTATAAGAATTGAACGCGCTTATGCTGATGGGTGCGATCATACCAACACTAATGCACCGGATCCCATCATAACTCCGCAGTTAAGCGTGTTTGGGCGAGAGTAGTACTAGGATGGGTGACCTCCTGGGAAGTCCTCGTGTTGCACCCCTCTCTTTTTCTTCGGATTTTTTTTGTCGTCGGGCTTATCGCTTACGTCGGTCCAGCACGCCCGCTTTGTAGGCTTAGTCTGCCCCAGGCCAAAAATACGAGGCGCCGATCTCGTTCTGGGTGCTAGTTTGGTGGCGGTGATCTCGAAATCCCCTCGGGTTGCACCTCCCTGGTGTTAGAGTGCATCGCTGCATTGGGATCCTTTATAAGAATTTAACGCGCTTATGCTGATGGGTGCGATCATACCAACACTAATGCACCGGATCCCATCAGAACAACGCAGTTAAGCGTGTTTGGGCGAGAGTAGTACTAGGATGGGTGACCTCCTGGGAAGTCCTCGTGTTGCACCCCTCTCTTTTTCTTCGGATTTTTTTTGTCGTCGGGCTTATCGCTTACGTCGGTCCAGCACGCCCGCTTTGTAGGCTTAGTCTGCCCCAGGCCAAAAATACGAGGCGCCGATCTCGTTCTGGGTGCTAGTTTGGTGGCGGTGATCTCGAAATCCCCTCGGGTTGCACCTCCCTGGTGTTAGAGTGCATCGCTGCATTGGGATCCTTTATAAGAATTGAACGCGCTTATGCTGATGGGTGCGATCATACCAACACTAATGCACCGGATCCCATCAGAACTCCGCAGTTAAGCGTGTTTGGGCGAGAGTAGTACTAGGATGGGTGACCTCCTGGGAAGTCCTCGTGTTGCACCCCTCTCTTTTTCTTCGGATTTTTTTTGTCGTCGGGCTTATCGCTTACGTCGGTCCAGCACGCCCGCTTTGTAGGCTTAGTCTGCCCCAGGCCAAAAATACGAGGCGCCGATCTCGTTCTGGGTGCTAGTTTGGTGGCGGTGATCTCGAAATCCCCTCGGGTTGCACCTCCCTGGTGTTAGAGTGCATCGCTGCATTGGGATCCTTTATAAGAATTGAACGCGCTTATGCTGATGGGTGCGATCATACCAACACTAATGCACCGGATCCCATCAGAACTCCGCAGTTAAGCGTGTTTGGGCGAGAGTAGTACTAGGATGGGTGACCTCCTGGGAAGTCCTCGTGTTGCACCCCTCTCTTTTTCTTCGGATTTTTTTTGTCGTCGGGCTTATCGCTTACGTCGGTCCAGCACGCCCGCTTTGTAGGCTTAGTCTGCCCCAGGCCAAAAATACGAGGCGCCGATCTCGTTCTGGGTGCTAGTTTGGTGGCGGTGATCTCGAAATCCCCTCGGGTTGCACCTCCCTGGTGTTAGAGTGCATCGCTGCATTGGGATCCTTTATAAGAATTGAACGCGCTTATGCTGATGGGTGCGATCATACCAACACTAATGCACCGGATCCCATCATAACTCCGCAGTTAAGCGTGTTTGGGCGAGAGTAGTACTAGGATGGGTGACCTCCTGGGAAGTCCTCGTGTTGCACCCCTCTCTTTTTCTTCGGATTTTTTTTGTCGTCGGGCTTATCGCTTACGTCGGTCCAGCACGCCCGCTTTGTAGGCTTAGTCTGCCCCAGGCCAAAAATACGAGGCGCCGATCTCGTTCTGGGTGCTAGTTTGGTGGCGGTGATCTCGAAATCCCCTCGGGTTGCACCTCCCTGGTGTTAGAGTGCATCGCTGCATTGGGATCCTTTATAAGAATTGAACGCGCTTATGCTGATGGGTGCGATCATACCAACACTAATGCACCGGATCCCATCAGAACTCCGCAGTTAAGCGTGTTTGGGCGAGAGTAGTACTAGGATGGGTGACCTCCTGGGAAGTCCTCGTGTTGCACCCCTCTCTTTTTCTTCGGATTTTTTTTGTCGTCGGGCTTATCGCTTACGTCGGTCCAGCACGCCCGCTTTGTAGGCTTAGTCTGCCCCAGGCCAAAAATACGAGGCGCCGATCTCGTTCTGGGTGCTAGTTTGGTGGCGGTGATCTCGAAATCCCCTCGGGTTGCACCTCCCTGGTGTTAGAGTGCATCGCTGCATTGGGATCCTTTATAAGAATTGAACGCGCTTATGCTGATGGGTGCGATCATACCAACACTAATGCACCGGATCCCATCAGAACTCCGCAGTTAAGCGTGTTTGGGCGAGAGTAGTACTAGGATGGGTGACCTCCTGGGAAGTCCTCGTGTTGCACCCCTCTCTTTTTCTTCGGATTTTTTTTGTCGTCGGGCTTATCGCTTACGTCGGTCCAGCACGCCCGCTTTGTAGGCTTAGTCTGCCCCAGGCCAAAAATACGAGGCGCCGATCTCGTTCTGGGTGCTAGTTTGGTGGCGGTGATCTCGAAATCCCCTCGGGTTGCACCTCCCTGGTGTTAGAGTGCATCGCTGCATTGGGATCCTTTATAAGAATTGAACGCGCTTATGCTGATGGGTGCGATCATACCAACACTAATGCACCGGATCCCATCAGAACTCCGCAGTTAAGCGTGTTTGGGCGAGAGTAGTACTAGGATGGGTGACCTCCTGGGAAGTCCTCGTGTTGCACCCCTCTCTTTTTCTTCGGATTTTTTTTGTCGTCGGGCTTATCGCTTACGTCGGTCCAGCACGCCCGCTTTGTAGGCTTAGTCTGCCCCAGGCCAAAAATACGAGGCGCCGATCTCGTTCTGGGTGCTAGTTTGGTGGCGGTGATCTCGAAATCCCCTCGGGTTGCACCTCCCTGGTGTTAGAGTGCATCGCTGCATTGGGATCCTTTATAAGAATTGAACGCGCTTATGCTGATGGGTGCGATCATACCAACACTAATGCACCGGATCCCATCAGAACTCCGCAGTTAAGCGTGTTTGGGCGAGAGTAGTACTAGGATGGGTGACCTCCTGGGAAGTCATCGTGTTGCACCCCTCTCTTTTTCTTCGGATTTTTTTTGTCGTCGGGCTTATCGCTTACGTCGGTCCAGCACGCCCGCTTTGTAGGCTTAGTCTGCCCCAGGCCAAAAATACGAGGCGCCGATCTCGTTCTGGGTGCTAGTTTGGTGGCGGTGATCTCGAAATCCCCTCGGGTTGCACCTCCCTGGTGTTAGAGTGCATCGCTGCATTGGGATCCTTTATAAGAATTGAACGCGCTTATGCTGATGGGTGCGATCATACCAACACTAATGCACCGGATCCCATCAGAACTCCGCAGTTAAGCGTGTTTGGGCGAGAGTAGTACTAGGATGGGTGACCTCCTGGGAAGTCCTCGTGTTGCACCCCTCTCTTTTTCTTCGGATTTTTTTTGTCGTCGGGCTTATCGCTTACGTCGGTCCAGCACGCCCGCTTTGTAGGCTTAGTCTGCCCCAGGCCAAAAATACGAGGCGCCGATCTCGTTCTGGGTGCTAGTTTGGTGGCGGTGATCTCGAAATCCCCTCGGGTTGCACCTCCCTGGTGTTAGAGTGCATCGCTGCATTGGGATCCTTTATAAGAATTGAACGCGCTTATGCTGATGGGTGCGATCATACCAACACTAATGCACCGGATCCCATCAGAACTCCGCAGTCAAGCGTGTTTGGGCGAGAGTAGTACTAGGATGGGTGACCTCCTGGGAAGTCCTCGTGTTGCACCCCTCTCTTTTTCTTCGGATTTTTTTTGTCGTCGGGCTTATCGCTTACGTCGGTCCAGCACGCCCGCTTTGTAGGCTTAGTCTGCCCCAGGCCAAAAATACGAGGCGCCGATCTCGTTCTGGGTGCTAGTTTGGTGGCGGTGATCTCGAAATCCCCTCGGGTTGCACCTCCCTGGTGTTAGAGTGCATCGCTGCATTGGGATCCTTTATAAGAATTGAACGCGCTTATGCTGATGGGTGCGATCATACCAACACTAATGCACCGGATCCCATCAGAACTCCGCAGTTAAGCGTGTTTGGGCGAGAGTAGTACTAGGATGGGTGACCTCCTGGGAAGTCCTCGTGTTGCACCCCTCTCTTTTTCTTCGGATTTTTTTTGTCGTCGGGCTTATCGCTTACGTCGGTCCAGCACGCCCGCTTTGTAGGCTTAGTCTGCCCCAGGCCAAAAATACGAGGCGCCGATCTCGTTCTGGGTGCTAGTTTGGTGGCGGTGATCTCGAAATCCCCTCGGGTTGCACCTCCCTGGTGTTAGAGTGCATCGCTGCATTGGGATCCTTTATAAGAATTTAACGCGCTTATGCTGATGGGTGCGATCATACCAACACTAATGCACCGGATCCCATCAGAACTCCGCAGTTAAGCGTGTTTGGGCGAGAGTAGTACTAGGATGGGTGACCTCCTGGGAAGTCCTCGTGTTGCACCCCTCTCTTTTTCTTCGGATTTTTTTTGTCGTCGGGCTTATCGCTTACGTCGGTCCAGCACGCCCGCTTTGTAGGCTTAGTCTGCCCCAGGCCAAAAATACGAGGCGCCGATCTCGTTCTGGGTGCTAGTTTGGTGGCGGTGATCTCGAAATCCCCTCGGGTTGCACCTCCCTGGTGTTAGAGTGCATCGCTGCATTGGGATCCTTTATAAGAATTGAACGCGCTTATGCTGATGGGTGCGATCATACCAACACTAATGCACCGGATCCCATCAGAACTCCGCAGTTAAGCGTGTTTGGGCGAGAGTAGTACTAGGATGGGTGACCTCCTGGGAAGTCCTCGTGTTGCACCCCTCTCTTTTTCTTCGGATTTTTTTTGTCGTCGGGCTTATCGCTTACGTCGGTCCAGCACGCCCGCTTTGTAGGCTTAGTCTGCCCCAGGCCAAAAATACGAGGCGCCGATCTCGTTCTGGGTGCTAGTTTGGTGGCGGTGATCTCGAAATCCCCTCGGGTTGCACCTCCCTGGTGTTAGAGTGCATCGCTGCATTGGGATCCTTTATAAGAATTGAACGCGCTTATGCTGATGGGTGCGATCATACCAACACTAATGCACCGGATCCCATCAGAACTCCGCAGTTAAGCGTGTTTGGGCGAGAGTAGTACTAGGATGGGTGACCTCCTGGGAAGTCCTCGTGTTGCACCCCTCTCTTTTTCTTCGGATTTTTTTTGTCGTCGGGCTTATCGCTTACGTCGGTCCAGCACGCCCGCTTTGTAGGCTTAGTCTGCCCCAGGCCAAAAATACGAGGCGCCGATCTCGTTCTGGGTGCTAGTTTGGTGGCGGTGATCTCGAAATCCCCTCGGGTTGCACCTCCCTGGTGTTAGAGTGCATCGCTGCATTGGGATCCTTTATAAGAATTGAACGCGCTTATGCTGATGGGTGCGATCATACCAACACTAATGCACCGGATCCCATCAGAACTCCGCAGTTAAGCGTGTTTGGGCGAGAGTAGTACTAGGATGGGTGACCTCCTGGGAAGTCCTCGTGTTGCACCCCTCTCTTTTTCTTCGGATTTTTTTTGTCGTCGGGCTTATCGCTTACGTCGGTCCAGCACGCCCGCTTTGTAGGCTTAGTCTGCCCCAGGCCAAAAATACGAGGCGCCGATCTCGTTCTGGGTGCTAGTTTGGTGGCGGTGATCTCGAAATCCCCTCGGGTTGCACCTCCCTGGTGTTAGAGTGCATCGCTGCATTGGGATCCTTTATAAGAATTGAACGCGCTTATGCTGATGGGTGCGATCATACCAACACTAATGCACCGGATCCCATCAGAACTCCGCAGTTAAGCGTGTTTGGGCGAGAGTAGTACTAGGATGGGTGACCTCCTGGGAAGTCCTCGTGTTGCACCCCTCTCTTTTTCTTCGGATTTTTTTTGTCGTCGGGCTTATCGCTTACGTCGGTCCAGCACGCCCGCTTTGTAGGCTTAGTCTGCCCCAGGCCAAAAATACGAGGCGCCGATCTCGTTCTGGGTGCTAGTTTGGTGGCGGTGATCTCGAAATCCCCTCGGGTTGCACCTCCCTGGTGTTAGAGTGCATCGCTGCATTGGGATCCTTTATAAGAATTGAACGCGCTTATGCTGATGGTGCGATCATACCAACACTAATGCACCGGATCCCATCAGAACTCCGCAGTTAAGCGTGTTTGGGCGAGAGTAGTACTAGGATGGGTGACCTCCTGGGAAGTCCTCGTGTTGCACCCCTCTCTTTTTCTTCGGATTTTTTTTGTCGTCGGGCTTATCGCTTACGTCGGTCCAGCACGCCCGCTTTGTAGGCTTAGTCTGCCCCAGGCCAAAAATACGAGGCGCCGATCTCGTTCTGGGTGCTAGTTTGGTGGCGGTGATCTCGAAATCCCCTCGGGTTGCACCTCCCTGGTGTTAGAGTGCATCGCTGCATTGGGATCCTTTATAAGAATTGAACGCGCTTATGCTGATGGGTGCGATCATACCAACACTAATGCACCGGATCCCATCAGAACTCCGCAGTTAAGCGTGTTTGGGCGAGAGTAGTACTAGGATGGGTGACCTCCTGGGAAGTCATCGTGTTGCACCCCTCTCTTTTTCTTCGGATTTTTTTTGTCGTCGGGCTTATCGCTTACGTCGGTCCAGCACGCCCGCTTTGTAGGCTTAGTCTGCCCCAGGCCAAAAATACGAGGCGCCGATCTCGTTCTGGGTGCTAGTTTGGTGGCGGTGATCTCGAAATCCCCTCGGTTGCACCTCCCTGGTGTTAGAGTGCATCGCTGCATTGGGATCCTTTATAAGAATTGAACGCGCTTATGCTGATGGGTGCGATCATACCAACACTAATGCACCGGATCCCATCAGAACTCCGCAGTTAAGCGTGTTTGGGCGAGAGTAGTACTAGGATGGGTGACCTCCTGGGAAGTCCTCGTGTTGCACCCCTCTCTTTTTCTTCGGATTTTTTTTGTCGTCGGGCTTATCGCTTACGTCGGTCCAGCACGCCCGCTTTGTAGGCTTAGTCTGCCCCAGGCCAAAATACGAGGCGCCGATCTCGTTCTGGGTGCTAGTTTGGTGGCGGTGATCTCGAAATCCCCTCGGGTTGCACCTCCCTGGTGTTAGAGTGCATCGCTGCATTGGGATCCTTTATAAGAATTGAACGCGCTTATGCTGATGGGTGCGATCATACCAACACTAATGCACCGGATCCCATCAGAACTCCGCAGTCAAGCGTGTTTGGGCGAGAGTAGTACTAGGATGGGTGACCTCCTGGAAGTCCTCGTGTTGCACCCCTCTCTTTTCTTCGGATTTTTTTGTCGTCGGGCTTATCGCTTACGTCGGTCCAGCACGCCCGCTTTGTAGGCTTAGTCTGCCCCAGGCCAAAAATACGAGGCGCCGATCTCGTTCTGGGTGCTAGTTTGGTGGCGGTGATCTCGAAATCCCCTCGGGTTGCACCTCCCTGGTGTTAGAGTGCATCGCTGCATTGGGATCCTTTATAAGAATTGAACGCGCTTATGCTGATGGGTGCGATCATACCAACACTAATGCACCGGATCCCATCAGAACTCCGCAGTTAAGCGTGTTTGGGCGAGAGTAGTACTAGGATGGGTGACCTCCTGGGAAGGTCCTCGTGTTGCACCCCTCTCTTTTCTTCGGATTTTTTTTGTCGTCGGGCTTATCGCTTACGTCGGTCCAGCACGCCCGCTTTGTAGGCTTAGTCTGCCCCAGGCCAAAAATACGAGGCGCCGATCTCGTTCTGGGTGCTAGTTTGGTGGCGGTGATCTCGAAATCCCCTCGGGTTGCACCTCCCTGGTGTTAGAGTGCATCGCTGCATTGGGATCCTTTATAAGAATTTAACGCGCTTATGCTGATGGGTGCGAT
>JAPQVY010000013.1:0-2500 GCA_028535165.1 Quercus tomentella | reverse complement strand
AGGCCAGGGCGTGCAGCAGCCAAGGCCAAGGCAACCCCCCATGGGCACGCAGCCAAGGCATGGGCATGCCGCAGCCAAGGCCGAGGCAGCACCCCATGGGCATGCAGCTGCCAAGGCCTGGGCATGCATGCATGCAGCAGCCAAGGCCGTGGCATGCTTGCGTGGGCACGCTGGCATGCCCCTGGGCGCGGGCAGCAAGGCCCCTGGGGGCACGCAGCCAAGGCCCTAGCATGCACGCTGCCTGAAGGGCAGTGGCAGCACGGCGAGGGCGTGGCATGCCCCGTGGGTGGGATGCCAAGGCCATGGCATGCCCTTGGGACCCCTACAAGGCCATGGCAGCACTTGGGGGGGGGTGCTGCAGCCAAGCCCAGATAGCCTCTTCGGACGCCTCCTACTCTTCACCCCCCTAAAGAGCCCTTAGGAAAAAATCCCATCTGGCACGAGGAAACATTGATTTGTTGAGGAGGAATAATGGGTCTTTTTTGGAGCAATTCTTGGAGTCTTGCCCTGATTTTTCGCACACATGCTAAGAAAAATCCAACCTTCAACCTATCAAAATTTGGATGCCAGATTCCACATATTTTATTTTTTATGATTTTCTGAAGCCGAAAAATAGGAAAAATCATAAAAAATTAAAAAACGCTCGGAACGCCGAACCGCTTGCTGGAATCCTCCTCTAAAATCATGGAATGAATTTAGGGACACAAAAATGGAAAAAGGCACGAACCAATTTTTCCGGAGTGCGGGACGATGCGGGCCGATGGGGCGCGGCGTGCACGCGGGCATGCCCACTGCCTGCCTCCTTGGGGGAAATAACCTCATTTTCCAAAAAACCCTCATTTTTAGGAAATCACTCCCCAAATATGTGGGCAAGCAGCAGCCAAGGCCCAAGGCATGCATCGAAGGCCAAGGCAGCCCCCCACGGGCATGCAGCCAGCCAAGGCCGGGGCATGCAGCAGCCAAGGCCAAGGCAGCCCCCATGGGCAGGCAACCAAGGCCAAGGCATGCTTGCGTGCACGCAGCCAAGGCCAAGGCCATGGCAGCCCCCATGGGCTGGCAGTCAAGGCCAAGGCACGCAGCCAAGGCCATGGCATGCTTGCGTGGGCACGCAGCCAGGGCCCTAGCATGCACGCACGCTGCCTGAAGAAGGGCAGTGGCAGCACGGCGAGGGCGTGGCATGCCCCGTGGGTGGGATGCCAAGGCCGTGGCATGCCCTTGAGACCCCTACAAGGCCATGGCAGCACTTGGGGGGGCTGCTGCTGCCAAGCCTAGATAACCTCTTCGGACACCTCCAACTCTCCCCCCCCTAAAGAGCGCTTAGGAAAAAATCCCCTTTGGCACGAGGAAACATTGATTTGTTGAGGAGGAATAATGGGTCTTTTTTGGAGCAATCCTTGGATTCTTGCCCTGATTTTTTGCACACAAGCTAAGAAAAATCTAACCTTCAACCTGTCAAAATTTGGGGGCCAGGTTCAACATAGTTTATTTTTTATGATTTTCGGAAGCCAGAAAATAGGAAAAATCATAAAAAATTCAAAAATGCTCGGAACGCCGAACCGCTTGTTGGAAACGTCCTCTAAAATCATGGACTGAATTTAGGAACACAAAAAGGGGCAAAGGCACGAGCCAATTTTTCCGGAGTGCGGGACGATGCGGGGCGATGCGGCGTGGCGTGCACGCGGGCGTGCCCCTGGGCACCCTGCCATGCCTCTTTGGGGCAAATAACCTCCTTTTCCAAAAAACCCTCATTTTTTGGGAAATCACTCACAATTTGTGGGCAAGGCAGCAGCAGCAGCCCCCCATGGCCAAGGCACGCAGCCAAGGCCCCCATGGGCACGCTGCCAAGGCCAAGGCATGCAGCCAGCCCCCCATGGCCAAGGCACGCAGCCAAGGCCCCCATGGGCACGCTGCCAAGGCCAAGGCATGCAGCCAGCCCCCCATGGCCAAGGCACGCAGCCAAGGCTATGGCAGCAGCCCCCCATGGCCAAGGCACGCAGCCAAGGCCAAGGCGTGCGGCCCCCCATGGCCACGCAGCCAAGGCCACAAGGCATGCATGCAGCCCCCCATGGGCATGCAGCAGCCAAGGACAAGGCATGCTGCCAAGGCCAAAGCAGCCCCCCATGGCACGCAGCCAAGGCTAGGGCACGCAGTCAAGGCCGCAGCCAAGGCAGCAGCCCCCCATGGCACGCAGCCAAGGCCAAGGCAAACCCCCATGGGCATGCTGCCAAGGCAGCCCCCCATGGGCAAGCAGCCAAAGGCCAAGGCAACAGCACCCTCATGGCACGCAGCCAAGGCCAAGGCAACCCCTATGGGCACGCTGCCAAGGCAATGCATGCAGCAGCCAAGGCAACCCCCATCGGCATGATGCCAAGGCAAGGGGCACGCAACCAAGGCATGCAGCGAAGGCTAAAGGGCGAGGGCACTCGGGGGGTTAGCCTCCGGAGGGCACGGGGCAAAGAGTTAATTTTTTTTGGGGGGGGGGGAGATTTTGAGGGAGGAG
>JAPQVY010000012.1:46370538-46373758 GCA_028535165.1 Quercus tomentella | reverse complement strand
CCCTAAACCCTAAACCCTAAACCCTAAACCCTAAACCCTAAACCCTAAACCCTAAACCTCTAAACCCTAAACCCTAAACCCTAAACCCTAAACCCTAAACCCTAAACCCTAAACCCTAAACCCTAAACCCTAAACCCTAAACCCTAAACCCTAAACCCTAAACCCTAAACCCTAAACCCTAAACCCTAAACCCTAAACCCTAAACCCTAAACCCTAAACCCTAAACCCTAAACCCTAAACCCTAAACCCTAAACCCTAAACCCTAAACCCTAAACCCTAAACCCTAAACCCTAAACCCTAAACCCTAAACCCTAAACCCTAAACCCTAAACCCTAAACCCTAAACCCTAAACCCTAAACCCTAAACCCTAAACCCTAAACCCTAAACCCTAAACCCTAAACCCTAAACCCTAAACCCTAAACCCTAAACCCTAAACCCTAAACCCTAAACCCTAAACCCTAAACCCTAAACCCTAAACCCTAAACCCTAAACCCTAAACCCTAAACCCTAAACCCTAAACCCTAAACCCTAAACCCTAAACCCTAAACCCTAAACCCTAAACCCTAAACCCTAAACCCTAAACCCTAAACCCTAAACCCTAAACCCTAAACCCTAAACCCTAAACCCTAAACCCTAAACCCTAAACCCTAAACCCTAAACCCTAAACCCTAAACCCTAAACCCTAAACCCTAAACCCTAAACCCTAAACCCTAAACCCTAAACCCTAAACCCTAAACCCTAAACCCTAAACCCTAAACCCTAAACCCTAAACCCTAAACCCTAAACCCTAAACCCTAAACCCTAAACCCTAAACCCTAAACCCTAAACCCTAAACCCTAAACCCTAAACCCTAAACCCTAAACCCTAAACCCTAAACCCTAAACCCTAAACCCTAAACCCTAAACCCTAAACCCTAAACCCTAAACCCTAAACCCTAAACCCTAAACCCTAAACCCTAAACCCTAAACCCTAAACCCTAAACCCTAAACCCTAAACCCTAAACCCTAAACCCTAAACCCTAAACCCTAAACCCTAAACCCTAAACCCTAAACCCTAAACCCTAAACCCTAAACCCTAAACCCTAAACCCTAAACCCTAAACCCTAAACCCTAAACCCTAAACCCTAAACCCTAAACCCTAAACCCTAAACCCTAAACCCTAAACCCTAAACCCTAAACCCTAAACCCTAAACCCTAAACCCTAAACCCTAAACCCTAAACCCTAAACCCTAAACCCTAAACCCTAAACCCTAAACCCTAAACCCTAAACCCTAAACCCTAAACCCTAAACCCTAAACCCTAAACCCTAAACCCTAAACCCTAAACCCTAAACCCTAAACCCTAAACCCTAAACCCTAAACCCTAAACCCTAAACCCTAAACCCTAAACCCTAAACCCTAAACCCTAAACCCTAAACCCTAAACCCTAAACCCTAAACCCTAAACCCTAAACCCTAAACCCTAAACCCTAAACCCTAAACCCTAAACCCTAAACCCTAAACCCTAAACCCTAAACCCTAAACCCTAAACCCTAAACCCTAAACCCTAAACCCTAAACCCTAAACCCTAAACCCTAAACCCTAAACCCTAAACCCTAAACCCTAAACCCTAAACCCTAAACCCTAAACCCTAAACCCTAAACCCTAAACCCTAAACCCTAAACCCTAAACCCTAAACCCTAAACCCTAAACCCTAAACCCTAAACCCTAAACCCTAAACCCTAAACCCTAAACCCTAAACCCTAAACCCTAAACCCTAAACCCTAAACCCTAAACCCTAAACCCTAAACCCTAAACCCTAAACCCTAAACCCTAAACCCTAAACCCTAAACCCTAAACCCTAAACCCTAAACCCTAAACCCTAAACCCTAAACCCTAAACCCTAAACCCTAAACCCTAAACCCTAAACCCTAAACCCTAAACCCTAAACCCTAAACCCTAAACCCTAAACCCTAAACCCTAAACCCTAAACCCTAAACCCTAAACCCTAAACCCTAAACCCTAAACCCTAAACCCTAAACCCTAAACCCTAAACCCTAAACCCTAAACCCTAAACCCTAAACCCTAAACCCTAAACCCTAAACCCTAAACCCTAAACCCTAAACCCTAAACCCTAAACCCTAAACCCTAAACCCTAAACCCTAAACCCTAAACCCTAAACCCTAAACCCTAAACCCTAAACCCTAAACCCTAAACCCTAAACCCTAAACCCTAAACCCTAAACCCTAAACCCTAAACCCTAAACCCTAAACCCTAAACCCTAAACCCTAAACCCTAAACCCTAAACCCTAAACCCTAAACCCTAAACCCTAAACCCTAAACCCTAAACCCTAAACCCTAAACCCTAAACCCTAAACCCTAAACCCTAAACCCTAAACCCTAAACCCTAAACCCTAAACCCTAAACCCTAAACCCTAAACCCTAAACCCTAAACCCTAAACCCTAAACCCTAAACCCTAAACCCTAAACCCTAAACCCTAAACCCTAAACCCTAAACCCTAAACCCTAAACCCTAAACCCTAAACCCTAAACCCTAAACCCTAAACCCTAAACCCTAAACCCTAAACCCTAAACCCTAAACCCTAAACCCTAAACCCTAAACCCTAAACCCTAAACCCTAAACCCTAAACCCTAAACCCTAAACCCTAAACCCTAAACCCTAAACCCTAAACCCTAAACCCTAAACCCTAAACCCTAAACCCTAAACCCTAAACCCTAAACCCTAAACCCTAAACCCTAAACCCTAAACCCTAAACCCTAAACCCTAAACCCTAAACCCTAAACCCTAAACCCTAAACCCTAAACCCTAAACCCTAAACCCTAAACCCTAAACCCTAAACCCTAAACCCTAAACCCTAAACCCTAAACCCTAAACCCTAAACCCTAAACCCTAAACCCTAAACCCTAAACCCTAAACCCTAAACCCTAAACCCTAAACCCTAAACCCTAAACCCTAAACCCTAAACCCTAAACCCTAAACCCTAAACCCTAAACCCTAAACCCTAAACCCTAAACCCTAAACCCTAAACCCTAAACCCTAAACCCTAAACCCTAAACCCTAAACCCTAAACCCTAAACCCTAAACCCTAAACCCTAAACCCTAAACCCTAAACCCTAAACCCTAAACCCTAAACCCTAAACCCTAAACCCTAAACCCTAAACCCTAAACCCTAAACCCTAAACCCTAAACCCTAAACCCTAAACCCTAAACCCTAAACCCTAA
>JAPQVY010000012.1:46038038-46363038 GCA_028535165.1 Quercus tomentella | reverse complement strand
CTAAACCCTAAACCCTAAACCCTAAACCCTAAACCCTAAACCCTAAACCCTAAACCCTAAACCCTAAACCCTAAACCCTAAACCCTAAACCCTAAACCCTAAACCCTAAACCCTAAACCCTAAACCCTAAACCCTAAACCCTAAACCCTAAACCCTAAACCCTAAACCCTAAACCCTAAACCCTAAACCCTAAACCCTAAACCCTAAACCCTAAACCCTAAACCCTAAACCCTAAACCCTAAACCCTAAACCCTAAACCCTAAACCCTAAACCCTAAACCCTAAACCCTAAACCCTAAACCCTAAACCCTAAACCCTAAACCCTAAACCCTAAACCCTAAACCCTAAACCCTAAACCCTAAACCCTAAACCCTAAACCCTAAACCCTAAACCCTAAACCCTAAACCCTAAACCCTAAACCCTAAACCCTAAACCCTAAACCCTAAACCCTAAACCCTAAACCCTAAACCCTAAACCCTAAACCCTAAACCCTAAACCCTAAACCCTAAACCCTAAACCCTAAACCCTAAACCCTAAACCCTAAACCCTAAACCCTAAACCCTAAACCCTAAACCCTAAACCCTAAACCCTAAACCCTAAACCCTAAACCCTAAACCCTAAACCCTAAACCCTAAACCCTAAACCCTAAACCCTAAACCCTAAACCCTAAACCCTAAACCCTAAACCCTAAACCCTAAACCCTAAACCCTAAACCCTAAACCCTAAACCCTAAACCCTAAACCCTAAACCCTAAACCCTAAACCCTAAACCCTAAACCCTAAACCCTAAACCCTAAACCCTAAACCCTAAACCCTAAACCCTAAACCCTAAACCCTAAACCCTAAACCCTAAACCCTAAACCCTAAACCCTAAACCCTAAACCCTAAACCCTAAACCCTAAACCCTAAACCCTAAACCCTAAACCCTAAACCCTAAACCCTAAACCCTAAACCCTAAACCCTAAACCCTAAACCCTAAACCCTAAACCCTAAACCCTAAACCCTAAACCCTAAACCCTAAACCCTAAACCCTAAACCCTAAACCCTAAACCCTAAACCCTAAACCCTAAACCCTAAACCCTAAACCCTAAACCCTAAACCCTAAACCCTAAACCCTAAACCCTAAACCCTAAACCCTAAACCCTAAACCCTAAACCCTAAACCCTAAACCCTAAACCCTAAACCCTAAACCCTAAACCCTAAACCCTAAACCCTAAACCCTAAACCCTAAACCCTAAACCCTAAACCCTAAACCCTAAACCCTAAACCCTAAACCCTAAACCCTAAACCCTAAACCCTAAACCCTAAACCCTAAACCCTAAACCCTAAACCCTAAACCCTAAACCCTAAACCCTAAACCCTAAACCCTAAACCCTAAACCCTAAACCCTAAACCCTAAACCCTAAACCCTAAACCCTAAACCCTAAACCCTAAACCCTAAACCCTAAACCCTAAACCCTAAACCCTAAACCCTAAACCCTAAACCCTAAACCCTAAACCCTAAACCCTAAACCCTAAACCCTAAACCCTAAACCCTAAACCCTAAACCCTAAACCCTAAACCCTAAACCCTAAACCCTAAACCCTAAACCCTAAACCCTAAACCCTAAACCCTAAACCCTAAACCCTAAACCCTAAACCCTAAACCCTAAACCCTAAACCCTAAACCCTAAACCCTAAACCCTAAACCCTAAACCCTAAACCCTAAACCCTAAACCCTAAACCCTAAACCCTAAACCCTAAACCCTAAACCCTAAACCCTAAACCCTAAACCCTAAACCCTAAACCCTAAACCCTAAACCCTAAACCCTAAACCCTAAACCCTAAACCCTAAACCCTAAACCCTAAACCCTAAACCCTAAACCCTAAACCCTAAACCCTAAACCCTAAACCCTAAACCCTAAACCCTAAACCCTAAACCCTAAACCCTAAACCCTAAACCCTAAACCCTAAACCCTAAACCCTAAACCCTAAACCCTAAACCCTAAACCCTAAACCCTAAACCCTAAACCCTAAACCCTAAACCCTAAACCCTAAACCCTAAACCCTAAACCCTAAACCCTAAACCCTAAACCCTAAACCCTAAACCCTAAACCCTAAACCCTAAACCCTAAACCCTAAACCCTAAACCCTAAACCCTAAACCCTAAACCCTAAACCCTAAACCCTAAACCCTAAACCCTAAACCCTAAACCCTAAACCCTAAACCCTAAACCCTAAACCCTAAACCCTAAACCCTAAACCCTAAACCCTAAACCCTAAACCCTAAACCCTAAACCCTAAACCCTAAACCCTAAACCCTAAACCCTAAACCCTAAACCCTAAACCCTAAACCCTAAACCCTAAACCCTAAACCCTAAACCCTAAACCCTAAACCCTAAACCCTAAACCCTAAACCCTAAACCCTAAACCCTAAACCCTAAACCCTAAACCCTAAACCCTAAACCCTAAACCCTAAACCCTAAACCCTAAACCCTAAACCCTAAACCCTAAACCCTAAACCCTAAACCCTAAACCCTAAACCCTAAACCCTAAACCCTAAACCCTAAACCCTAAACCCTAAACCCTAAACCCTAAACCCTAAACCCTAAACCCTAAACCCTAAACCCTAAACCCTAAACCCTAAACCCTAAACCCTAAACCCTAAACCCTAAACCCTAAACCCTAAACCCTAAACCCTAAACCCTAAACCCTAAACCCTAAACCCTAAACCCTAAACCCTAAACCCTAAACCCTAAACCCTAAACCCTAAACCCTAAACCCTAAACCCTAAACCCTAAACCCTAAACCCTAAACCCTAAACCCTAAACCCTAAACCCTAAACCCTAAACCCTAAACCCTAAACCCTAAACCCTAAACCCTAAACCCTAAACCCTAAACCCTAAACCCTAAACCCTAAACCCTAAACCCTAAACCCTAAACCCTAAACCCTAAACCCTAAACCCTAAACCCTAAACCCTAAACCCTAAACCCTAAACCCTAAACCCTAAACCCTAAACCCTAAACCCTAAACCCTAAACCCTAAACCCTAAACCCTAAACCCTAAACCCTAAACCCTAAACCCTAAACCCTAAACCCTAAACCCTAAACCCTAAAAACCCTAAACCCTAAACCCTAAACCCTAAACCCTAAACCCTAAACCCTAAACCCTAAACCCTGCGAGCACCGAGTATTGGAGCTGAGCAGAGCAATCTACGATCTACCGTCTACGATCTGCGATCTGCGATGAGGGGCGAGCGACGATGATGAAAGGCAAGCGAGCTACGGCGACGACGACGAGGAGCGAGTTACAACGACGACGAGCGAGTATTGGGGTTTTTTTGGTTTGGTTTTGGTATAGAGGCTCTGTATTGGGTTTTTTTTTTTTTTTTTTTTTTGATAAACACAGTATTGGATTTGGTTTGTTTTGCTTTTGCTCTGTATAGATTGTATCAGTGTATTGGGGATTGGTTTTCTCTACTTTCTTTGCCAGCAACGTGACCGTGGATACGGTGGGTAAGTTTGATTTCTGATTCTTTATGTTGGTTTTTTTTTTTTTTTTTTTTTTTTTGAGAATCCGTGGGTGGGTTTGCTCTGTTGGGCTTGCCGTGGGCTTGGCTTTGTTTCAATTTTTTTTTTTTTTTCAAATTTTAGTTCAAATTTTTTTTTAGGCTTTTTTATTTTTATTTTTTTGCTTGAAAGTTGAATAGATAATTTTTTTTTTTTTTAATTTGAGGGTGTTCCTAATTTTGTGATTGAGGGTGTTCCTAATTTAGCTGAAATATATGTATATATATATATATATATATATATATATATATATATATATATTTTTTTTTTTTTTAATTTTTTTTAGGTCAGGGTGTTCCTGGGAACACCCTGACCTGTACGTGGCGCCGCGATTGGTACCTACAACGAGGGTATGAATTGAGATCATTTCCTTAGCTTTCCATGGTGTGTTTATGACAAGCTGGTCCACATTAAGAAGGAAAAAGCGAGAAAAAGGATGGCTCTGTCTTCTCTGGAACACCAGTTCAGTCGTGGATTGCGTTTGAGTTGAGAAATTTGCATTTGTTGTCCCCTCTTGAACTTTTGATGATCTCTATAGCTTAACTTTTCCTTCTTTTCGTGTGTATGTAATAATGTAAATAGAAAGTGCAGAATTTAACTTTGGTACATGATGTTTGCTTCTTTTAGCGGAGTATAATATTATGTCAGTTTAGTAATATGTAAATGCCTAAGTTGATCATTTTATTATATATATCTATAGTTTCTTCCTTTTATAGAGGCTATTGACCCACAGTAGTGGTTTTGAAGCCCTCATTATATTTGGCAACGGTCAACTCTGCAGGCTGATTTTTTACTTGGAAAGAGTTGGTGATCAAAGTACAGGGTTATGGTTGATGGCATGACAAACCAGCTACTTCATTCCAACTTTAGGAGAATATGATAAGACTTAAGAAGCATGATGTCTACGTGTATGGCAAGTTGTCAACACCTATCACAACTTGCTTAATGTTTTTTCTAGTTGTGAAAAATATTGTACCACAACTTGCTTAATGTCGCACCTATCTTCTCTCAATTTGCTTTGATGTTAGTCCATCTTAATTTACTTTTACATTGTACCACCTTCCAAAAATATTTGTAATTTATTCACACAAAATGAATGCCATTTCAATTCATGTTTATTCCAAACAATTGTATTGAATTGCACAACCAATTGATGAATTCAATATATTAGAGCATTGTTTGTACTTGCCACTAGCATTACATTCAATTGTTGTTACTTTTCCTCTTTAAGTTATGACTTTACTAAACATTATTCATATAAAAGAGGTTTTTTTTTTTTTTTTTTTTTTTTAGGAACGTATAAAAAGTGGCTAAGTCCCTATTGTTATGGACCTTTATTTGTAGCTAATATCAAAGTTTCTTTTTGACAATGAAATAAAATTTGTGCTGATGCATATGCAAATTTGTGACAATAAGAAGTCTTATATGTGCTTCCGAAGCCGCATCATATGCGTTTCAAAACAATAAACAGTTGATTTCCTTCATTGCATTTTGACTCCAACAGGCCGATAATCTCTCCATGTTTCTTACGGTATCGATCAAATAGTTCATCAATAATCTCAGTTCCAAAATGTTTGCTTATTATACCCTCCATGACAGCTCTTAGGTGCATCGTGCATGCCTGGCCACTGAGGTCATCAACTCTTGCCCAAGGTTGTGTTATCTCCATTCTTTCAATGCTAAAACACCCATTTCTTTCCACCAGTTGCGTCATCTCCTTGGGTGAGGCAAAATAAACAGGCAAGTTAAAGGAGTCCACCTGAACTTCACTAATTAATCCCTGCAATGGTAAGAGCAGGCATTTTGGTTGGAAAATACTAAAACTGTTACCGATTTTACTAGAAAAGGCCTACAACCTGACGTGGTGGTGGATGCACTTGGTCCTATTTAAATAACATAATAAATGAGTATTTGAATTATTGTGATTTGTAAACACATTAGTTTGCAAAGCATATGTAACAAAATTTATAATATCTCTAGCATCATTTGTTTCGTTTTTACACATATGGAACATAAATCGTTCTTGGGACAATGCATAACTAGGAGAAGTGAAAAACTCCAACCCCTACAAAAGAGATCCTCATGAAGTGGTTTTCTTTTTAAGTTGTTTGCCAGGCAAATTGCTTGTACATTATATAGACCAGTTAAAGTACTCCATGGTCCTAGTGCAAAAAGTAATAGCTGATTGCTAGCTTACCTCCTTTGCCATATCCATGAGGCAGTGTCCCAGGAAATCAAACATCAATCCTGTTGCTGAACTAGAATGAGG
Organism: Quercus tomentella; assembly: GCA_028535165.1. Lineage (NCBI taxonomy): Eukaryota > Viridiplantae > Streptophyta > Magnoliopsida > Fagales > Fagaceae > Quercus > Quercus tomentella. The sequence continues at coordinate 46,357,224 of JAPQVY010000012.1, read as the reverse complement.
AATCCCATTTGGAATTCCTAGCATAATAAGCACCATTAGTCCACCCACAACAAGCTCTTTAGCCCTACCATCTAAAAAGGTTGTTATGTCCTTAGCAAATTGGGCTGTATAAGCTTGAGCTACTTCGTCTGGGGCACTTGCATAGTGAACCCTCCCCTTGTTCCACGCAGCAGAGTTCTTATTTAGCAACTCCTCTGGCAACTTAGAGAGCCAATGGAGTGCATAAGATGAATGCACAAAATGGAGAGAGGATTCAGGGAATAGCCGAACATGGAAAGACCCTGGCACTCCGGTTGCAAAGTATGACCTTCTTGGTGGGAGAGAGGCAAAGAGGGTATTAAAATCATTGGATGTATGATCATTGAAGAACACTTGAAATTCAGGCATATGAGAAGCAAAGCCTTGGGATTGGTACTTTTGTTGCACAGCATCAATTATATTTTGCATAGCAATGAAGGTATTTGGCCCAACTGAACATCCCAAATCTGCTATGCGGAATGCGCTATTTGAACTAGAAATTTGTTTTTCTACATCAAGCTTCACCGCAATTACATCATCAATTATTGCCTTCACAGCATTTGAACCTGCCCTCTGCATACTAGGTATGTCAATCATAGTAGTTTTCGACTTTTTTAAATGTCACTTTTTATTATATATAGTTTTTCTTTTCTTTTCTATTTTTAAACAATCCTATTTATAAAAAGAAAAAAAATAAAAAAATAAAAAAGAAAAATAAGATATACCAGATGGACATTAGGTTTATCTAATGGACACTAAGTTAAGTATGTCATTATTAACATATGCACAAGTATACAACATGGATCATTGGTATGGTTAAGTAAATGTGGTTATATACTTATAATTGATTTTGTAAATAAATCCACCGGCTTATTGGCAACATTTCTCTTTCTTTTTGACAACTATGACTAAAACACGTCAATAGAATACACAGCATTTGAAGAAATGATAAATTAAAAAAAAAAAAAAATTCAGTAGAACTTTTTTTATATTATTAGACAAATAAACAACACATTCTATTAGCCAATAAATGAGATATTAATATTTTATATATGAGTTGATTTCAAGTTACATATAGTATAACTCTAAATAATGTTACACCAACCAATAACTTGTTATTGAATTCATATTTTAAAAATCCTACCGTTAAATTACATGTTCTATATGTTCTTACCATGCATGCCAATTTTCATGTCAATCAGATATTATTTACCATTCAATCCATAAACTCATCTTTTATGAATTATTTTAATCTAAAAAAACTTCAAATTTAAACAATTGATTGATGATTTTGAACAATTTAAACTTCAAATATTTGATTATTTTAAAATTTTGCAAGCATGGATAACAGATAATGAAATCTAACAATGAATTTGTCAAAATTCACACAATTTAAAAAAATATTGGTAGGTATAACATTTCTTAAAATTATATTATGTGTAACTTAAATCTATGGATATATATATATATATATATATTTACTTTGCAAAACAAATAAATTAAATATATTCTATTTGTTAAAAGGGGTTTCTTCCATTTGGGGCTTGATAGCAACATGTTGCAACCCAGAGATTTATTAGCCTGCACATTATATGGCTGGTAAAAATTCATTACCAAATGATATACACATTAGTATGCAACATGCCTAGCCAAATAAGATTAGAAGATAGTTCTCGAAAAAAAAGAAAAAAAAAAGATTAGAAGAGAGGATGATATAGGAGAAAAATAGATAATAAAATTGAAGAAACCTGGAAGTAGGAGTTTTTGGTATAACTATCACTGCCATTTCCGCCGTTCATTGGATAAGATTCAGGCACTATGTTTGTATTGTTACTCATCTTCAGCGCTCTCTCTCTCTCTCTCTCTCTCTCTCCTTTTGTTCTCACCAAGTTATCTCACCAAGTTATGCCAGTTGATAGGAGCTATTTGCTTTATATTCTTAACATTGTACTCTGACAACGATTGGGTTAGCCAGCCACAATTTAATAACAATTGCCTAGAAATAATGTTAATAAGGCACCAGATTTTATAGAATTTTGTGCGCTTTCAACTTTTGACTTTAGCTTTCTTCAAAAAAAAAAAAAAAAGTTTTGACTTTATGGTAGAGCATTCTTATAAACCACTTTATTGAAGAGGGTGATTTATTTATTTATTTTTTTTTTTTTATGACAATCACTGTAACACCCCGACCTAATTTTATAATTAAATTATGTGTTTAAGTGGTTAAGTATTAATTATATTTTAAGCCACTTACTTACTAAAATTAATATAAGAGTATTTAATAAACATATTATTTTATAATGCCATTGAATAAGAATTGTAAAGTATAAATAATTAAAATGACTATTTGTATTATAAATATATACTTAGTGTGTACAAAACTATATTAAGTGGTTAAGTTATGAAATATATATATATATATATATATATATATATATATATATAGTTATTGGTGTTTTAACTATGTATGGTGCATGAGATATTTTAGTGGAAGTTTCACTCACATGCAACCAATTGAAATCTAACACATGCAAAGCCAAAGAACCATGCATGTTGATAAGTCCCAAAGACCAAGACTTGGACATGCAATCACCAAGAGCCACTTCAATCCTTCCTTGACTTTTCTCAAGGCACTAGAACATCCAAGAAGCTATCTCCCCTCTATTTTCCACGGGTACACACACACAAATCAGAAAATTCACCACACTTTACACTCTTTTTCTTAAGGAAAGTGCTAGGAAGCTCCCTTGAGTCTTCCTCTCAAGTCCACCGGTTCACACACCAAAAGAAAGACAAAACCCCACCCAAAAGTCTTCCCCTTATCTCATTTTCTTGGCTGCACCAGACAGAAAGTCCAGCAGCAAGAAGGAAGCTTCTTTCAACTCTCTCAAGCTCTCTACCTCTCATACTTTCTGTTCCAGCCACTAGGAAAGGGAAATCCTTTCATGTAAGTCTACATATATATATATATATATATGCTGTTTTAAGAAGCTTTGAAATTGTGTTGGTGATTTGTTGAAGGTTGATTAGGGTTTTTACTAAATAATGATGGTATATGATTAAGGAAGTAAGAAAAAGTTAGGATGAGTATTTTTGATGCTGCTGCTGGGATTTTGTTGTGTGTATTTTTTCTCTAAATGGTTAAATGACTATATGCAAGTGTTTTCTAACATGTCTAATGAGTGTATAAAAATCCCCATATGAAAATACCATCATTTGATAATTATTTGTGAATTTATGATAAAACGTTGCAAAGCTGTCACTGTGACAGAATCTGTGTTCATGCATGGTAAATTATGTATTAAATAATTTGGAAGCTAGGGATATTTCATGTGGAATCTAAGACACACATGGTTGTTATAGAAGTGGTCTCACAGAATTTGGATGAATATAAAAATAATGGTTTAATTTCCAAGTTGCATGAAATTCTGTCAGGACAGATTTGAGTACGTTGTCTTTTATGATTTTTAATAAATTATGGGTTTATGCTTTGACTCCGAAATTTTTATGGTTTATACTGGACATACAGGGGAGTAGTTATGTAAAATTTCATGACAATTGGATGTGTGTGGACAGCCCGTTTGTATTTTACAAATGGAGCATATGCTGCTGAAATGAGCAGTGAACAACATATGCTACACCTGACTTTGTGGATTTAATTCTCGAGTTAGGGTGAATATTTTGAGCTATAATTTAATATGATCATCCTTTGGTATGTTAGAATTATATTTAAATTTTATGAATTGGTTTCTCTATGATTTAGTACATCATGTTGTCTGATGAATGTACTTTGTATTTGTGGGAACCTCTTTGAGGGGGGATTAGGACTTCTTTGATTCTAAGAGATAAGCTTTGAGATGAATGTGAAGTTTATGATAAGGAATTATGGATAGTAATAAGTTTTGATATTTGGTTTAGGTGTTACCAATATCCAAGTCTAAGCTCCTTCGACTTTAAGCTCTCGGTTCCTCTGCTTTCAGGTAAGGGATAAGTTATATGGGCATTTGGTAAGTCATGAGGTTATTTTAAGGTATATTATGCATTAAAATGTTTTTGATTAGAGATATGGCATATATTCATTATTCTGACAAAGATATGTTTGTGAGCTTTCGAAAACTTATGTATAAGATTTAAGCATATTGATGCTATTCCACGAACATGATGTTTAAAGAAAAGAATGGAAATGCTATTATTATGAAATGTTATGCAAGATAAGAAATTTCAGTATGATGTAAAGTATGAAATGTTTTCAGGTTATGTCCTCTGGTAATCTGAACTCGGCTAGTAGGGGTTAATTACTGGCTTTCCATGGAAAAATATATGTTATCTGTTTGGCCATTTAAAGTAGAGGAAATGGGGCTGCCCGTAACTCTAGGCCATTTAAAGTAGAGGAAATGGGGTTGCCCGTAACTCTAATCTGAATAAGGCATTCTCCCCAATGTGTACGGACGGCGGAGAGGAATAAAACCTTGAGGAGATGTGCCATCAGGCCTCTCAAAGAGGACAATATCATGCACACGAGGTTATCCAAATGTGATGAGGCCTTCTCTGTACAGACTTATCAGATATGGACTAACCAATATGTTATGAACAGCTATGTTATGTTATTAATCATGAGAGAATTATTTTGTTTAAATGCATTGCGAAAAGTAAAAACTCTCATGGCAAGAAGAAGTTTTTGATGAAAAGAAAAGATGTTCATTAAAGATAAAAGTTTCTGAAATTCTGTTGTACTATAAAGATAAATCTTCTGATGAAAGTACAAGTTTATGTTTAAAAGTTATCATATATCTATTTTTATGAAACGTTAATTTTTATGACCATGAAAGTTATAGTATTTTATGAGAAGAAGTTTATAAAGAAAAGTTTTCTTATTAGTCAATATATTTCTAGTTTAATACAAAGTTGCCGATTATCTGATATAAGTTAAAATAATTATTTTGTAATGAGAATATATATGTGGCGACTTTGTAGGAAACGAAAGAAGTTTAATTCGAAAGGTTTTGGTAATATTAACTCGATAAGAAAAAGGAGAACAATTATTTTCTATGAAGAGCGTCTAAGCTATTATTATGAATAGTATAAAATACTATGCATGAAAAGATGTTCTCCTGTTCGAATATTCATAGAATGAAATGATTTGATTTACATGCATCCTTATTGAATTCTCATATATCTTACCTTTACTGAGCTGTCCTTAGGGTAATAGTTAATAATTCAATTAGGAAATGTTTGACACCACTTTCATGAGAAATGGAAAAAGCTGTCAAAATATTAATTATTTTCTTTTTTCTTTTCCCATAATTTTTTTTAAAATTTTAAATGGATTGTTAACTATTATTTTAAGGGCATCCATTAGCATTTTCCTTTTTTTAATTATTCTTTAAGTAGTTGTTAATTTTCATTGCATTCTCAGCCCTACTTGTGTCCAACCGAACAATGTTAAGGACATTTCACAACTTTTGACATAATTATTCATGTGATAAGTAGTAATTGATGAAAGTGTGGATCCAAGCTTAAAATGTTGTTTGGATCTTTGGTTGAGTAGCATGCTTGATTGCATTCATATCTGTGTTTTTCTCTTCTTTGAAAAACTATTTTTGAGCAATCTCGACAACTTCTAGATACCTCTCGATAGCTAGGTTATCTATTGAGCCTTTTGATCTTCCTTTCTCGATAGCAGCTATCGTAATTTCGATCCATCGAAGCTTTTGAGAATTTGTCTCGATAGCTTCTTGACAGTTTCTCGATCCATCGAGAAAGTATCTGTCTCCTCGATAGCTTCTCAATCCATCGAGGACACTTTGCTGTGGACACCTCTCAATAGCTTATTGATAGCTCCATCTGTCGAAAAATAAAGCTCGACACCTCTCGATCCATCTAGCTTTATGTTTTCTATATATAGGCTTCAGCGCAATTTTCTCTCATTTCTCTCCAATTTCTCTCGACAGAAACACTCTTTTCTCTCTTCCAAACACTTCTCACTCAACCTCTTCATCTTCTCCACACATTCTTTGGCCTATTCCTTACATTTTTACTCTGGTATGATCTCTTTTCTATCTTTTATCATACATTTCATTCATTCAGACCTAACTTTTGGGGTTTTTGAAAATTTTTGGGGTTTTTCAAAATTGATGAAGTTTTTATGAAATTTTTGGGATGGGTTTTGTTTCAATGATCTTAAATGTTCATGCATTGCATCACATTTGCTTTTTAACAATGATTCATGCATTTTAGATGTGTGTTTACTATGTTGAAATGATGTGTGCTAGTAGGTTTGGATTGGGCTGAGCCCATAATATTTTTATTGTTGCATGTCACATGTTTATGCATTTTTCATGCATACGTACCTTTCTTTTTCTATCTTTTTGGTATTAATTGTGTTAGTACTTTTTTGCTTGTCTCTCTCTATCTCTCTCTTTCTTTGGGTTAGTCTGCATCATGTCACCTAAGCGCAAGTCTACTCCTTCCCGGAACGCTCTTCGTTTCAGGGCATCTTCTTCTGATTCTACCCCTTCTCATGTCAGGTTTCGTAATGAGAAAGCCTGTAAGGACTTCTTGGAAAACTTCTCTTGACGAGGCATTCATTCGGAATGCCAAGTCATTCTTTCAGATTTTTCCAATATTGACCTTCCTACTGTCATCTACAATAGGGGTTGGGAGTCACTTTGTGTTGTCCCGATCACTTGTCCCTCCGTGATCATACAGGAGTTTTACTCCAATATGCACGGATTCGATTACACCGTACCTCAATTCTATACTTTTGTTAGAGGTACGCGTATTATAGTCACTCCGAATCTTATATTTGAGGTACTACATGTTCTAAGGTTAGTCCATCCTGATTACCCCGGCTATTGTCGTCTTAAGACTGTGTCTAAAGACGAGCTCATGTCTATGTTTTGTGAGACACCTTCATCTTAGGGTGGTCGTCAAAACACCCGTTGCTCGGCCTTTGCTAAAGGTCCGAGGTTCCTGAATATGGTGATGACATTTGTTTTACATCCCTTGTCTCACTATAATTCGATTACTAAGCCTCGTGCTCGATTTTTGTTATCCCTCCTTGAGAGGCTTACCATTGACTTTCCCTCTCATTTTATACTTTCCCTTATAGATGTCTATAAGGATACGGCGACCCATGATAAGATTATCTTTCCTTCTGCTATCATGAGGATTCTTTGCCACTTCTCTGTCTCCTTTCCCGTGTCAGATCACTTCTTCGTCATGTGTGCCATTGATGAGGCGACCGTTAGACAGAGTGAGGCCCAACTTCAACTGAAGCAGTCACGGACTGAGACAGCGACTCTTCTAGCTTCTTCAGCTCCCTCCACCTCCGCACCTTCTTCTTCCACGGGTGGTGTGACCCTCAAGGAGATTATGACGCAGCTTCAGCGCATGGATACTCTCTTTGACACTCTCAGTGATGAGTTGTGTCAAGTGACCACCCGTGTCGGTCGTATTGCTAGACGACAGGCTCGGCTTGGTGGCTTCATAACTTTTCCCACTCCTTCTCCAGAGGCATCTGAGGACGAGGATGACGATGGTGACTCTAGTAGTGATGCTGGTGCTACTACTCATGAGGATGAGGCTTCTAGCTCTACTAGTGACGAGGAGATGACTGCTATCACGAGGATCCTTCGCCACTCCTTCCCATGTTCCTCTATTTTGAGCAGAGTTTTTTCTACTCCCAAGCTTTCCTAAGGTTCCTGTGACCTAAAGAATCATTCAAGAGATATTCCAATCACAAGATTTCAAGCATTAAAGAAGTAAAGTTGTATAGAAATATACAATTTATCATTATCTTGTAAATTAAGTGCTAAGTTCCAATCAAAAGTGATGGGGTCAAAAGTTAGCAAGTAAGACTCAAGACCAATTCACAAACCATTTATATAACGAATCTCCTAGTATAGCATTGTACTCAAAGCATAGTACTAATCAAGGAAGCTTAATGCATGAGGTGTGACTGTTGGGAGTGTATACGTGTAAGTGAAATCCCACATTTAATAGGAATGTCAAGAGGAAGTAGTTTATATAATATAGTTAGGTCTAAACTTATAGACTTAAGCCGTTTAAATGCATGTTTTAGCGAAGTTTAGTTTATATTTCACATGATTAAGTCTTAGGTCAATAGAATAACATGTTTTACTTGTTTTAGCTTAGATTACATGATTAGGGTTTATGCTTGATGAACACTATGAACATGCACATGAATATTGTTGGGGACATATTTTTATGCAATTGGCATATCCTTTGACAAAACGCATTTTACTTGTATTTGGGTAAATCTAAGTAGGTTCAAGATGATCATTACAAGTGGTTAATAGAAGACATGAAGACTACTCAAGAACTGCTCAAGAAAAGTGCAAATCTGTAGGTCTCGATACCTCCTCGACAGAAGCTCGATCTATCAAGATTCATTAAATCTCGACAAATGTCTCGATCGATCGAGCTTACAGGTTTTCAGATTATAGCCAGCAATGTTTTTATTTTAAAAGGCTATTTCTTTATGGGTTTGTATAATCCTTATTGGACTAGGAAAACCCAAGGTTTGTGTAAACCTATTTGGAATAGGAGAGCCCATTAAGCTCCTATTTAAAGGAGGTGGGAAAAAGAAAAACCTAACCCTAGAGAGCTTCATAAGGTTTTCTTTTTGAAACCCTAGCCTCCTCCTACAGAAGAAAGAGTTCTTGCTGCGTTTCTTGTACGCCTTTGCGTTCTGTAACCAAGCAAAGTCTCTTGCACCAACACTGAAGATCTTATTGGTGTTTCTATGTGAAGCTGCTGCAAATCAACTACAACAATCAAAGGGTTGCTATGGAGTTAGTCACGTACTTGGATTCGTGCAAAGGAGTAAGCCGCGTACTAGGATCCGCGCATTAGATTGATTAGTCACGTACTTGGGAGCCATCCATCAAAAGGGGAAATTGTCACTACAGAATAAGTCCAATTGGGTATTGGGGTAAGGGTTCAACTGTAGGTTGGTATAAGGTATTGGGATTCCTTTACTTGTAACCGCTTGTTGTGATAATAGTGGAATTTCAGAAGTGGTGACCTGAAAATCACCCGGTGGGGTTTTTGCCATGTAGGTTTTCCCTATTCGTAAGCAAATCACTATGTCAAATTTATTTTCCACTGCACTTAGTTTAATTGGTGATTTGTTTGTGCTACCACCCGTTTGCATGATAAATTGATTAATTAATAACTTGGCTAATTAATTAATTAATTTCTATCACAAGGGGTCATTCAGTTTGTGGCCTATCAAATATGAACATGCATTGATGCATAGGTACTGTGATGCAGTGAGATAAGTAAAATAAGTCATACATAATCACATAAACATGCATTTGATTTGATTATTTTTCCAAAAATGGTTAGTGTAATTGCGAAATCATGAGAAAAAGATTAGTTTTCCAATAATCAAATGTTAGAAAACTCAATCAAATCCTCATGAAAACTGTTCTAACACTCTCAAAAACTCAATAAGTGTTTTAGGATGATTTTGGTAGATCTTTTTTTCTATGGGTGAAAAGTTGGGATCTTTTGGTGGTGGAAAGTGGGGGTGTTTATAGGCTTAATGGAGGCTAGGGTTTTGTGGAGGCTAGGGTTTTTATTTGTGATGGGATGTTTTAATCAATTAATAGGCTAGATCGATTGATCAAAAATCCCACCAAAACAAAAAAATAATAAAATAAAATAAAATAAAAAATCTTAGGCTTTTGACCAAAAGAGTGCCTACGCATTAAATTAAGTGTGTACGTGTCCATACACACGCGTACGCACTCTTTGTAATCCTTTTGAAAAATGGGTTTTTAAATGGATGTTGGGATTGAAAATGAATTTTCGGTTTAGACTTGGTTTCTTGGGTCATATTTTGGGCTTTATTAATCATTAGGCTCCACACACAATGTTGATTGTGGACGCCCCCAGTTTTTTTTCCCTGGTTGTCGCACATTAGGTCCTTGGCAATGTGACTCATGTGTGATTGTCTAGAGTGAGGTGTGTTAGTGTGAATCCCTTTTTATTATTTTTATTTTAGGAGTCGCCACCAATCATTGATTTTGTTTTAGGTTTAATTGGTCACCTAGATGTCTAATTTATTTTAAGTTACCTAATTAACTAAACCAAATTTTAAAGGTTCATTAATTGAGGTAAACCAAAAGTCTTTGAACCAAAGATCTAAGACTTGCAAGGTTGGTTATGTGTGGGGAAGGTGTTAGGCACCCCACAACGCTTATCCGAAGATGGTAAATCATTTTAATTAAATCTCAAATGTTACCTTTTAGTAAAGAAATTAGATATTTTGCATTTTGATTTTTTTTTTTTTTTTTTGAAAGGGTTTTTACAAACAATATACATATATACATGTGAGTAGTATTTACATATAGTATTCATGTGAATAATAACTCCATCAAATTATACAAGCAAAACATGTAAAGTATATATATATATAAGTAACATGTGAAAAGCATACAAATATACTATACAATAACATGTTAGTACTTATTTGTTATGTAGCTAGCATGTGAATACTATAACTATACAAAGAAAAACAACATGGTATAAAAAGGGAAGGTTGGATGAATAGTACCTTGTTGTCATCCACCATTTTCTCATTTGTATTCATGCAAAAAGGAATGACAAAAAGAAAGTTGTTAGTGCCAAATTTATTAGGGACAATGTATACTTATAGGATGTTGAAGAACTCAAGAAAGTGAGTCTTGAACACAAACCCACAAACTACCATTATTCTAAGAAAAAAACTTGAAAATAAAATCATAACATTAACGTTATTGTTTTAGGGAAAAAAAAAAAAAAAAAAAAAAAACAGATTTTTTTTTTCTTAACATTTTACATGGCAAAAAGGTTCATGAAAAACTTTTTTTTTTTGAGAACCCCTTTTGGAAAACCTTTTTTTGAAGCAAAAACAAACTTTTCAAGAAAATCGGTTTTTTCTTTTTTTTCTTTTTTTTTTTTTTTTACATTTTGGAAAACGTTTGAAAAACTTTGAAGATTTTTCTAGTGTGTCAGGTCTCCCTTTAAAAAAAAAAAGATTATTTTATTTTATTTTATTTTAAACTTTCTCTTTTATTTTAGAGGGGGAGAAACATAAAGAAAAAAAAATGTTTCGAAAGCCTTTAAAAGATAAAAGACATTTTTTTTTTTTAACTCTTTTTGAAAAAGACTTTATATTTTAAAACAAGAACCTTTTTTTTTAAGAAATTAACCTTTTTTGAAAAAAGACGGCATATTTCAAGCAAAGAACCTTTTTTTTTTTTTTTGGAAAGAGACTTTATTTTTTCTTTCTTTTAAAAAAAGAGGTGGGAAGAGTTTTTTTTTTTTTTTTTTTTTTTAAACGTTTTCTTAGAATAGGGGTGTAAGGGAGATGCATACCCAAGCATTTTACTATATGGCACATTATCAACAAGATAAATAAAGAGATAACAACAAAATAAAGTGCAGAAAAATAAATCTTGGAAAGTAAAAAGCTTGAAATGTAAGGACTTGGAATTCAAATGACAAGAAAATAAAGGCTTGGAATTTTAATGACATGAAAGTAAATGGCTTGAAATGTAAATGACTTGAAATATATATGACTTGAAATATTGTAAAGTTGATTAAAAATGTTTTTTTTTTCATTTCCTCCTTAAATGGAGTCTAATCCCTTTCAAGCCATATGGAACCTTCAACACAAAGAAGTGGGAGTTCTTACACAATCACCACTCTTGTGTGACACACCCATATTGTGCCCTAATGGGGGGTTTAAACTCAAACAAAACACACAGCGGAAGCAACAAACATGGATCTATTTCATTCATGATTGATAACATGCACTATGTAAATTTAAGAATTTAAGAACAAGATAGCGTACCTTGGTATGGTGAAATTCAAAACAAAAGATTAGAAGTACTTGGGAACACTTTTAATCTTCACTCCAATTCCACTTTTCGCCCAAGAAGTGTGTCTCTCAATCAGTTTTCAAGGGAGAATAATTGAATGGCTTCACTCACACATACACACCATTTCATAATGATGTGTCTTTCTCTCTAATAAAAAATTATGTATGTTTCTCCCTTTATATTTAACTGATTATCTAATTGGGTTGGCCTATTGGGCCTTTCCAATTGGGCTTTAGTGTGTGGCTTGGAGTGGGACCAAAAGGGACCAATAAGACACTAGCTCCAATGGGCCTTAGGCTTTTCTATCAACTCTTGACAAGTTCAAAGTTACCATTAATTATATTTAATACCATTATATAAATATAATTGCACTCTAGACCTTATTAATAAATTATATCCCAAGACTTTATTATACATGCAACCCCTTCATTAAATATTCGTAGTAATACAAAATCATGAATGTAGACTGCCACTTTGAAGATTACTACATCTTAATTCTTGAGTACCCGGTTTAATCCTTTAAGTTATTCATCATATATTTATGAAATCCAATTTCATAAATATATACTTTAGTATCTCCTTACTAAAGTGGTTAGGCCTAACACTCTGAATAACCAAACCCATTAAACTTATCTCAAGAGAATATTTTATATCTCCGTTAAGAGATTATGAATACCGAAGTTTTGATCGTGACTTTTGATCTCACTCCTGATATATCAAAGCAACCTACATTTCATGATCCGGTCCATTATCCTCTCAAGATTAAGAGTTCATGCATATAGAAGTCGTGAGATTTATTATTCATTTGACAGTCGTTAGGAGAATAATAAATCTCACAGTGGTCTAGTTCAATATGTCTTAACTCTTAAAACATATCAACATATCAACTAGAAGTCTCCACTTTCATGATCAAGACAAATCATCTTAGTTGACATGTTATAGTCTTCGCAGATGAAATGCCCGATTTCATCACCGACTACGTACTAAAATTCTGAGTTTACAAAGAACTTGTAATTTATATTTTCTGTGACTTTTCACATAAATCACATACTATGCATCTTATGGACTAAGATAATGTCCCATTAGTTCATTTATAGATAGTCTCATATAATTAAACAATCTAATTATTTATGACAGGGTAAAAATCTTTTTATTTTTATTTTTAGGTGTCTAGGCATAATTGTAGATACTGTATTTTATACGCCCTCAATTTGTGTGCTGGACTTCAAAAATTCAAAAAATATGAACTTTTCACCATGGGACTGCAGAAACATCTAAATTAATGTGGCACAACCCGTTCGGGCATTGGAGCCCTCAAAATACATTTTCAGGTCGAAATAACCAAAATGCCCCTAGTCAATCCTAGGTTGACCAAAATTCAAAGTTTGTCAAAATCACTCCAAAACCACCTTTTTCATGTTTTTACATCAAACTTGAGTTATTCAAAGATTTTTTTTTTTTTTACATTTGACTAACTTTGATCAAGTTTGACCCAGAGTTGACTCTCGAGAATCTTAGAAACCCTAATTTTGATCCATCCATCAGAACAGATTGAAACTAATGTCATTGTGAAGATTACGGAATTCCTTTTCCAACGACAGCTCATGAGTCAAAATTAAAGTTAAAACAATTGAGATATCATCAAAATAGTGCCTAGTGCATTAGCTCACTTCCTGAGGCCATAGCTTTTGATCCGACCATTAGAATTTCAATTTCTTTTGTTTTTTTGGAAACTAGACATCCATACATTTCTAGGAACAGCAAGATCAGCTCAATTGGTATTTGGAAAGGCCTTCAAATATGCGATCAAAGTCAAAACTGAAAAGTTGGAGGAAAATGACAAAACTGCTGACGTCAGCGAACAAACCCGACGCACCATAAAGGTTTAAGGTGCGCTAGGCCTCGAGAAGCATGCCAAGCGCTTATTTAACCCCTAGACCCCCCAGATTTAAAAAAAGAAATCAATTTTTGGGCATTTTGGAGCATTTTCTAGTCAGTTTCTCTCTCTCTCTCTCTTTCTCTCTAAATTCTCTCCAAAACACACACACTAAAACCTTTGATTTCTTTCTTTTCTCCAACAATCAAGTGGTAGTGTTCTTCCTCTCATCTTCCTCTCCTTGGTTTTAGAACCTTGGATTTGAGATTTGGGGGGTGTAGATGTAGCTTTTTAACTACTATCTACACCTATTTAATTTCTTGCATTTATCTTGCTTTCTAGCATGTTTTATAGCCTTTCTAGCGTGTCTACTTGCTTTCTAACATGTTTTATTTCTTTGATATTGTTGGCCTAGCCTTCTTGGGCTAGGATATGTCTAAATACCTTGTTTTTGCTTAGATCTACATATTTGAGAGCTTTTTGCCTTGTTTTTGCTTGGATCTATGTGTTTATATGCTTCTTGCCATGTTTTTGTGTTTGGATCTACATGTTGTGCTTAAGGCCTTGTTTGGATGCTATGCCTAGTTCTTTATAGCTTTATATCTTGCTTTTCTCTCTTTCTTGTGTTTGGCTTTTTGGGTAGGGTGTAGATCTAGATCTTGTGGTCTAGGCATACATCCATGCACCCATTTTTCAATAAAGAGTTTGGATTATTTTCTCTGTGCATGTCTATGCTTTGTTTGCCCTTGTCCATGCTTTTTGCTTTAGATCCATGCTTGTTTGCATTGATCTAGGGTCTTTGCCTTGTTCTTGTTTGTTTTTGATCTGTGGGTTTGTTTCTTGTTGGTCTTTGGGGCCAGTTGCTTGTTGCTCTTTGGGGTGGGCTAGTTGCTTGTTGGTTTTTGGGGCCACTTGCTTGTTTGGTTGCATCTGTCCCCTTTGGTGGCTTGCTTGGCTCTTGCGTTTTTCCTCCTTTGTTTAGCCCTGCATGTTAGGGTTTCTCATGTTAGCCTTTCTATGTGCCTTATAACATGTTTACCCTTCCCCTTTATGTGATAACATGCTTTGCTTCCTTTGTGCTCACTTTGCTTGCTTTGTGCCATCTTTTTTGGCTTTCTTTGCTTTGTTTGCATCCTTGCATCTTTGCCTATATGTTCATGCATGTGTCTTTGTGTGCTTGTTTGTGTCATCAAGCTTAGTTCCTACATATAATTTCGTGCGGGTTCATACCTGTAGACACTTAATTTTGCACCTATAATTTAACCCTAGGAGATAACCAAAATAATCATTCTGAGTACCAAAAATCATAATTGCATTTCATGCATTAAATCATTCATCACATATCATAAAAATGATCTTAAGATTCTAATGATCATGACGATTTTCTCGATTCTCAAATTGGACCGTCAGATTGAAAGATATCACAAGGTCAAGTTTTCATGGTCAGCATGTATTCATTTAGGTGGAACTGATCACATGTGATTAATTGAAACTAATTTTGATTGGTTAATAATTAAAATTAATTAAATGAATTTATGTGATTGGTGGAGTATTTTTCTTAGGCTCCGCTTGGGAGGAGGTAATGGAATGGAATAAAAAGAATAATTTTAAAATATTCTTCCCTTCTTTTGTTTGGGAGTTTTAATGGAGGGAATGGAAAGTCCATTCCTTTGTTTGGGAGTTTAAGTGAGAGGGAATGGAATGGGTAGAAGGGAACACTCATTCCTCTCTATTCCCTTAAAACCTCAAATTTTCATTCCCAACAAAATTGGGAGGAATGGAAGGGAATGGAATTAAATTTAATGATTTTTTTACTAAAACTCCCAAAATACCCCTATATATTCAACTCTTTATTTTAAAATAGGGGTCTAATAGTAATATTGTCATAAAATGATTCCATTCCTTTCTCTTCATGTTGCTCCCAAACAGGATTACTTACATTCCATTCATTTTCATTCCTTTCCATTCCTTTATTTTAAAACATCCAATCAAGGTTACTTAATTCGATTCTTTTCCATTCCTTTCCCTTACTTAAATACATTCTATTCCATTCCATTCCTTTCCATTCCCTTATGACCATCTCATTCCATTCTCTTATGAACTCCCAAGCGGAGCCTTAAAGTGAGATTTGTTACATGGGATTAAAACAATTGAGCTGATAATATTTAAAGACTGTAGATAATTAGGCTTTTGGGATAATTATATTCAAAATAATTATTTGAAAATCTTAATTATTACTTTGGGATGAATTTTATCATGAAAATAACTCTAAAATTCATCAAAATACAATTTTAGACTTGGAAAACACCTCAAAAACGTGTTAACCATGTAGCATATTTCTGATTCACATTCCAAGGCACTTTTGGCATAGTAAAACTCGAGATTCGGACTAGGCCATTTCTAGAAAAGTTGTAGAGAATTGAATTTCCCTTTAGTTGTCACTAGTTCTGCTTAATCAAAATTTTGTGTAAAGAGATATGATCAAAATACTGAAACGTGTTTTGATCTGAAAAATCAACTTACTCTTATCTAGATCTCCTATTTTTTAGGATTTTCCCCATACGTTTTTTGCTTATTTTTTAAGCTGATTGGACTTAATTTTTAAGAAAATCTAGCTTATTTTCTAAGAAACTAACACCTCTATAAATAGAGGAGGCCTCCCAACATTTAGCACACCTAATCTCTGACCCCTGATCCCTCTGCCCCTTAACGTTAAAGAAACTCTGGAAGTCTGACTTTAAGATTTTCTTAAGTGAAAATTCTTTAGGACTTAGAGAGACTCACTCTCTCTAACTCTAAAGCAATTCCCTTATTCCCCCTATAGGATTTGTTCATGTAATTGATACAGGTATCACTTTTACTCTTTTATTAACATGCATCTATGAATGTTTACTCTCTTATTAGCATGTGTATCTATTTAGATTTTCCATATGAATATTAATCTCTGATATGTTCTTTCTCTTTCTTGTGAATCTTATTTCATAATGAAGAATGCCAAGATTGTTTGTTCATGTGTTTGATCATATTGATATAATCTTAGATCTATTGCTCTTAGATATTTGAAAAATCAAATCTAAAATTTTTCTTCAAAAGTCATTCTCTTAGCTATTTAAAAAATCAGATCTAAAATTTTTAAAAAATCAAATTTGAAATTTTTTTTCAAAATTTTTTTTCTTAGCTAATTAAAAAAATCAGATCTGAAATTTTTCTTCAAAAATCATTCTCTTAGCTAATAAAAAATCAGATCTGAAATTTTCCTTCAAATCGGATTTCTTTACACAGAAGAGTGTTTAGATCTAAGATTTTTGTATAACATCCAACCATAGATTTAAGAATGCTAACATACCATATTGCATATCATTGTTTAAGGGTACTTAAGTGATCATAAAAGTCTAGAAGACCGGACTCTGTCCGGGCAGAATGGGTGCCTAACACTTTCCCTTTCTATAACCTAGCCTTCGAAAATTAGAATCTTAGGTTGGTAGAACTAGAGCTTTATTTTGTTTTGGTAGTTGTATCTAGGACCACAGCTTTGTATTTTTATTTATTAACATAGATTGTATTTAGGACCAAAGCCTTGTAATGATATTCTACCAAATTGTATTTGTACATTTAATTAATGAAACTTGAGGTATTTCAGATATGTAAATTGTATATTGTAGTTTTGCTTATTTTTTGTAATAAAAAATAAGTGGCGACTCCACATAACCTCAAAAGAGAGGTGCCAATACCAATCTCTTTTTGAGAGCTAGTCCGGTCTCTCACAATACTCGTCTTTTGTACACGAGATCTTGAGTCCCTTTTGGGAACTTTGCTTGATGGCACATGTGTGTCGTCGATACTCCAATATAATGGAACTATGGACTTCAATCCAAACCCACATTTGTCCTTCTGGGACACCCTTTCTTGCTTGTTTGCCCCTTGTGTGCTATAACATGCTTGTTTGCCCCTTTATGTGCTATTCTTTGTTTGTTTGCTTCTTTGTGTGCTATCGTTTGTTTGTTTTCCCTTTGTGTGTTGTCTTTGTTTCTTTGTCTTTTCTTTGGTTTGTCTGCTGGCTTTGTGTTTCTTTTGTTGTTGCATGTACATGCTTGGAGTGAGGGCACAACTTCCAAGACGCAAGCTAGGAAGGGCAAGAATGCAAGCAAGAAGATGCAAGCCCAAAAAGGGCAATGTTCAATAGATAGGAGGCTTAGCCACCCCAAGTGGTTTTATCTCTCTCCCTTTTAGCCTTTTCTTTAGAACCATGTAACAAAATGAGAAACAAAGCACAAACCATACACAAAAATGGCAACAAACTTGATTAAATGCAAGTTAGTACAAACAATGACATGTTAAAATAGCATAAACAAGAACACAAAGACATGTTATAGAAACAGTGATAGAAACATGTTACAAATAAGTAAACATGGTAAACCCGAAAGTTTGGTACTCATTGGAGTCCAAACAAGTGTAAAAATGCGTAAGGGGCATTTTATCAAACACCTAATATGCACACATTAACACTATATGATGAAAAATGCATGAACATGTGAAAATATGTCTTAATACAATTTTAAAAAGCCACATGGGGCCAACTCATTATCAACAACACAAATGGGACTAAGCCCAATCAACAAAATTGAAAATTTTTTGACATAATAGAAATTTTCCCAACTTCCATTCGAAATAAACCCAACCCTAAGTTTTAAGCAATCTAAGACAAAATCTAAGGAATAGAAAGAGAAAAGATGTTTGAAATTACCTTAGAGAAGTCTTAGAGTAGAAATCCAAGGGAAAATGGCTAGGTTTGAAGAAAATTTGAGATTTGGGGAGAGAGGGAGTCGCGAGGAGCAAAAAGACTATTTTTGAAAACTGACATTTTGAGCCCTTTAAAAACTATCTTTTAGCACATATTGCGAGCCAATGACTTGCGAGCCACTCACGAGTTACTAGCGAAATGTGCAATTGCACAGGGCAAAGCTTCGCGGGTCAAGTTTGAGTTGTGAAGCACTCGCGAATGAGTTGCAAAACTCTTTGCCTGAATTTGTGAAGAATCTGAAGTTTCCTCAACTATTTTTGTGACTTGGATAGGAGTGCATCCACTCGTGAAACGAGTCGTAAAACTGCCAAACAACAAGTTTTTCTATACAAAAATTATGAGATTTTGAGAAAAACTTTTAAAACAAGAGTGAAAAAAATCATTTCCAAAAAAAAATAAAACACTCAAAAATCTTTTTGGGTTTGATCAACAAGCAATTGAGCATACACACATCACATTTAAACACGTATAATCACACAAATGAAATAGATATTCATTGAACATTAGACTTGTGTATTGTGTGTGAGTATCAAGTATGAATTAGTCCATAGTCTAGTATGAAGCTTCAATGACCAATTCAATCAAATCATACACATCTAACACGAAGTCAAGTGACCTATCTCACTAGTAGAAATGAACGTATATGACCCCTCACAAAGGTGTTTACATTGATGAAAGCTTTTCATTTAGCTTCCATTTTTCATACTTTTTGATCAATACTGTAAGCGACTAAATTTCTAGTTCGAAATAAATCAAACAAGTAAAATAGTTTCACAAATGCGAATTTGTATTGATGATTGTGTGGTACAATTCTCTGGAATTACAAAAGAGTGATCCTCTGATTCGATCTCCTTGCAAAACTTATTGATTAGACTTATGGTAATGTGGATTTGACTTGAACACAAAATATCCTTCAATTTGGTTGAGGGATGGATTGAAGATTACTGAAACGGAATTACAATGAATCTCTGGCTATGAGCTTGTTTAGAAATCCTTTGTTCTTCGCGTTCTTCGTGTTCTTCGTGCGTTCTTCGTCTTCGAAGGTTTGTGGTGGAAGTTCTTCGGAGTTTTAAAGGCTTGAATCCGTTGAGCTTCAATGATTTGTGATTTGTTGATGTTTTCGGACACTTTTGGCTTGATTCCCGTGAACTTTAGGATCTAGGCAGATGATCTGGATGATTCTGCTTCGAATGTTCTCCGATTTTGGGGTTGAAGTTCTTGAAGTTCTTGAAGGCTTTGAGGCTTGATCTTCACAGAGCTTTTTTTCACTTCTGAATTCTGGTCCCCCTAAATGTCTCAGGAAGGCTTCTATTTATAGGAGTTTGGGGGTGGGTGAGCGACACGTGGCGGAGCTTGATTGGTGACACATGTCACAGCTTGATTGGTCCGCTTAAGTCATCGCTTACACGTGCGAGGTTGCCTGAGTCATCGCTTACACGTGCGAGGCTGCCTGAGTCATCGCTTACACGTGCGAGGCTGCTTGAGTCATCGCTTACACGTGCGCTGATGCGTGATTGGCTCTTGCATGACACTTGGCAAATTTCTGTTGGCTTCTGAATAGTGATAGCAAAACCTAGCGGCAATACATGATGTTCTGTAATTGGCTGTATTTTGTGGACTTGGTAATGTGACGTGTCAGCTTGTGATAGGTCGGGAATTTTCCCTCTCTACAAATGCCCCCTCGAGACTCGTTTACACACACGGTCTCGGAGTGTGGTGTGGGAATGAGTTTCGAAAAAATGGATTTTTGGTACTTGACTCTTTAAGTGAAGTAGTTGAAGGTAGTGGAGCTGTTGAAGGTGGTGGAGCTTTCAGAAGGATGAGATAATTTCCGAAGAGTAGACCGACCCATATGAAAGGCTTTGATGAGACTGAAAAGGGGTCTGCCAGTATTTGAATGTACTTGCGTGACCGAGTATTCTCAGCATAGTTTAAGTTGAAGTAATTTCAAAATAGTGTTTTATGGTATTTGAAGTGGGTTGGTGAGGGGGAAAGTTATTTGCAAGAAGTTGGATGTACTTGCAAGATTGACTCATTTCAGTAGAGGTT
Organism: Quercus tomentella; assembly: GCA_028535165.1. Classification (NCBI taxonomy): domain Eukaryota; kingdom Viridiplantae; phylum Streptophyta; class Magnoliopsida; order Fagales; family Fagaceae; genus Quercus; species Quercus tomentella. The sequence continues at coordinate 46,336,586 of JAPQVY010000012.1, read as the reverse complement.
AAGTTGAGGTAATTTCAGGAGAGTATTTTGGATTGTTGGCGGCGATCACAGGGTGTAGAAGATGGGGAAGAGGTGAAGATGTTGGTTGGGTACAGCATGCAGAGTCATGGGGCTAAGCTTGTGTTTTTAAGAAGTTCTGGTGAAGTTATCTCGGAGGAACATGCTTTGGATTACGGCGAGGACATGTGGGAAAGTGGTTGAATGCGCATGTGTAATTGTATCACTCAGCTTAAGTTGAGGTAATTTCAGAAGCTTATGGATTCTGGGTATGCTGGTAGTGGCAATGAAGAAGATGGAGATGAAGCAAAGTGAATGGATGAAACATACCCACCATGGCGCTGGCCCTGTATGTTGGGGACCTTCTGGTGTAGATGTCTCTGGGAAGTACACCTTTGGATATGGGACTGACTGCATGCTGAATGAGGTCCGGCGGCGAGTTATTGAATGTGCCTGTGTGATGGGACCATGCCGACAGACGTTAAGTTGAAGTAATTTCAGAAGAGTACCTTCTGAAATTCTTCAAGCTGATTTTAAGTTGGAGTAATTCCAGAAAATGTGTTTCGAGGTACCAGCAACGATGACCTTTGGGTCCCACGGTGGTGGGGACATGGAATAAGGCATTGGTGACCATTTACCGGCACCAAAGGCTGAATTCTGATGAGCTGGCGCCTTGGAGGTTGTTTTAAGTGTTGATGGAAAACAATTTGTAGGATACCCCAACACTTTTTTACCATCTTCACCTACTGCCACTTGTTGGAAAAGCACAGAAAAATGAAAGATGGAGCTAACTTGTGATTCTGGTCTTAGAAACCAGCCAAGTTGCTGTTTGTTCCGAACCACTGCTTCTGCTGGAAGACCAAGCAATTGGAGAGAGACTACAGGAGCCCTGAGGTTAGGAACAGGTGTGTCCGCTGGACTTGGATTTCCTGGCCAACCAAGTCCAAGGAAGCATGGAACCAAAGTGCAGACCTTGTTATGAATAATTTTGTAGACAAAGGTGGTCGTTAAGTGGAGAAACAAAATTTGTTTGGATCTCAAAACTGCAATGATGTTGTAAATAGGGTTTCGACCGAACCATAGAAGGGTTGATCTCAAACCGATTATGAAGCAATATCAGTTGCTAGGTGTTGAGAATGATGAGGTCATAGTGAGAAATGGCTGTGAAAATGAGAACTTGAAAATCTGAAAGAAGCAAATCTTCATTTCATGACTCAGTGTGTTTGTTTTTTTTTTTTTTTGGATGAGTTCTTGATGAACCCGGCCCTCCTATTTATAGTGGAGAGATGAAGAATGGTAGATTTAGTAGTTGAGAGTGGTAGTTGAGAATTTTTGGTGAGACTGGCGGTTGAGAATTTTTGGTGAGAACGGTAGATGGGAACGGTAGGCACTGAACGAGAATGGTAGGTTGGAGATTGGTAGGTACCGAACGGGAATAGTGGGTTGAATTAGTGACTCAGTGTAATTTCAAGTTCGAGACACACTTGTGAGAGTTCATTTGTATTTTGAGAGGAAGTCTTGATGAAGTCTGGAGAATAACCCTGAAGGGATCTCAATTAAATGGATGAATCTGAAATTTTGATCTCAGGAGCTTAAGTTTTGGACATCGTCAGTACTTCAAAGATGTGGGTTTGATTGGTGATCACCAAATCCAAAATAAATAAGTGGATTTCAAAATCAGAATCTTTGAGAAAGTCCGAACAGGACAAGCTTTGCTCGAATGTCTTGATTCTTGGTCAAAGTTCACTTTAAAGTCAACAGTTGTAGAATCACACCATTTGAGCAATTTTGGATTCTCAAATGAAGAAATAGACCCCAAATTTGGAATGTACACGAAAAATTGAGCAACGCAAGTGTGGCTTGAAAATTTTGACTTTAAGTTGATTTCAACATAAAAGTCAACTATCTTGGAATTTGAGCCATTTGTGCAATTTTCGAGTCTCAAATGATGGAACGGACTCCAAAATTAGAATGTACGCTGAAAATTGAGTAAAATAGGTCCATCTTAAAAATTTTGACGTTTGGTCAAAATTCGCACAAAAGTCAACTTTTTGGAAATTGGACGTTTGCACAATTTTCGAGCCTCGAATGAAGAAATGGGTCCCAAAATCGGAATGTACTCAAAAAATTGAGTGGGACAGGTCCGTTTTAAAATTTTTGACTTTTTGGTCAAGGTCAAAGGTCCATTTGGTCAAAGTATTTTCTTTCTAACCTTTTTTTTTTCTTTTTTTTTTCTTTTTTTTTTTTTTTTTTTTAAGGCAGTTCGGATCCGGGTCGGATTTCCGGGTCAAACCGGGTCGGCCTGGACAAACGAGTCAACCGTAGTGGGTGGTGACGTCATGGATGACGTCACTGCTCTGGACGCGTGTGGCACCTGTGCACGTGTGGCACGTGCGACACGTGTGGCACGTGTAGCACGCCACACGTGCGAGCTCTGGCTGTCTAATCGGCGAGTGGAACTGACGGCGGCGAACGCCGATCTCGCCGGAGGCGCGTGGCGGCGCGTGGCTTGACTTTTGGGCCTGAAAATTTTAGGTTTTGCAGATTGGAGGCTGTAGAACACGATGGTATAGTCGGTTTTCCAAAATTATGGGCATATTTGCACAGATTTGAAGAATTACGCCGCGGACCGTCGCTAGTCTGTGGCGGCGCGTGGAGGCGCGTGCTTGGGCTTTTGGGCCTTAAATTTTTGGGTTTTGTTAATACAAGGCCGTTCAAGACCCCTGTATGGTCAGTTTTGTAAATTTCTGAGCAGGTTTGCACAAATTTGAAGGCTTAGGTCGCGGTTCATTGAGAGATTGTGGCGGCGCATGGAGGCGGATGCGGCCGTTTCTGGGCTTGAAATTTTTTGGTTTTGTAGATCGTGGGCCGATGGATCTAGTGGTGGCACCCATTTTGTGAAAATTTTCTCAGATTTGTGCAGATTTGAACGAGGAACTTCGCTGAACGTTTAGGAGTTTGTGGCCGCTCGTGGCGGTGCGTGGCGGCTCCGTTGCTGAAGATTTTTCTGGGTTTTGTACACCAAAGTCTTTAGAAGATTTCTGTGGGTTGATTTCTTTGTGAAATCTTGTCAGAAACTTTAGAAATCCAGAATGGAGTCCGCAGCCATTGTTGGATTTGTTGCCACCTTAGTCTACATTGGCGGTGACCGTTCTGACAACGCTTGACAATCCAGGCAGGGAGTGGTTGCAGAGTAACCACTGAGTGTCTCTGCTGTTCTCAAGGAGTTGGTGACACCGTAAAGACAAGAAGCTTCCCTTCACTGATCCGGAATGGGAGACTGGTAGGCATTGCTGGACTTGTTGCCACATTGGTCTACATTGGCGGTGGCCGTTCTGACAACGCTTGACAATCCAGGCAGGGAGTGGTTGCAGAGTAACCACTGAGTGTCTCTGCTGTTTTCAAGGAGTTGGTGACACCGTAAAGCAAGAAGCTTCTGTGCATCCCTATATAAAGCCACTCAGGCATGCACTAACCTGTGCAAACATAATCTCTAAAAACAGAATACATAATACTCTGTATGGAGAAACCATGCACACCCTCCTTTTTATTTATTTATTTATTTATTCACTTTCTATTATTTGATAATAATAATAATAATAATTTTTTTTTTTTTTTTTTTTTTTTTTTGTACACAGCTATCATGACGCTCTTTCTTAAAGATTCGAAGATTGGCGAAGAATCAGCTTTGTTTATTTATAAGAAAAAAGATGGCAAGGATGCAAAGGCTACGACTTTGATTGTTCGTCCACCCATAATTGGAAGATTTTCAGAAAAATGGGGTCGTAACTCTTATCCTCTCAATTTGCCGAAATGGTCACAGATCGTTCCTTCTGATGGCGGCTCTAACTTGGAAACAACTATCCTTCTTGCTTCACATCACAAAAATGTTGCTAGATCAAAGCCGTATAACACTTTAGGGCGAGAGATAATTGCAAAACGTGCGGATTGGGATTTTTCCTTTAGCGTGAATGGAGGGTTTTCCTACTTCTCCCTTTATTGGGATTGGCTAGAAGATGTGCTCAGTTGGTGTAAACACCTCCTTGATGTAACCCACCTCTACAGTGCTGTCTTTGCTTCTTTGTTCACATATGATTATGATGAGAATCTTATGAAAGCATTTTGTGAGTGTTGGAGTTCGTCAACCAATACCCTCCATACCTCAGTTGGGGAAATTTCCATCACCCCATGGGATCTCTTCGTTCTCGGTGGACTTCCTTGCACCGGTGCATTTTATGACGAAGTAGTACCCAATGCGTAAGAGTTGGATGGAATCAATGACCAGGGACGACCTTATCTGCCGTACAGCTGTCGCTACCTATTCCTAGCGTATCATCATCTTCAAAACCGGTTGAAGAGGCAAGGGAAAGTAAGTGTTCGCGACTGGATTACTTTTTGGTATAGAGGAAATAGCAAGTACCCAGCTCCTAGAAAACCAGCGAGACGGACAACCATTCCCAAGTGTAGTCAGAATCCCTCAGGTGAGATAAAGGAGCATGGACCATGGCTTGATAAAGAACACGGGGTCTTTGCGGATCTTCAAGTTGAAGGTGATTTAAAGGAGGAGACCTACTTATCGGCGCTTCTTTCCTGTTGGCTGTGCGTATTTGTCTTTCCTATCAAGGATCAGAACAGTATCCGTCCAGGTACTTTCAAGATTGCTAGTTCCATAGCTAATGGTCGTTCATTCGGCCTTGCTTCCCCAGTATTGGCTAGCATTTATCGTGGACTTAACACTATTTCTTCCTCTCCTACCCCGAGCAAGTCTGGAGCTAGTTTTGCCATCCACTACGTTTATGCCTGGGTAGGTCATTTCTTCCGAAGCAATCGCCTTACCCATGATAAACCATCTGATGCTTTGATGACTAAATATTCTGGTGTGGCCTATGCCTCTCCGTTCAACGAATTTTCTGCACGCAAGCACATACGAAACGCCACCAACTTTCTTTGGCACCGAACTGCTTTCAAGAAAAATTACGACCAGACTTTTATTGACAATGATCATTTATCCATTCAGAAGTTTGACTACTTTATGAGCCTTCGCTCGGGGTACTTATCACTTCGATGTGAAGATCAACACATTGTAGAGCCATATAGTCCTCACAGATTCAGTCGGCGTTTTGGATTTCATCAAGACATTCCAGGTGATTTGAAGGAAGAAATTCATACAGGTTCTTTAAAAGACCTATGCCAATTCTACCAATCCTTCACTCGATGCAACACAGATTCTAAGATACTCATTTCAGCTTTTGCCACCGACTTTGGAAGTCGAGTCAGACATAGCTACAAACAATGGTGGGAAAGGGTTTGTGGAAATGATTTTACCAAAGGAACAGATCTTCTTGCTGACATTGCCTCCTTCCCTGTTAAGTTAGTTACATCTAACAAACCTCAGAAGGGGAAGAGGGAACTACAAGACCCATACATTCCACAGCCTTTGTCAAAGTTTGCACGACGTCGTCTTGAAGATGGTAATCATTCAAAGGACTCATCTCAACATAACGAAGTCACTTGCAGTCAAGGCACCAAAGGTCCATTTGTTGTACCAGTTAGGGACGCCAGTAAAATTTCTGAAGAGGAGGTGTGTAATGACTTAGGCTCCAATTGGAGACATTCGAAGAGTCCAATGGAGGGTGTTGATGCAGAGAATTCTATTAATCATGCGCATCTTCTTGTAAACAGTGAGTCTTCTATTTCAAAGCCATCTGCGAAGAGTTCAGATCTCAGGAGGTGTAAGTTTGCTGATGTTGGTACGTCGTCCAAATTTCCAATTGAGACAGAAAGGGCACCTCTCCCATCCCTGCAACCGACTAAACCTCCGGAAGTCTCTGTGTTTCAAGCCAAGGCACATATTTCTTCCGTGCGTAGGAAAGGGGCTTCTATGCTAGGAGATGTTCTTCTAAATAGGCTTTCGAATCTTTCTGTAGACACCATCCTCTCACAAGCTGAAATACATGAAATTTATAGTGGGGTTGAAAGTTTTGGAGTGGACCCTCAACACTTGCGTGAGAATGTTGACAAATATTGTGAGGGTATCGCAGACTATTTGAAGATGAAGGAATTTCTGAACAAACGACCAAGTCCTGTTATCTTAACTCAACGCCAGACTGAAGTCGAATTCCTCCTTTCTGAAGCATCGCAGAAGAAAGCATCTCTGAAGACCGAACTTGATGCTGTTAGATTGAGGATGGTTGACCTGAAAACCGAGCTCATCCAACTAGAGCAATCACTTTCTCAAATTGAGACTCATCAAGTTGAACAAGACAATGTTGTGCAAGACTTAGAAGAACAACTTGAAGAAGTCAAATCTGCCCCCGCTCTTGAAGACCAGGATATGGAGGCTTTAGAGAAGATACGAGTCCTTCTGGAAGATAATCGTTCTAGCTTGAAAGATTTGAAATGGATGTCATAATTTCTTTCATTTTAATTCCCTTCATACATGTCATCATGCTTTCCTCTTGTACTATTTTCCTTTCGTCAATCAATAAAGGAGATTTTATTATCTGGTCCTTCATTTTTTTTTTTTTAGTGCGTGATTGAACTCAGCAAAAGATACTAAGTTGCCTACGTACCCTAGAGAGGGATCAAGTCATCACGTAGTTCAAATGATTTTTTTTTAGTGCGTGACTGAACTCAGCAAAAAAAATACTAAGTTGCCTACGTACCCTTGAAAGGGATCAAGTCATCACGTAGTTCAAATGATTTTTTTTTTTTTTTTTTTTTGTTTTTTTTTTTTTTTTTTTTTATAATTTTTTTTTATGTGTTTTTGCAAAAAGGGGGGCGCAGTGTATAATAGTGGGTACACCACTGATCGAACCCGAGACCTCCTCAAGGGTGACATAGGCATCCAACCGCTACGCTACACTCGCAATTGTTGACATGGAGTGGGATTAATTTCTCCTTATTGGTACGCTTTCAAGGGTAATGGGAAAACATCATGTACTCTTGCAGCGCTACAGTGGGTAGTTTAAGCTCTTACCGAGGAGCAATCCTTGATTTTCAAGCATAGAAGCGTTTGAGGAACTTCCCATTGATGGGGCCGATCCTTACACCATCATTATCAATCAACTTGTAAGCTCCATTGGTGTAGACTTCTTGCACAACATAAGGTCCATCCCATTTTGAAGTGAACTTATTGCCTGTACGATGAGTTGTGATGATAGGTCTTCGAACGGCGAGGACTAAGTCACCAACTTGGAATGATCGTGGTTTAACTCTTTTATTGAATGCGCTTGAAAGACGAGCTTGATAGCATTCAAGGCGTTGTTGGGCCTCGAGCCTTTTTTCATCAAGCGCCTCTAATTCTTGCAATCTGAGCTTGGCATTTTCTTCTCCAGTCAATCCTTCTTGAATGGCAATCCGTAATGATGGGATTTGGCGTTCTAAAGGAAGGACGGCTTCCACTCCATAGACAAGAGAATACGGTGTTGCTTGAGTAGGCGTTCGAAATGTTGTTCGATACGCCCATAATGCTTCTCCGATTCTTTCATGCCAGTCTCGCTTTGTCTTGGATACCACTTTTTTCAACAAACTGCCAAGTGTTTTGTTAAATGCTTCAGCTAGTCCGTTTGCCGGGGCATTGTACATGGAGGAGTTGTATTGTTTAAATTCAAACTTCTCGCATAGCTCTGTCATCAGCCTATTGTAGAATGGTTTGCGATTATCAGTTATGATATACCGAGGGACACCATACCGATAGATCAAGTGAGTTCGAATGAAATTGACCACCGTTTCTTTCTTCACTTCCCTAAGGGGTACAGCTTCTGCCCATTTCGAGAAGTAGTCAGTTGCGGCCAAGATGTACAAATGGCCACCGGATGACTTTGGTAATGGCCCTATTGCATCAAGTCCCCACGCATCAAAAGGCCAAGAAGCTACAGTTGGGTGTAGAGGTTCTGGCGGTTGATGGATGAAGTTTGCGTGATATTGACAAGCTTCGCACTTCTTAGCGCACTCCATAGAATCTTGCACCATTGTAGGCCAATAGTAACCCATTCGTTTGATCCTATAGTGTAACTTAGGACCTGACTGATGTGCGCCGCATATTCCAGAATGAGCCTCCTCTAAAGCTTGTTTAGCCTCCTCCTCTCCTAAGCAACGGAGAAATAATCCATCAAATGAACGGCGGAAGAGAGTGTCTTTATAGTAAATAAATCGAGCAGCCCTTCGCCGAACTTCGGTCTTGTGGCGTTTATCATCTGGGAGTCTTCCATGTTGAAGGTATTCAATGATCACTTGTCGCCAATCTTCTTTTTCAACAAGGCATACAGAAATGATGTTGGCTTGCTCTTCTTCATTTTCTTCAACTAGGAGAGGTACCACCCACCTTTGGGAAATAGCAACTTCGGTTGTCTCTTCTTGGGATAATGCTAAGGCGGTAGCCAAATTAGCTAAAGCATCGGCCTGTCTATTCTCCTTCCTTGGTATATGCTCCAATGTGGTGGCCTCAAAACTTGCTACCAACTTCTTCGCATATTTGCAATAAGGGATAAGGTCTTCTTTCTTGACATCATACTGCTCTGAGACTTGGTTGATAATTAATTTGGAATCCCCAAAGATCTCAAGCTGCGATATGCCCATCTCAATGGCCATTTGTAGACCAATAATCAATGCTTGATACTCGGCTACATTGTTTGAGCAAAGTTCACTCAATGAGAACGAGTATAGAAGTATTTGCCGTTGTGGAGAAACAAACACTACACCTGCCCCCGCTCCTTCCCGACGTGCGGCCCCATCGAAAAACATCATCCATGGTGGCATTACTTCAATGTAAAACACATCTTCATCTGGGAAATCATCGGAGAACTCCCAATCAGATGGAACTGGGTGATCAGCTAAAAAGTCTGCCAATGCTTGTCCTTTGACAGCTTTTTGTGGAACATATGCAAGGTCATATTGTTGTAGCAGGACTGCCCATCGAGCTATACGACCCGAAACCACTGGCCTGGAGAGAACATATTTAATTGGGTCCGCCTTTGCTATCAAACGAACCGTATATGCATGCATGTAGTGCTCCAGTTTGTCTATGGCAAAGAAAAGAGCGAGGCACATCTTTTCGATAGGAGAATAATTTAATTCAGCCCCATTAAGAGTTCGACTTAGATAATAAAGAGCTCTTTCTTTTCCCTCCTTATTTTCTTGCGCCATAAGAGCACCTAGGGACTTTTCTTGCGCCGCAATGTACAGCACCAGAGGCTTCCCCGGGATAGGAGCACCTAAGACTGGAGGATTAAGCAAGTATCTTTTGATGCGTGCAAAAGCATTGCTACAAGCCTCATCCCATTCAAAGTGCACATCCTTCTTCATTAATCTATTGAAAGGTTGACATCGACCAGCCAAGTTCGAGATAAATCGTCGTATGTAGGCTAGTTTTCCCTGCAAGCCTCTAAGTTCTCGCAAATTCTTGGGCTCTGGCATTTTCTGGATAGCTTCAATTTTGGACTGGTCAATTTCAATATCGCGGTGCCTTACAATGAAACCAAGAAATTTACCGGATGTTACGCCAAAAGCGCATTTGCGGGGATTCATTTTAAGCTGATACTTTCTTAGGCGATTGAACACGGATTGCAATTCTGCCAGATGGTCTTCCCTTCTTTTTGTTTTAACCACCAGATCATCGACATAACACTCCACGTATTTATGAAGTACATTATCAAAGATCTTTTGCATGGCCCGTTGATAAGTAGCCCCAGCGTTCTTTAGCCCGAAAGGCATTACTTTGTAACAGTAAATACCCTTAGGAGTACGAAAAGCTGTAAGCTCTTCATCTTTTGGATTCATTCGAATTTGGTTGTAACCTGAAGAACCATCCATGAAAGATAAAGCTTCATGACCAGTAGTGGCATCAACCATGACCTCAGTGATGGGTAATGGAAAATCATCCTTGGGACATGCATTGTTCAAATCACGAAAGTCAACGCACACTCGAATTTGTCCGTTCTTCTTTTTGACAGGGACGATGTTAGCAATCCATTCCGGGTACTGTACTTCACGAATGAAGCCCGCTTCAATGAGCTTATTGACCTCGGTTTCTATTTGAGGGATAAGCTCTGGCCGAAAGCGTCTTTGGGCTTGTTTGACTGGGCGCACGCCCTTCTTTATTGCCAAATGGTGTAAAGCAATACCTGGATTGAGCCCAGGCATTTCCTTGTAAGTCCAAGCAAACACATCTTTATATTCTACCAAGAGCTTGAGGTATCCTTCTTCTTCTTCAGGAGTGAGAAGCGCACTAATGAAAGTTGGTCGAGGTTCTTCGATAGTTCCTAAATTGATTTCTTTAAGTTCATCAACTGTAGCTTGTACTCCATCCTCCAAGGCTGGGGGAGCTTCATCGACCTCTTCATTGGTTGCTTCAGCATCTGAAAGTGTACCTTCTTCTATTGTAATATGAAACGAGGATGACACCTCTTCAATTTGCTCATTGTGAACAAATGATGGTCTAGTGCGCACAATTGTCCGCTTCTTGACTTTCAGCGATCCTTCAGTGCTGATGTCTAAGGTAGAGTTACGCTTCATGCGTGAAGGAATGCTACTGCGGATCTCATCATGAACTTTCTCCTTCTTTTGAACCTCAAAGTTCATTGAATTTTGAGAATGACTATCAATAGGCCTTTTTGTTGCCCCCAATCGATCAAAGACTGATTTATAAGCAAGAGTGTCCCGATTTTATGTTAAGCAAGTTGTATTTAACCTGTCGAACACTGTGATTCGTGACGATGAGGCCTCAATGCGATCAAACACTGAGACGCGCGATGAAGAATGATCTTTTCTTTGATTCGAACTTTCGCCAACTTCCACTGTTATGTATTGGGAATTTGAAGCATCGCTTCTTTTCTTGATCCATATCTGAACTGGTTGTTCAGGAGTATAACCTAATCCGGTCTTTGGGATAGGAATTTCATGCCCTTCAAGCCGCATTCTCCTTTGTGTTTTGCTAAGGCCATGTACCTTCTCTCCGGTGACTTCTGGAATCAATTTCCCTAGGTCGCTTTGTCTTGAGAAATCGTAGCCTGCTCTGGCCAACAGCTTATACGCCTTCGGGTCAAACCATTCTTTCGTCCGTTCACTTGGTAGAATACCATGCTCTGTCAGACTTTGTGAAGACCTCACGAATCCATTTAGTGGCTTCGAGGGCAAAGGATTTATGGATGAAGTTAAAGGCATGACATGGTTTTCTTTCAATATGGCTACATCTTCCGTCGTGAGCCTTGCAGGAGGCCTTCCCATTTCTTCTGTAGATTGAAGGCATTCCGCAAATGGTGATTGTCCATTCTTACGGCGTGATAATGGTACATAACGGAGGAATGGAGGGTTATTGGAAGGCGTTGAATTTTTCGCCCTCACTGCACCACTGGTAGATTCACTAGAATGATCATTCCTAGATTCTGGACCTTCCTTTGGGGAAGGAATATCCTTTCTAGTGATGAATTTAACATGCTTCTTTTCACCCTGCTTGCTTTCCATGGACAGGATTTCAACTGGGAGAACTTCACTAGAAATGTTATCTTCTACATAAAATTTTGCGTCAGCAAAGTGAGCTTCCGCCTCAGCAAAAGGCTTTAAGTCGGCATTGACTTTCTTTATTCCACTTTGAAGGTACTTGAAACATTGATGCAAAGTTGACGGCACTATTCCATTTCCATGGATCCAGGGACGTCCTAACAACATGTTGTAGGTCGTCTTAGCATCAATAACGTGGAACAAGACGTTGCTTGTCAATTCTCCAATGATCAATTCCAGGTGGATCATGCCGATTGCGCGTTGTCCTCCTTGGTTGAAACCTTGAATGACCAAACGACTATGTGATAATTCCTCCATAGTAAGACCAAGTCGTCTCATTGTCATTTTTGGTAGTATATTAACAGCTGAGCCTCCGTCAATGAGAATACGATCGATCTTTTGTTCACGAGCATAACCAGAGACATAAAGTGGGCGATTGTGGGGCTTAGAGCCTAACAACAGATCCTCATCTGTGAAAGTTAAGTCTGGAGAGCATGTGTAACATTCCTGAGTTTGTTGAAGAGTGTTGGTAGAGGGAGTGTACATCTCTGGCTTTTCAGGAGCTTGGGTGAGCACTTCTTTTGGTGAGGTGGAGGATTGCAAAGGTTCAACTTCACCAACCTGAGATTGGAGTTCCTCCAATGATGACAAAGTCTCATTTGGACCACCGTGGTCAACATCCTCCTTTTCGTCCTGAATTTCGCAATGAGAGACCGTGTGAACGGCCTCGGCTGAGTCATTTTGAAGGAATTTTCTGGGGAAGAATTCTTCCAATGTGATGAGCTTTCGAGATTTTTGGGTCTCTGCTGAATCTTCATACACTTTTGTTCCCAGTCTCCCTCGCCTCTTATTGCTCCTTCCTCTTGATTGAGGCTGAATTTGGTTTTGTGCTTTTCTGGACTCTTTGGCGATCAAATGAAGAGGGAATGTTCGTCTCTGTTTCCATCTCCTGCGAGTAACCATTGTCCAGCCCTCTTCCTCATCCATTGTTGACCTTTTATCATCATTTGAATTATAATTAGGTGCTTTTTGTGAGAGCTGAACTTGAACAGGTTCCAGAGAACCAAACTGGATGAGGGTGGTATTTGCCCCCTGCTTAGTAGTTGGAGACATGCAAATAGGTAACCCACAAGAAATTGTTGCAATGTTTGATTGAGCAACATCATTAAAATCCAAGTCAATCTTCCTTTCCTTGGCTAGCTTCATGATGAGTTCTTTAAGGACAAAGCATTTTTGGATTGGATGGCTTAAGATGCGATGATACTTACAATAGTTCGGGTCATCAACTTTTCCCATCTCTTCCGGCCGTTTGCATTTTGGCAATTCAATTAATTTCAACTTGAGCAGTTGTTCTAGCATTTCGGGCATATCGGTATCTAGGAAAGGATACACCTTTTGCTCCCATTCCTTAAGTGATGAGCGACGCGTCTCACGCTGTTGGCCTCCCTCGGGCCTCTTCTCATTAGCCCTCACATTTCTTGTTGAAACTTTGACTGGGGCAGGGTTGACATTCATTGAATCTTTGATATTACTTTTCGTATTCCTGTCATTTTTCCTTATTTCCCGTCTTTCTTTCCTTTCCTCAGGTACGGGAGGTTTCGTATTTCCATGGCTAGAGATACTCAATTCCATGTCATGCGCACGAGTTGCCAACTCTTCAAATGTTCGGGGCTTTATCCCTTGAAGGATGTAAAGAAGTCCCCAATGCATGCCTTGGATGCACATTTCTACAGCAGATATTTCAGAAAGTCTATCCTTGCAATCTAGACTCAAAGAACGCCACCGATTGATATAGTCAACGACAGGCTCATCTTTCCACTGCTTGGTGTTAGTAAGCTCCATCATGCCTACCGTGCGACGTGTGCTATAAAATCGATTGAGAAACTCCCTTTCGAGTTGCTCCCAATTGTCGATCGATTCGGGTTCCAAATCAGTGTACCAATCAAATGCATTTCCCTTGAGTGAACGGACAAATTGTTTTACAAGGAGGCTTCCTTGAGTTCCTGCATTCTCGCAAGTCTCTACGAAGTGAGCAATATGTTGTTTTGGATTGCCCTTTCCATCAAATTGCAGGAACTTAGGAGGTTGGTATCCATTTGGCATTCTCATGCTGTCAATGCGCTTTGTGTAGGGTTTTGAATATATGAGAGAACTTGTAGAAGATCCTCCATATTGTGCTCGAATGGTATTTGTTATCATGTCCTGTAGTTGTTGGACAGATATCGAGGCCATTGAGGTGGAATGTCCGTGTTGAGAAGTGCCTTCACCTCCTTTTCCTTTATCACCCCTAGCGTTTTCTCCTTTGAAGGTAAAGCCAGGTGGGTGCTCAGGGCCAAGACTTGATTCACCCGAATCTTGTACTTCCAGTTTGTTCATCAGGGTTGCAATTTTGACATCCTTCTCTTCAAGTGCTTTGGTGAGAAGGGTGACCCTTTGTTCCATTTCAGCCATTTTTTCTTCCATAGTAGAGGTGTTAGTCATCATCACTGGCATGACCTCTAGAAATGATGGAGAGAATGATGAAACAGGATGAGTCGAAGGTATTTCATTCCTTAAGTTTCTCATCACGGGTGAAGAGTTGATAGAAAAGGTCTTTGTGGGGGATGATTCATTATTGATCTCGAAGTCTTTCGAGACAGATGAATCCTCAGCGGTAGTCTTCCTATTTGTAAGAAAGTCTAGAGAGATGGTTGGTTGGGGTTGAAATCGATCAAGAACTTTGGATCGACTGCGAGTGATTGGGCCGACATAATCATCAGCGCTAGAATCATCGACCACTGATTTTCGGACATTCTTGCTAGAGGCCATTGAGACTAGTAGCAAATCGAATTTCTTTTCTTTTGAAGGAGAAAGAGATGAGAGGCAGAGATGTCCCACCGGGCGTGCCAGAATTTGTAAGCGACTAAATTTCTAGTTCGAAATAAATCAAACAAGTAAAATAGTTTCACAAATGCGAATTTGTATTGATGATTGTGTGGTACAATTCTCTGGAATTACAAAAGAGTGATCCTCTGATTCGATCTCCTTGCAAAACTTATTGATTAGACTTATGGTAATGTGGATTTGACTTGAACACAAAATATCCTTCAATTTGGTTGAGGGATGGATTGAAGATTACTGAAACGGAATTACAATGAATCTCTGGCTATGAGCTTGTTTAGAAATCCTTTGTTCTTCGCGTTCTTCGTGTTCTTCGTGCGTTCTTCGTCTTCGAAGGTTTGTGGTGGAAGTTCTTCGGAGTTTTAAAGGCTTGAATCCGTTGAGCTTCAATGATTTGTGATTTGTTGATGTTTTCGGACACTTTTGGCTTGATTCCCGTGAACTTTAGGATCTAGGCAGATGATCTGGATGATTCTGCTTCGAATGTTCTCCGATTTTGGGGTTGAAGTTCTTGAAGTTCTTGAAGGCTTTGAGGCTTGATCTTCACAGAGCTTTTTTTCACTTCTGAATTCTGGTCCCCCTAAATGTCTCAAGAAGGCTTCTATTTATAGGAGTTTGGGGGTGGGTGAGCGACACGTGGCGGAGCTTGATTGGTGACACATGTCACAGCTTGATTGGTCCGCTTAAGTCATCGCTTACACGTGCGAGGTTGCCTGAGTCATCGCTTACACGTGCGAGGCTGCCTGAGTCATCGCTTACACGTGCGAGGCTGCTTGAGTCATCGCTTACACGTGCGCTGATGCGTGATTGGCTCTTGCATGACACTTGGCAAATTTCTGTTGGCTTCTGAATAGTGATAGCAAAACCTAGCGGCAATACATGATGTTCTGTAATTGGCTGTATTTTGTGGACTTGGTAATGTGACGTGTCAGCTTGTGATAGGTCGGGAATTTTCCCTCTCTACAAATACAACTCAATTTTTGAGCATCGATACCATGAAAGTTTTTATATTTCTTTGAAGAATAAGTCTTTTGCTTTGGCATCATATATTTTGAATATATTTTGCTCCACCTTTTCCTAGTCTAACTAGTTTTTGAAGCAACGCTTATTTAGCTCTTTCTCCTTTTTAGAGATTGATGTTTGAAGAGCTTTTTGACAGAAAAATTAAATGTGAGGAGATATATAAGATCAAGTCCACGCATGTATCAAGATCAATCAAGACTATTGGCTAGACATTCATGATAAGCTTGTAGATCTATTTACAACAATCAAACATAGATTTCTAGATATCACTCACATTCAATATGTGCATACATAACAAGCTAAGCTCGTAAATACACTACACCATAAGTATGAAGGTACTAGGCCAAACTCTACATGTGATATAACACAACACAAGCGATCAAACTTTTTGGATTTTTTACTTTTTATGTGGTTTTGGATTTTTACTCACACAAAACAAAAGCAATAAAGTAAGATCAACAACTAACAAGCTTTTAAATAAAAAATCAATTAAAAGAAACAACACATGATGATTGTACCCTTCTATATGAATGAACAAAAGATAACTATGCAAGGGCCATACCAACTAAAAGAGTCAAGGAATGATACCGACACCGATGGTCTTATGGAGAGACTCAAACCGTGGACCATCAAGTGGTTTAGTGAAGATGTCAACTTTTTGATTTCGGTATTGATGAATTCAAGACACACCACTTTCTCTTGCACCAAGTCACGAATGAAGTGATATTGAATTTCGATATGTTTTGACTTCAAGTGTTGCGTAGGGTTCTTGGATAGATTAATGGCACTTGTATTATCACAGAAAATGCCCATGGTGACTTGAGAGATTCCATAATCATGAAGGAGCTTCTTCATCCATAGGAGTTAAGCATAACAACTACTCGCAGCAATGTACTCTACTTCAGTAGTTGATAGAGACACTGAATTCTGCTTTTTGCTCGTCCACGACACCAAATTATTGCCGAGATAAAATAAAATAAAAAAAAATCCTCATGAGGTACTTTTTCTATTATCCACACATCTAGTCCAATCAGCATTTGAGTAGCCGGCTAAGTAATCATTTGAGTCTCTTGAATACCAAATGCCATAATCAGATGTTCCATTGACATATCAAATGATTCTTTTGACAGCAGTCATATGGGATTCTTTTGGTGCTGCCTAAAATCATGCACAAACTCCAAAATTAAAGTATATGTCTGGTCTACTAGTAGTGAGATACAAGAGGCTACCAATAATGCTCCTATATAATATTGGATTTGTAAGGAACATATTTTTATGTAATTGGCATATCCTTGGAAAGCGTACTTTACTTGTATTTGGGTAAATCTAAGTAGGTTCAAGATGATCATTACAAGTGGTTACATTGAAAACATGAAGATTACTCAAGAATTGCTCGAGAAAAGTGCAATTTACAGGTCTCGATACCTCTTCGATAGAAGCTCGAACTGTTGAGATTCATTAAAGCTCGACACATGTCTTGATTTATCGAGCTTACGGGATTCAAACTATAGCTAGCAACGTTTTTATTCTAAAAGGCTATTTGTTTATGAGTTTTTATAATCCTTATAGGACTAGGAAAACCCAAGGTTTTTCAGTTTGCATAATTCTTATTGGACTAGGAAAGCCCAAGATTTGTGTAAACCTATTTGGAATAGGAGAGCCCATTAAGCTCCTATATAAAGGAGGTGGAAAAAGAAAAACCTAACCCTAGAGTGCTTCATAAGGTTTTCTTTTTGAAACCCTAGCCTCCTCCTACAGAAGAAAGAGTTATTGCTGCGTTTCTTATATGCCTTTGGGTTCTGTAACCAAGCAAAGTCTCTCACACCATCATTGAAGATCTTATTGGTGTTTCTATGTGAAGCTATTGCAAATCAACTACATCAATCAAAGGGTTGCTGTGGAGTTAGTCACGTACTGGGATTCGTGCAAAGGAGTTAGTCACGTACTAGGATCAATGCATCATTGGTTAGTCACATACTAGGATTCGTGCATTGAACAGAAATATTGCCGCTACAATACAAGTCCAATTGGGTATTGAGGTAAGGGTTCAACTGTAGGTTGGTATTTCAGGATAGGCTAAAGGGTTTGGTAAGATTCCTTATACTTGTTACCGCTTGTGATTGATAATAGTGGATTCTTGGGAGTGGTGACCTTAAAATCACCCGATGGGGTTTTGCCTCAATGATTTTCCCCATTCGTAAACAAATCACCCGTGTCAAATTTATTTTCTACTACATTTAGTATAATTGGTGATTTGCTTGTGCTACCACGCTATTGCATGTAATTGAAACTAATTAATTTCACTTGGGTAATTAATTAATTTGCAAGGGGTCAATTCATTTTAACCCATCAAGTGGTATTAGAGCAGGCACACTCTGATTAGGTTTTAATCATTGTTGTGTGATCCATTGACCCCTGTTGTCATGGAAACTCTTGATTGTTTTGATTTGCATGATCTTGTGTTGAACGATGATGATGATATTCAAGATGCCTATTATAAGCATTATAATTTTTGTATGAGATCTCTTGGTGAGTTATTAAAAGCTTTGAGCTTTTTTACTCAATTTCAGGGGAATTCTAATTCCTCTATTTTAGTAGTCATACTAGGACACGTGCCTCTTCATCTACACGGCCAAAGACTCGTGCTGTGTGGGTGATAAAAGAGCCTAAGACTTAATTGTCTTTCTGTTTGTACACTACTTTAATTCTTTCTATCTAAGGTAGGACTCTCTTGCTTGATTTCTTATCTGTTTTTGGAATCATGCTTTCATGCATATGCATCTAGTTTTTTATGCTTTATAGTTGTTTGCCTGTTTTTGTTTGTGTTTTCAGTTTTGTTTTGTTTATTTCAAAATTAAAAAAAAATTGAAAAATCAGAAAAATACAAAAACAGTGTGTATTTTGTGTATATTGGTACTTGTGTACCTTGGATGGCCTTTGAAACAAAGTTTCTAAACTTTGTATCTCTTGTAGCTTAGATGAGCATCTCTATGCACAACTAAGCAAGTGAGCTTTGTGGCTTGTGTTTGTGATGAGTAAGATTAAGTTATCTCTTATATCTCATACTCATATCACTTTTTTTGGTGGGAAGGACTAAAAAATCGTAAGAGAAAGGCATAAATAATCATCTCACCACTAAAGTCCGCCAATCATGTATAACATCTGTGTGCTTCGGCATAGAAAAATTGTGATGTTTTGGCTTACATAATTGGTTATTTCTTTTCTCTCTTATATGCTCATGCATGATATGTTCAAAAAGAAAATATGCAAAGAATATAAAAGCAAAAGAATCAAAATGCTTTTAAAAAGATTGTAAGCGTGTTTCGAGGAGATGTGAGAGTTATATGATGTACCTCAAAGGTGATAGTCCCCATTAAACAATTATGATTGTGTGTGAGTGTATTAGATGTTCTCATATCTCAAATCGTCATAATATGAGAAACTTGTGCACACTTGTTATGTTTTCACACATAACATGCATACTCTTTGCTACTCTTAATACATGTGCAGGTACAATGTGTTTTGGCCATCACAAGGGATACATGTGTTAATATATACTTGCTAAACTGTCTTAACTTGTTTTTGAAGTATAAAATTGGTTAGATTTGTTTAGTGTGTTTGTGGATCTAGGAATGATATGCATCAAGAGTTGAGGTGTGGTTTGAGTGCTTAACATGTTGCTTGGATGCTTGTTTGAATAGCCATCTTTTTGCTTTCTCATCCTATGTGTTTTTCCACCTTGAAAAACCTCTTTTCTGCATCCTCAATAACTTCTCGACTGAATCTCGACAGATACCTCTTCTATCGAGATTTCTGGGTTTGACCTTGACAGATAGGTCGATCCATTGAGCCAAAATCTTGTGCTCTCTATTTGCTCGACACATCCTCGATCCATCGAGGTTGGCTTCTTCTCGATAGATTCTTGACACCTCTTTAATCGATCGAGATACCCTTGCATGCATTTCATTTTTCTTTGTTTTACATTTTTTTCCATTATGTCCATAGCATCTTGTTTTTCTTTCTCTTATAGGTCTATGGTTCCTTGTTCTCCTCATTCCCTCTATATCAGTTTTCTGTCTGTCTTCGGTCAAGTTTTTTGGCCTTTTATGCCCTTTGACAATCGTATCAAAAAGGAGGAGAATTTTGAGAATTGAATGTCATTCCTCAGGGGGAGTAATAAACTTAGGGGAAGAAAGTTTTTGATGTAACTAACTTAGGGGGAGAGTTAGTCTGATACACTTTGATATTGATATATATTTTGTGTTGTGTATCTTTTGGTTTTGTAACCATTTACATACATCATGTGTTGTTTCATTATTTGATGATGATGTATGTATGTGTTTCACTCTTTATCTCACATGTGTTGTTTCTATTCTCTCTTTATACACATGTTTCTTGTTTATTTAACTTGTCATTATTTTCCACATGGTACCTTGATGTGTTTTGTTTAATGCCTTTCAGGAAAGACAAGTTAAAGCCAAGTCAAGTTTCCGAACCTTCTTCTTGCAGCAACTTCCATGGTTCAGATCTTTTAGCTTAGGCTTATTTATTCTGTAATCTTGAGTAGAATGTATTCTAGGACATTTAATGTACTCTTGTGGTTTTGTCACGGATTGCCAAAGGGAGAGATTGTAAGGGAGATATTTTTATGTAATTGGCATATCCTTTGAAAAAACACACTTTACTTATATTTGGGTAAATCTAAGTAGGTTCAAGATGATCATTACAAGTGGTTACATTAAAGACATGAAGATTACTCAAGAACTGCTCAAGAAAAGTGCAATTTGCAAGTCTCGATACCTCCTCGACAGAAGCTCGATCTGTTGAGATTCATTAAAGCTCGACACATGTCTCAATTTATCGAGGTTACGGGATTCAGACTATAGCCAGCAACGTTCTTATTTTAAAAGGCTATTTGTTTATGGGTTTGTATAATCCTTATAGGACTAGGAAAACCTAAGGTTTGTAGGTTTGTATAATTCTTATTGGACTAGGAAAGCCCAAGGTTTGTGTAAACTTATTTGGAATAGGAGAGCCCATTAAGCTCCAATTTAAAGGAGGTGGAAAAAGAAAAACCTAACCCTAGAGAGCTTCATAAGGTTTTCTTTTTGAAACCCTAACCTCCTCTTACAGAAGAAAGAGTTCTTGCTGCGTTTCTTATACACCTTTGGGTTCTGTGACCAAGTAAAGTCTCTCACACCATCATCGAAGATCTTATTGGTGTTTCTATGTGAAGCTGTTGCAAATCAACTACATCAATCAAAGGGTTGCTGTGGAGTTAGTCATGTACTGGGATTCGTGCAAAGGAGTTAGTCACGTACTGGGATCCGTGCATCATTGGTTAGTCACGTACTAGGATTCGTGCATTGAAAGGAAGGATTGCCGCTACAATACAAGTCCAATTGGGTATTAGGGTAAGGGTTCAACTGTAGGTTGGTATTTCGGGATAGGCCAAAGGGTTTGGTAAGATTCCTTATACATGTAACCGCTTGTGATTGATAATAGTGGATTATTGGGAGTGGTGACCTTAAAATCACCCGATGGGGTTTTGCGTAGGTGGTTTTCCCCATTCGTAAACAATTCATCCGTATCAAATTTATTTTCCGCTACATTTAGTATAATTGGTGATTTGTTTATGCTGCCACGCTATTGCATATAATTGAACCTAATTAATTTCACTTGGTTAATTAATTGATTAATATTACCAAAGTGGTCAATACATTTTCTGGCCTATCAGGATTAACCTCCACACCAGCAGGATCTAAGCTTAGTTTAGCTGAGGAGTTCAGTGGTGTGCATGCATGCTTCTCTCAGTCCAAACCAAATCTGTTGACAAATTTTTTTGCATACTTCTCTTGAGAGATGAAAATTCCATCTTTTCGTTGTTTCACTTGAAGACCAAGGAAATAATTTAGCTCTTCCACCATGCTCATTTCAAATTCCTTCGTCATTTCTTCCGAAAATTCTTGAGCAAGAGAATCAATTGATGAGCAAAATACAATGTCATCAACATATACTTGGGCTATTAGAAGATGTTAGGACATATGTGATTCACTTGTTAGGAACATATGTCACTATTTTATGTAATTGGCTTATCCTTTGACAAAATGCACTTTACTTGTATTTGGGTAGATTTAGGATATGTTTAAATACTTCAAGAAACCATGTTTCAAGATCAAGTGTTGAAGCCTTCAAGTCTGTCCAAGAAAACAAGCTGAAAGTACAAAATTACTAAAGCTCGACAACTAGCATGTGTCGAGTTTTAAGGAAGTTGTTCAGCCCGTGTGCTCGACACCTGCTCGATAGCTGCTCGACACCTCCTATCGTCGAGGTTTAAGAATTTCAGAATTCTGATCTGATTTTCTTGGAATCCGTGAATGTGTCTTTGGGCCTTCTTTTCTCCTAACCCTAGACATATAAAAGGATTGTTTTAAGGGCCGTCTAGAGGTTCGCAAGTTGCACAAGCATTGAGCAAACTCTGTTCAAGCAAATTGTGACCAAAGATGAAGTTCTTGCCCTAGTTCATCTCTTTCTCTTGAAAAAGTTGCTGTGTATGTGCACCATTGGGTTTTGTGACCAAGCATCTTCTTGATCTTCATCGTGTGGATGAACTGAAGAACTTTGCAGCCAACAACCTTCTTAGTTGGTGATTGAAGTCGCGTACTGGGATCCGCGCACTTTGCATGTTAATTTGATTAATTAATTACTTAATTTGTCACAAGGGGTCAATTCGTTTTTGGCCTATCAGAAGAGATTTATTTTCTTGTTTCACAAAGAGGGTATGATCTGCATGACTTCTTTTAAAACCACGGTCTAGAAGGTATGTCGTTAAACGATCATACCAAGCCCTTGGCGCTTGCTTCAACCCATATAGAGCCTTTTTCAACCGAAGAACATGATTTGGAAAATGAGGATTTTGAAATCCTTTTGACTGTTCAACAAACACTTCTTCTTTGAGGAGCCCATTAAGAAATGCACTTTTAACATCCATTTGATAGAGCTTGAAGTTCATGATACAAGCAATCGATAGAAGGATGCGGATGGACTCAAGTCTTGCCACCGAAGCAAAGGACTCATTGAAATCTACACCTTCAAGTTGAGTATACACTTGAGCCACCAATCAAGACTTGTTTCTTACAACTTTACCATCCTCATTGGTCTTGTTCTTGAAAATCCATTTAGTGCCAATTACATGTGTGTCCTTTGGTCTTGGAACTAGTTCCCATACATCGTTTCTCACAAATTGGTGTAGCTCTTGGTGCATGGAGTCTACCCAATTTTCATCTTGCAAAGCTTCTCCCACCTTCTTAGGTTTAAATTGAGCAAGATAACAATGATAAGTCACATGGTTTACACTATAATTAGTTCCTCTTTTTAGATGAAGACACTCATCCAAATCCCTAATTATGTTTCTTTTGGGATGATTCAAACTCACTCTTGACAATGGTCTCTTTGAAGTAGAAGGCTTATCATCACGAGATATAGGAGGTTGCACTTTCGGTGGAGTGAGAGGACTTGACAGCACTTGGGATGAACTTGTTTCTCTTCTCGTTGAGATAGGAGTAGTTTCCTTTTCGGGTGATTGCTCTTCAACATCACTATCTTGAGATAGATTACCATTATCATTGTTCTTCTTAAGATTTGTAGCATCTTCACTTTCATCGATAATCTTATCCGTAATAGCATCATCTATGACAACATTGATTGATTCCATAACCATCTTGGTTCTTTTGTTGAACACTCTATACGCCCGGCTATTCACGAAGTACCCAAGGAAAATTCCTTCATCACTCTTGGCGTCAAACTTCCCTAGATTTTCTCTATCATTGAGAATGAAACATTTGCTACCAAATACCTGGAAGAATTTCACTTTAGGCTTCTTTTCATTCCATAACCCATATGAGGTTTTCTTGGTACCCGTTCAAAAGAAAATTCGATTTCCAATATGACACAATGTGTTCACAGCTTCTCCCCAAAACTTTCGAGGGATATCCTTATTGAGGAGCATCACCCTAGCCATTTCTTGAATAACATGATTCTTTCTTTCTACAACCACATTTCGTTGAGGTGTCTTTTCCTAACACACCACACACCTATTTTTGGTGAAACCCATTTTCTAAACCCATTTTCTTTGCATCAAGATGGCTTCTTCTTCCAAGGGACCTTCTTTTCTTACTTTTCATGGTAAGAAATATGATCCAACATTTGATTGGCATGATGAGGATGGATTTCTTCAAGACCCTAGGACCCATGCTCCATATTGTCACGTAGACACCAAGGTGAGTTTTTTTTTTTTTTTTGGTTTCTATGCTTGGGAAAATGTTGTTGCATGGTTCATTGAGAATTTCATGGTGAGATGTTGTCATTTGGTTGTTTGAACTTTGAGGCATTGTGTGATTGGTTATGTTGGAAAATGTGGGCTTTGGAGCATTCTTGAAGTGTTATTTTTTTTATCATGGTGCAATTTGGACAATGTTGGTGGCTTATGGAATTTTGACAATGTAGGTAGATTGTGATGTTGTTGGATGAATTTTGGTTTGAATTTTGGGAGTATTGGCATTGTGAAAAATTTGTGTTGTAAGCTTGGATGAATTTATTCATAATGTATGTGGGAAATTTTGTTGGCATGTGTAAACTTTGTTTTATGGACATGGCAAAATTTTGTGGGTATGGAAAATTTTTGGGCATGGAAAAAAAAAATCTTATGGACATGAAATTTTGATTATGAAAAATTTTGTTGGGCATGCGATGTTGGTTCTTGGAAAATTTTTGTGATTATGATTTTGGCCATGTGAGAATTTATTTGTGTATGGGCATGAGCTTGTGGGATTTTTTTTTTTTTTTTTTTTTTTTTTTTTTTTTTTGCTATTTTGGAAATGTAGGAACTTTTTTTTTTTCACATGGCTATGGAAAAAATTTGGTAGTTGTGTATGGATATGTGAAGAATTTTGATTGTGGTGAAATTTTGGTGGGGCATTCATTTTTTTGTTGATGAGCTTTATTTTTTGTGTTGCAGAGCCTCAAGAGTCGAGGCAGTCTCCAAATGTTAAAAAGTGCATCGGCAACATTGTCTCCTAGCATCAAAAACATCATTAATGAAGCAGGCTTTGGCACTTTCTTCAAAGCTTTGTTAAATCATGAAACACATGAATACAAAGATCTTTAGTTACTTCTTGCTTTGGCAGAATACTTCAGGGACACTACATGTACCTTCCACTTTCCTTGTATTGGGGAGGTAATGTTGACACCTTATGACTTCTCTGTTATCACTGATCTGAGGTTGGGTGGTGAAAGAATTCTTGTCAATGATTCTCTTACTTCAGCTGAACTCAAGAAACTTCTAGGTGTAATACCTTCTAGAATAAGGAATAACAATATCCCTTTGTCTTGGCTATGTGAAAATATTCCTCATTGTGAGACTGCGGCAAAAGGTGCTCATATGTTCATGTTTCTTTTTATTGGGACTTTCTTATGTCCGGATTTAGGCAGTACTATGAATCTGTGCTACCTAGAAATCTTGAGAAAAATTGGACAAATCCGAAATTATGACTGGGGCGGCATGGCCTATGCTACTCTAATGCACTTCATGACCCAACTCTCTAGGCGGAGTCTTTCAAGCTTGGGTGGGGCTCCATTTGTATGGTAGGTAAGGTTTGGAATTTTGGCTCTGTGTGGGCTTTGGAAAATTATTTTGGCTTTGTGGTAATGGTGTTGTGGCAATTTTCAGGTCTGGATGTATGAGTATTTTGGAGTAGGTCCTAAAATCCGAGAGGAAGTTACTGGCATTTTTCCTAGATTTCTTTGTTGGTTTCCCCAGCATCATTTGTCAGTGACCTCCAGACATTCTTTGGAAATTTGGCGTTTGGTGATTGACAATTTGACTGTTGATATTATGAGTCCTTCTTCTCCCCCCCCCCCCCCCCTCCTTTCTTTTGTGCGAGATCTTTAGTGCTTGATTATAATTTGGACGTTTCTCATTATGGGTTCCTTTGTGATTTTTCAGATGTCTTTAGATCCTTGGGTTGGATGTGAGGTGTATGCAGAGTGTGAACGGGCTTTGGAGCTGAATGGTTGTCAGGCATTGTTTGAATGTGGGCATGGAAGGTATTGGTATCTTGGTGATCGGGTATTACCCCAAGTTCATCATGTATATCCTCCTACAACAATTCCAATTCCTCCTTGTCCCTCCGTCCAGTTAGCTGACTTTCTGACTGATGAAGAGATTGTTCAGGCCCATATGGGCTTCTTTATTCCAGGAACAGCAGGATCTTATTCTGAATTTATTCAAATTCGTCTGCAAGGTTACTTGGTTGGCCAAACGGTACTTCTCTTCCTTTCTAAAGTCAAATCTTCATCTTGCAAATTCTTTTTCATATTTCTGCTTGGTGACAATAACTTGCATGTTGGATTTTCAAACTCTACCTTCTAAAGGAGAGGAAGAGGGAGATGAAAAGGAAGAAATTCCTTCTCCTCCTCATGCTGGTAGTTCTTCTAGTTCCTTTGCGAAAACTTATCCCCATTTTTCGGCATGGTAGTATGATGTGATGAATCCTGATGGAACGTATAGTTCCATGCCTTTGACTAGGCCAGAGCAGATACCCAACGTTCCTTGGCCCGATCTAAAATGTTCTTGAATTTTCAATTCTTTGTCCTTATTTCTTCTTGGCTTATTGAATGGCTCTTAATCTGGCCAATTTGTGCTTCAGGTTGATGTGGATCTTGTAAAGGAAAGCATGCGGATGATTGGAGGCTTGCAATCGTTGGCCCGCACTCAATCCACCCAATATGTGCTCAATGATTCGAGCTGGGTATGCCATGTTGCTTTTTGAGTATCTCTTGCTTGAACTGTGCTTGATGGTGGAATTAACACCTGATTCCGCTGACTTTTCAGGCATATAGAATGGAAGTTGCTGATGCTACCAAAAGAACTTTAGAGGAAAAGATCAGGAGCCTTGAACTTGAAAATCGTCAATACGATCCTCGCTTTTTCTCAAGTCAGGAAGGAAATAATGAAGGTGGCTCCTCTAGAGGTGGATCAAGGAGATCCTCACGCAGGCAGACTCGGAGTCCCAATGATGTATGACTTGTATTTTTGTTTTTCCTGCAAAACCAAAGGAAGTGTTCTTTAGACAATCTTGTATTAATTTCCATGTTTAGTACTTTGTCCTTGGCATCACCTTGGATCACGTAGAAACTTTAACTAAGATAATTTTAGAACTCACCTAATGAGGTCATGTAGTATCAATTTAAACTTATCTTGATTAGCTCTGTTGGAATCTGCACTTGCTTCAATGAGGCAGAGCCAAATGCCCATAGTTTAACAATGAATGCATGATTTTTGGAAATCTTGGTGATAAAAATTTCTCTTCTTTTTTTTTTTTTTTTTTTTAATAGAAAAATGATGATGGAGTTTTTTTTTATTTAAGAAAAATGAGCCATGGGGGAATGCCCCTAGTTTAAAAAGGAATGCATGAATTTTGGAAATCTCAATGATGATTTTTTTTGAAAAGATGATGATGATCTTTTTTTTTAAAAAAAAATTGCATGAGGCATGGGCAAATGCCCCTATTTTGGAACATAAATTCATGAGTCTTAAAAAAACTTGATTTGATCAATTTTTGAAAACAATGATGCAAGTGATGATTTTTGAAAATGAGTTAGACACGTCAGAGTGCCCCAGTTTGACCAAAAAAATCTTTTTGAGTGTCAAACGATCTAAAAGAAAGGTCCGAGAACACGGAATTGCATGGGTGTACGACGGAGGGGCTGCGTGCCACTTGGCATGTGAGGAGTGCCATTTGGCACTTTAGGAGTGTCGTTCGGCACTTTAAAAGTGTCAATCGGCACTTTTAGAGTGCCGAATGGCACTAGGCCACATCATGACGTTCACGCCATGGTGGGCCGACTCCTTACTCTTTTCCAATATATGCTTCGCGTTTTCGCGTTTTTTGAAAAATATTTACTTTGTTTGTGATCATGAAACACTCTCCTAGTTAACTACAAACTCTCTGGAACCTATTTCAAACCTGATTAGGAATTTATGTAGCTTATATATATGAATTCTCCTACGACAATTCTCTGCATAAAGGTTAGTAACACACAATAATCACAAGTAACAATCATCCATGACTAGCAATCAAAATTTTTCTCATTCAACAATTCATGATATCAATAGATGGGTTCGTAACTTTGATTTCAGCACCAAAACCAATTTTACAGCCTTCAAACTATAGGGAGTTAAGGCTCTAAGGAATGTCAAAACCACGTGAGACTTCCTTCGTGTTGCCATGAAATTCTAGGATCTCGGAGATCATGTGCTTCAATTTAACACTGCTAAACTATGTCCGACAATTGAAGAGTTTTCCGCTATCCTAGGCTATGATCCAAGCAAAAAATCTGTTACGGTTTCTTATGATCCCAGGCATAAGGAATCTTTGTCTAATGCTCTCGGTCTTTCTACTTCCATTACTGATAGTATGATTGAAGGCAATATGGTGAATCTTCGTGTAGTTATCTCTCGGCTGATTGACAAACGCACCTATGGAGTGACTGACAATATGTAGAAAACTTCGATTTGGCCTTATGCATTGTGGGGAAACTTTTGCTTTGCTCTGGGAGAAGCGGTTTCATGGATGCTCGAGCCATAAGTGTTGTGAATCAAATTAAGGATGGTGACAATCCTGTTTCTTTGATCTTGGCAGAAACTCTTCTAGCACTGGATGTTATATTTCATGGTGGAGAGACTCAGAACTTCTTAGGGAGTCCTTTGACTTTGGAGATATGGCTGATGGAGCGATTGGACATGATTGCAAAGCCTACCACCGGTAATTATGGGCCTAGCAGTTTTCTTAGCAGGGCTGTAATCAAAACTGAGTGCCAAACTGAGAGTGATTGGGTGAAGTTCTTGGACAAGAAATACAGTACCTCAATTCAATGGGACTGTTATTGGTGGAAATGCCCACCCCCTCTACTACGATCTCCAGGATGATATCACATCTTCCTTGTGGGGTTGCGGAGGCAACTTTCTACAAGGGAGATAGACTCTTGAGGCAATTCAAATATGAGCAAGGAATGCCTGGTGGCAAAAGAAGAAAACCTTTCACTCATGTGGACACAAATCCTACTTCTTTAAAGAAAATGCTATTGGGTTTAGAGATGGCTGATCGAGTGGACCAATCTTTTGTCAAGGTTCACTTTCACATGATGACTACAGAATACTCTAACTAGTTGATAGACAAAATTGTTGACAAGGAAGCTGAGAGAATCGCTATGAGAGAACAATTTCTCAGAGACAACTGAGAAAGACTCGATGAAGACAACTATGAATTCAAAAGAAAGGACAGGGAGGATGAAGCACCTAACACAGAAGAAATTAATGATCAACAGAAAAAGAAAAGACTGAAGATAAAGTGACCTTAATTTTTTGGCTTTGAGCATGTTTATTTAGAAGTTGATGTAAAAACTCTTACTTTTAGGAATTATTTAGGGTTTACAGGTTAGGGGTTCTATTTATGGTGTAGGCTTTTAGGGTTTGGTTTTTTTCTTATGGTTTGGCTTAGGGTTTGGGATTTTGTGTAATGACATGGTTTAATGGAATGATTGAATTTTTCGTAATTTCGGTTAATGGGCAAATAGTGGGTTTTGGGAAATTGTGACTGGACCAATGCATGGTTGCCAACGTACACTCTTTGTAGAAGGATTAGGTCATCACATAGTTCATTGATTTTTTATTTGCCTTAATTTTTGCCTAGTTCGCCCTTTCAAGTTTTCAACCTAGCAGGCTCTCTCACTCTCTCTTTTTTTTTCACTCTCCTTTTGCGTAGGTCGCCTTTTCATGTTTTCAACCTACCCCTTTTTTCTCCTTTTTTTTTTTTTTTTTGTGTTGCTCTAATTTTTGCCTAGACCGCCCTTTCAAGTTTTCAGCCAAGCGAGCTCTCTTTTTTTTTCTTTTTTCTTTTTTCTTTTTTAAGCCTAGGAAGGGAAATAACATAGTTTACAACCACTTCAGACGTGGTGCTTTCAGTCTACCACCTCAGACGTGGTATTTCTTCAATTGATCCATGTTGGTTGGCTTAGTGAAAGGGTTTGCATCTAAGTCCATCAACCTTACTGCTCCCCTGAGTATATCTGCTTGATAATATATAGGCCTGCCCAATTTTGCTTGAACTTCCCGTTTGCATCTTGAACCGGGGCTCGGATTTCTTTCAACACTAGATCTCCCAACTTCAAATCTCTGATTCTTACTTTCTTATCAAAAGCTTTCCTAAGTCTCCTTTGGTATTCCTGAATGTGATACAGGGCTTTGAGTCTTTTCTCATCCAGCATGCATAACTGGTCGTATCTGCCTCAGGGATTTCGCTTTCCAATACTGTCCTCAATGAACGGTCACCCATTTCAATGGGAAGGACCACTTCCATCCCATACACTAATGAATAAGGAGTGGCTCCTATGGAAGATCAAATGGATGTTTTGTACCCCCAAAGTGCATAAGGCAACTGTAGGTGCTAGTCCTAGTAGTTCTTTGTGCTTTTCTTCAAGATTTGCCCTATATTTTTATTAGCAACCTCAACTGCTCCGTTAGTCTGAGGACAGGAAGGTAAAGATGTGTGGTGCTGAATATTGAACTGTCGTAGTAGCTTCTCTGTTTCTCCCTTGAAATGCAGCCCATTGTTAGAAATAATTTCATGTGATACCCCATATCTACAGATGATATTGGTCTGGATGAATTGAGCAACTTTCTTTGAGTTCAGAACCTTGTATGAGGCAGCTTCTACCCATTTAGTGAAATAGTCTATGGCTACGAGTACGAATTCATGGCCATTGGATGCAGTTGGATGAATCTTCCTAATAATGTCTATTCCCCATGTAGAAAAGGGTCAGGGTGATGTCATAGTATGTTGTGGCATGGGTGGCATGTGTTTCAAATCTCCATGAACTTGGCATTGATGACATTTTCGAACATGAGCCGCACAATCAGCTTCCATGGTGGTCCAGTAATAGCCTTGTCTCATTATCTTCCTTCATAGAATGTGTGCATTCATATGTGGCCCATAACTTGATTCATGAACCTCTTCAATTATCTGCTGTGCTTCCTTGGCGGTTACACACAGGAGATGAATTCCATCATATGGTCTTCTGTAAAGTCTTTCTCCACAAATAATATAATTAGTGGACAACCTTCGGATGGTCAATTGGTCATTCTTGTCTGCGGATGGTGGGTATGTCCCATCCTTGAGGTACTGTAGGATGGCTAAATACCATTCACCTTCCCTATTCGTTCCCTCATCTTCTTCTATTATCATGCAGTAGGCTGGTTCTTCTTTCTATTCCAACACTACCGGCCTGGCTTCATCTTCTTTCAGCCCATTCATCATGCATGACAGGGTTACTAAAGCATCTGCAATTTGATTCTACATCCTTGGCATATACTGATATTGGATCTTGTTGAATTTTGATGCCCATTTCTGAAGACATTCATGATAAGGCATAAGCCTTTCTTCTTTGATCTTCCATTAATTCTGAATCTGAGAGATTATGAGAGCTGAGTCCCCGTATACCTCCAACTCCTTCACTCCTAGGCCTAAGGCTACTTGTAGACCCATAACACAAGCTTCATATTCTGTGGCATTATTAGTGGTAGGAAAGTTAAGTCTGCCAAAAAATGGAATGTGTGTCCCCTTTGGTGAAATTAAGAGAACTCCAATTCCACTTCCGTTTTGATTTGTTGCTCCATCAAAATACATCTTCCATGATTCCACCTCAATCCCCATGATAGCTTCGTCCGGAAAGTCCCCTTGGATCTCTTCAGCTTCTTCTGGTGAATAATGGGCTAAGTGATCGACAATTGCTCTCCCTTTCATAGATTTCTAAGTCACATATTTAATATCAAATTCTGACAAAAGCAAGACCCATTTAGCAGTCTTCCCATCTTGCACGGTTTTTTCCATTAAGTACTTCAAAGGATCCATTCTTGCAATCAACAAAACCTTGTAAGCAAGTATATAATGTCTGAGTTTACGAGTTACCCATACAAGTGCTACACATGTCTTCTCTAAGGGTGAATACTTTTCTTCATTAGGCAACATCTTCTTGCTGATGTAGTAAATTGCATTCTCCTTCCTAGTCTCTTCTAGGTATTGAGCAAGTAGAGCCTCCATTTGTATCTGTAGAGGTGAGATACAACAACAATGGCTTTTCGGGTACTGGTGGGACGAGTATTGGTGGTTTCATCAGATAACTCTTGATCTTTTCAAAGGCTTCTTGGCACTGTTTATTCCACACTGTAGGAACTTCCTTCTTAAGCAATCTGAAGATTGGTTCACATGTCATGGTGAGCTGGGCTATGAACCTGCTGATGTACTGTATTCTCCCTAGAAATCCTCGGATCTCCTTTTCAGTTCTTACAGGTTTCATCTCTACAATTGCCTTGATTTTGTCAAGATCAACTTCTATTCCTCTTTGACTTACCATAAACCCTAACAGTTTTCCGAATGTGACTTCGAAAGTACATTTCTTTGGATTCAACCGTAACTTGTGGAACCGGATTCTTTCAAAGAACTTCTGAAGCCATCTTCTGAAGCCATCTTAAAGCCATCTTGATCTGGTTGTATCTTGAAAATCCATCCATAAACGATAGCAGAGCATGACCTGCTATGTTGTCAACCAGGACACCAATATGAGGCAAAGGGAAATCATCTTTTGGGCTGGCCTTATTCAGATCTCGAAAATCTACACACATTCTGACCTTTTAATCCTTCTTTGGTACTGAAACCACATTAGCTAACCACTCTGGATGGTTGACCACTCTTAGGAATCCAGCATTGTATTGTTTCTCCACTTCTTCCTTGATCTTGAGAGTTCACTCTGGCTTCATTCTTCTCAACTTCTGCTTGACTGGCTTCATGGTTGGATCTGTTGGAATGCAGTGTTGTACTATATCTGTATCAATCCCAGGCATATCTTCATATAACCAGGCAAAGACCTCCTTGAACTCTGTCAGTAGTGCCACTAATGCATCTTTCTCTAAAGTGGTTAGGGTATTGCCCACTTGGATTATTTTAGGCTCATCCTCAGTTCCCAGGTTAATGGGTTGGGTTTCTTCTTTTATAGGTTCTAGGTATCCATGTTTTAATTCCTTATTACTAAGAGTTTCTTTACCAATTTCAAAAATAAAAACATTCAAAGCCAACAAATAAGCAGAATCAAAAATCATATTAAGAAGAAAAGAGTTCTCAACAGACTCAATAGACTCAACTAAAGCAGACTTAACTAGAAAAATATCACAAACAGTCTTAACAGGAACAGAAATACTAGCAGAGACAGACTCAATAGGGACAGAAACAATGTTCTTAGCAGGAGTGACGGGCTCGGCGGTCTTGATCTTCTTGGAAAAAGTGACTGACTTGACAGTCTTGATCTTCCTCACTGTGTCCTCCATGGGGTGGGAGGTTCCCTCCCATGCCCAGTTCTTCAACTCAGTCGTGGCTTCTACAATGGTAGGTTGCTACCAGTAAGCTCCTTCTTCCCTCAGCATCAGTACTGCAGGAGCTATATCCATATAATCTGTAGCTTCTTCTTCAATCTCCATGTCTGTAGGTTTGTCAGTCACAAAAGCATCCAGGCACTCTATGCTATCCATCCATTCATCAAACAGGTCGTGCTTGCCTCTGTTGCCTAAGTCGGTAGGTTGAGGGAGATGCTCTGACTCGCCTCTTTCTTCCCTCTCATTACTACGTTCAGCACTCTCAAGTGTCATGATTCTGAGACTGTGGACCATTAGCTTTTGGTCTAGTACGGCCAATCTAGCATCTATGTTATCTTCCTTTTCAGTATGTGGGGTTGGTGAACTTGGTTCCAAATCATAATACGACCCCAATTCTGGAACTTCTCTTCCATGCTTGTCATACCTAGGGCCAGACCTTGAACTAACATGAGTGATATCACTCCAATCTAAAAGGTGCCTATAGGGGTATTCATCATGGTACATTTGATTGGCTTGTGCATTCTCCTCTCTTACATTCTGTAACACATTTATTAGTCTGTATTGATCACTATCAGTATCACTCCACCTGTTAGCTTCTGCATCGTCTTCAATGTCTTCATCATAATAGTCCACATCACTATCATATTCCTCATAGAATAGGTCTGGATCTTCATCTTCTCTATCACTAGGGGGTTCACCCCAATCATCCCCGTTGTCCAGGCTATCATAACTTCTACTGCTGTTGTCATTACTATCAGTGCTGCTGTCATCATCATCATGTCCACTACCATTGCTGCTGCTGTCACTACTACTATCACTCTTGTCATTACTTTCATCCTCATCATCACTAGGGGCTGCTTCCCCTTCCTTATCTTCATCATTGGCTCTTAGTTCATACGGGCTCTTCAATGCATGCTGGCAAGCCTCCCAATATTCTTCTTCTTCTATGTTGCAAATTGGATCTCCAAGAAGTGTAATCATGGCATCAGGATCCATGTAATCAGCCTAATCAGTAGGAACCCAAGTTGTGTCTTCTTTTTTCAATTTGGAGCCTTGTGGCAATCGCGTAGTATTTCGAATCCAGGTACCACTATCTTTGTCATAAGATCAAATCTCAATTCAGGGAATCCCCAATAACGTTGGCTCTCTCCGACTTTTACAAACTTCTCATTCAATGTAGAAGTGTAAGGCTTCAAAGGTTCTGGAGGAAAAGGAAGTCCTTTTACTTTGGCTTTAGCTCGGGCCATCTTTTTCACTTCCATCTCTAGCAAATCATCATCAGTGGGCTTATAGCCTAGCCCAAAAGGTGGTGTGGCAGTAGGAATCGTCAGGTCTTGAACAGTTGGCTTCTTCACAGTCCTCCCCAAATTCATCCCCAGAAGGTAGTTCATTCACCTCATCATTGCTACCACATTATTGTTACTATAAGGGGTAAAGTCCATTGGGATCTTCTCAACTTCTTCTTCTTTCTTTTCAAAACTAGGCCTTTCAATCACAAAGCCATCCAAGGTCAATGGCTTTTTCTCAGAATTAATACCGTAAATAGGCTTAGGCACAATCAAAGTATCCCCATATATGGTCACAATATCTCCTTCATGCGAAAACCGAACCTTTTGATATAGAGAGGAAGGTACGACCTCTGTGTCATGAATCCTTGGTCGCCCAAGGAGCATATTGAAGCATGAGGCTATATTAAGGACCTGAAAATCCACCTTTTTAACCATTGGTCCTATGGTAAGCTCCAATGTTATGGTCCCCAAGACCTCTCTTCTACTGTTGTCATATGCCCTCACATGTTGATCAGTAGGCACAAAGTATTCGATGCTAAGGCCCAGGCAGCTTACAGTCTTTAAAGGACACACATTCAAAGCACTTCCATCATCTATCAAAACCATCGGTATCCTATTTCCCATGGAATCTACAGTAATATGCAAAGGATCATTGTGGTGCTTCCCCTTCTTAGTCAGATCCTTGTTAGAATAGGAGATGGTGAGTTCCCTATTGATGGACCCAATCATAGCATTCAGATCCTGGAAGGTTGTACTTGTAGGGACTTGGATTTGGTTGAGCAGGTCTACTAGTTTTGACAGTGTTTGTATGAGGCCATGAGTAAACCCCATAGGGATATGTTGGCTTGCGTCTTCTGTAGTTACTTGAGGACTTCATCTTCCTCGGTAGGTGTTTGCTGGGTAGATCTATTTAAAGCTTCCACTAGGTTGTCGGTCTCTAAATGTGGGGGTTTGAAGTGTCTCCCCCCCTTGTGATGTGGGCAATTTTTGTTGGATCATTGAGGCCGGTGTCTTGGGGTTTGAAGTATCTCCCCCCATTTGTGGATGCCTGGTTATTTACTTGGAGTTTGAAATGTCTCCCCCCGTTTGTGGGTGTTGGATAATTTGATTGGGGTTCGAAGTGTCTTCCCCCAAGTGTGGGTGTTTGGTAATCCTCGGGTTCTAATACTTCATTCCATATGTCATATCCTATGGTGGTAGTAGATGTCCTATCCATTAATTCTTCCCATGTCATCATGAAGCATTCGGGTAGGTCATAGATCAAGTCGGATGGGTCTCCCTTATTTTCCTCTTCGATCATCAAGCAATTAATCCTTAGTCCTTTCCCAAAATTGTGATTGGGCAAGGGATTATTAGTGATGCTAGGCCTTGTAGGCGGCACAATCACCTTGTTGTCTATTAGGTCCTGAATTGCATGACGAAGGGCAAAACAATGATCAGTGTCATGACCAGGACCTTGGTGGTAAGCACATCTTTTATCCACATCAAACTTTAAGGGCAAGGGGTTTGGAATTGGTCTTAGGTCTAAGGATTTCAGTAACCCTTTTTTTTTAGCTTGTCATACACTTGGCTCATGGGCATGTACAACTCATGAAATTCCCTCCTAGGTCTAGGCCCTTGTGGTACTTGCACAGGTGCAATAGGTGCAATCAATTGATAAGGATCACCTTTATGGATGTTGGAAATTTCTGCAACCTTAGATCCTACATTCTTTTTAAATCTTGGTAGGTGATCAGTCTTTATGGTTCCATTATTTATAGCATCCTCAATTTAGGTTCTAACAGCAATTAAAGCTTTAAAATTGGGAAAGTATTATGCAAACAAATATTTGTGATATACAGGTAATAAATTCTTTACAACCATGGCTAATTGTTCTTCCTCACTCGGCCTACTCATCATTTGTGCGGCCTTAGCTCTCCACTTGGTAATGAAAGTAGAAAAGGATTCTTTTGGCTCTAGCTTGGTAGTCTCGAGGTCTCTTCTTGTGATGTCCACTTTCGTATTGTACTTGTATTGCTTGTGAAACTCTCGGCAAATGTCCTCCCAACTTCTTACTCTTGCATCATCCAGGTTGAGGAACCACCTAAGAGCGGCTCTAGTCAGTGTGTTTTGGAACATCTGCGCAAGTACTTCCTCGATTACGCCTAAGGGCTGCATAACCCTCATACACATCTTCAGATGGGACTTTAGGCAACCGGTCCCATCAAACTTGTCCAAGGTTGGCATCTTGAACTTGGGAGGCAGCATTGCATTAGGGGAAAGTGAGAGGGTATCATAATCCATAAGGTCCTCCATCTTACGGGCTCTTCTAATCATCTCCTCCATTTTATTCATCCTGTCATTGATCTTCTTCTCACTCTCTACGACTGATGGATCATAATCAGTCTTGTCCTCTTCTAGATTACTCTTCAAATTTTGAAACTGTTGCATCATACGGTTCATGTCCTCCCTCAGTTGAATCTAAATAGCTACCATAGTGTTGAGTAGCTCTTGGGTGTTCATGGATCCCTCTATGTTTGGGTGTTCTCCTTCTTCTACCATAGTGCAGGGAGCTTCAAACTTCTTGTGGCTTGGACTATCTTGCAGGTCGAAGATGGGGTTGTGATGTTGTAGTAGTGGAGAGTTTCTTCAATGCTTGACATCTTTAGTATTGTGATGGGAGTGACAGGCTTGGAACTGGAGCTACTAGCTTGAGTGTCGGGCTTAGGTTCTCTTTGTAGCCTTCCTTCAGATCTTGACCAAATTCTCCCCTAATGACAGGCTTGGTCTAGTTAATCAAAGCTAAGACCCCATCCACATCCATCAATCAACCAAAACAAACACACACAGCATGCAATGCAATTTTAACCAGGACCAACCTAATGATAGGTTCTAAGTCAATATGTTGTAAGGTGGGTTTCTTATTTCATTGTTTTCCATAGCTAGGACGTTACACCTACCAACTTGTAATGTAATGAACATTGTGTTGGTCCGAACGGCGTTGTCTATCCTTTACAGTCAACAGGAAATGATCTAGTGACCTTGGGCTATGAGTTGGTGAGTTCGCCACTAGATACCCAAATCTAATGAAGACCGAGAATCCATGGTTACTACCACCACAAAATTGTTGAAAAGGGGTGCATACATTGTTGCTTGAATGGCACACACTATGACAGTTAGGGAAAGACTTTAACAAACAATACAAACAACAAATACCATACACCAAAATATCATACAACATCCCATCAAACATAAATAAACAAACAAACAACTATATCATGCAAGACCATGCAAAACAATGGTACACATTTGGTCACTTAAGTCTGATACGAAACTTAGCCCTTGACATCCCTAGTGAAGTCGCCACTGTGAGACACCTCACCAAAAGTGCCACTCAAAAAAGAGAGATTTTTGGAGTGTTTTTTAGGGCACCTCTCTTTTTAGGTAAGTGGTGTGGAGTCGCCACTTATTTTTTTATACAAAAAAAATAAGAAAAAATATAATCATGAAATACATGACTGAATTGTTCTTCTCATTGATTGAATAATAAAATACATAATTGAAAAATTGAAAATTACATGGCTTTGGGTCCTAGTTACAAACTACCAAATAATTACATGGCTTTTTATCCTATTACAAACTACCCAAAATAAAATAAAGACAAGGCTTAGATCTACTTATCCAAAGACCTAAATCCGGAGGCTAGGTTACGGAATGGGAAGGTGTTAGGCACCCATTCCGCCTAGACAGAGTCTGGTCTTCTAGACTTTTGTGACCAATGTACCATTTATGCATGCTATGTATGACATGTTGTGTATACACATGAAAAACAACATCACATAAGTTTATTTATAAATGCATCCTTTTCTTTGTTAAAAATTCAGATCTGTTTTCGATAAAAAAAAATGGACTTTAGTTTGTAAAAAAAAATGCAAGATCTGTTTTTGTATGTGTAAAAAAAATAGTTTTTGAAGAGAAAATTCAGATCTATTTTTATTTAATAAAACAAAGTCTTTTGGTTTGTTAAAAAAATTCAGATCTATTTTTTGAGAAATTAAAAAAAATGGTTTTAACTTTGTAAAAGATTAGGTCTGTTTTGTAATGATAAAAAAATGGCTTTTGATAACAGAAAAATCAAATCTGTTTTTTATAAGTTCAAAAAAATATGGAAAAGATTTTTTGAAAAAAAATATGGAAAAGATTTTTTGAAGAGAATTTCATCCATAACATAAATTAATGCTATATAAATAAAACAAAACAAACATAAACACAATCATGCATAATCTTTTTCTTTGTTTCAAAATTTGCATATGTTAAAAAATCATATCTGTATCTAAGAAAGATACAAATCGGTTTTTAATTCAAGAAAAATTCAGATCTGCATCTAAGGAAGATGCAGATCCGTTTTTTGATTAAGAAAAATTCAAATCTACATCTAAAGAAAGATGCAAATCCATTTTTTGATTAAGAAGAACAATTGGTTATATGCAAATTATTGAAATTAAGAAAGAGATTATAACAAATCAAGATCATAAAATAAAAGAAGACATGCATCATTATAAACAAGAAGCATAAAAGAGAATAGAGTGATTCAAAACAACCTCTTGCATGAGCACTCCTTGTTCTTGAGAGGATGTTTAGGGTTCAAAGAAATTTATTCAATTATCTTTGAAACCTAAAAACCCTAATTTTGGCAGCAAGTATCAGAAAGGATCAACAAATATAAGCACTTGGAGAGTCTAAAAATGTATGCCTCTCAAAGCACCAAAAAAAAGTCCCTGAATTATGAGATCCAATCCCTATTTATAGAGGCCAGAAAACTCTTAAAAATAGCTCTAATGTGTAGAACGCGAATCGAGACTCATCCTTTTGCGAAAATATTGAAAAGGGTGTGCCTTATTGTCACCCGAAGGGCGTTGGGCCAAAGCCCACAAGAGGCCAATTCGACACTTTTAAAGTGCCATTCGGCACTCCAAAAGTGCCGAATAGTACTTTGGTTGCCAAATGCACTTTCGTGTTCAGGTGCATTTTGGACTCTCTTTCTAGGGTTTATTTATCCGGTCTTTGTATCTAGAAGTGTTTTCATCCTTAATCTATGATTTTTTTTTTTTATCTCTTTTCTGGATAATTCAGGCTTTTTAGGAACAATTATCTTGTAGATAAATCCCTTAAAATAAATCTTGATAAAATTCAGATTATCCGCAATTTTATTGTTATCCAATCATCCATTTTATTCCTATGCATGCAACCCTATTTTAGGCACTAATTATCAACCAATCACATAAATATTTAACTAATTTTAATTGTTTAACCAATCAGAATTAATTTAAATTAATTGTGCGTGGTTGACTCTTCCTAGACACAATGCATATTGACCGTGCAAACTTGATTATGCGATATCTTTCGATCCGATGGTTCGATTTGGAAACCGAACACACCGTTGTGACAGTAAGAATCTCAAGATCATTTTTATGATATGCAATGAGTAACTTGATGCATGTACTGCAAGAACAAATTGATGCAAGTAACATAAGAACAAATTGATGCATTACATGAAATCATGATTTTTGGGGTACATGGATGGTCATTCCAGTGATCTTCCTTGATTAAATCATGGGTGCAAAATAGGGTGTCTACAAACTTAGGAAGTCAAGAAATTGCTGGCAGTTGGGTTCACTAAGCCAATCCAGCATCCTAAATGGCTCTCCAACATAGTACCTGTAAAGAAAAAGAATGGCCAAATCCGATGTTGGGTGGATTTTCTCAACTTAAACAAGGTATGCCCAAAGGATGAGTCTCCCCTACCCAACATTGACCTCCTTGTAGATTCAGCCGCAGGAAACTCCATGTTCTCATTCATGGATGGGTATAGTGGATATAACCAAATCTGGAAGGCTGCCAAGGATGCAGAGAAGACAACATTCAGAACTCCAATTGGAAACTTCTACTACACCGTGATGCCTTTTGGCCTTAAAAACATAGGAGCCACATACCAGTGCACCATGACAGCCATCTTCAATGATATGATGCATAAGGAAATGGAAGATTATGTAGATGACATCATGGTGAAGTCAAAGACCAGAGCAGGACACTTCCAAACACTTGAAAGAGTCTTTAAGAGATGTAAAATGTACAAGTTATGCATGAACCCCCTGAAATGAGCCTTTGGGGTATCTGCTGGAAAGTTCCTCGGGTTCCTGGTGCATCACAGAGACATAAGTGTGGACCCAGCCAAGGCCATAGCCATCGCGACCATGAAAAGGCCTACAACAGTCAGGGAGCTCAAGAGTTTCTTGGGAAGGATCTCCTACATCAAAAGGTTTGTGTCAGGACTAGCTTCGGTCACAAGTGAGTTATCCAAACTGTTGAAAAAGGGAGCTGAGTTCACCTGGGAGGCTAAACAACTGGAAGCCTTTCAAAGAATCCAACAGATCATGAACCATCAACCCACCCTACACGCGCCAGTACGTGGGTGGCCCCTGCTACTGTACTTAGCATCAAATTCTCAAGCTATTAGGGCCTTACTAGCACAGGAAGATGATGAAGGAAATGAGCAACCCAATTATTACGTAAGCAGGACCTTGAAAGGCGCAAAGACCAAGTACGCCAAGATAGAAAGAGCCTACTTAGTAGTTATTTACACATCCCAAAGGTTAAAACGATACTTCTCAACCCATCAAATCCTCTTAGTGACCAAGTCACGTCCCATAAAAGCACTCCTATATCAGCCCCTGTTGACAGGAAGGATAGCACAATAGATGGTTTTGCTCTCTCAATATGACATCGGTGTAAGGACCCCCAAGGCTGTTAAGAGCTAGACCATAGCAGATTTATTGGCCCAATACCCCAGGAAAGAAGAGTGCCCACTAAGCAAGGAGATCCCAGGAGAAGTGGCAGTGGCAGAACTCCCAAGAAAAAAGTGGACCATGAGGTTTGATTGATCAGCAACGACAGCTTCAAATGGCCTAGGAGTTGTGTTAAGCTGCGAAGATGGGGACACAGTGCCATTATCCTTTAAGCTCGAGTTCCCGTGCTCAAATAACGCTGCTGAGTGTGAGGCGTACCTGACTAGACTGGCCATAGCACTCAACATCGGAATCAAGCATAAGAGGGTCTTGGGGGACTCCAACCTTGTGGTTTCCCAAGTTAGAGGAGATTTCGCATTAAGGGAACAGAGCTTAGCAGCTTACCAAACTTGGGCACAGAAGGTGGAGCAGAAATTCCAGACCTTTAGCGTGGAGTACACCTAGAGAAGTGAAAATCGATTCGCTGACGCACTAGCTACTTTGGGATCCCAAATACCTTTTGAAAGGGAAAGCACTTCGATAAGGGTAAGTAAGCAGCAAAGCTCCATCATAGGAACCCTCAAAAGGATGTTCCTGGAAAATTCAGAGCCGAAAGATTGGAGAGGCCAGATAAAAAGGGAAATACAAAAGTTAGAGCATAGTAAAAGTATCAAAGAGTTGAAAGATTACACTTTGATAGAGGGAGAACTGTACAGGAGGCTGCCCGGAGGGATCATATCTAGATGTATCAATGAAAAGGAAGGGAAATCGAAGTTAAAAGAATTACATAGCCAGGTCTGTGGAGTCACAAAAACAATCAGTCTATACAGGAGGATGCAGCGTATAGGGTACTGCTGGCCTAACATGAACAAAGAAGCTGCAGCTATACAGGAAAAGTGCCAAAATTGCCAGCTCTCGATGGACAGAGAAGAAAGCTATGTCGTGTTTGTGACAGAAGATTGGAGGACCCCATTTGTGGGATACTTGACGAAGGGATCCCGCTAGCTGATCGGAAGCTGGCCCATCAGCTCAGGAAGCTCGCAACACGATACTTTCTATAGAATGGGATCCTCTTCAAAAGGGGCTATAATAGGGATCCCTTAAGATTCCTAAGACCTAGGGAAGCCAGGGAAGCAGCAAAAGAAGTTCACTCCGGTGAGTGTGGAAGTCACCCAGGGAAGAGGAGGCTCCACAAGCAACTATTGCTACTGGGATATTATTGGCCCACAATGAAGAAAGATTCTAAGGAGCTGGTTAAAACATGCCATACATGCCAAGTACTGGGAGATGCAATTCATACTCACTCGAATGTGCTGCAAGATATGACTACACCATGGCCTTTCCATACTTGGGGGCTTGATCTTATAAGGCCCATAAGCCCACCCTCTAATGGCTATATATGGATCTTGGTAGCTACAGAGCATTTTACAAAAAAGGTAGAAGCTATCCCCTTGAACAAAGCCACTAGAGCAGTAGTTTCAAACTTCATCCGTGAGCATATCATTACACGGTTCAGAATTCCCAGAAGGTTGATCACTGACAATGGTACCCCATTCATAAATAAGGACGTGAGGAGCCTGACAGAGGCATATCACATCAAGCACAGAAGGTCCATGCCCTACTATCCATAGGGAAATGGTCAGGCTAAGGCTACTAATAGGGTGATACTAAAAATTCTCAAGAAAATGAAGCATGAGTATGGAGGGAAGTGGAGCTCCCACCTGACAGATGTACTCTAGGCATGTAAGAGCTCCTTAAAGATAGCCATAGGATTTTCACCAATTTTCCTTGTTTATGGGACAGAAGTCATCAGCCTAGTAGAGCTAATCGTTCCCACGTCGAGAGTAGTACTTGAAGAAATCCAAGAAGATACAGACTACGCACATGCTACAGAAAGATTGGCAGATCTAAAGGGGCTAGAAGAAAAGCGAGAAGTGGCAAGGAAGAGGAGCCAGAGGTACCAACAAAGAATGGCCAAGGCATATGAGTAGACAATACACTTGAGAGCCTTTGCAGAAGGGCAACTGGTATTAAAGGCAGTGGAACATGTAAGGAAGAATATCCCAGGACCCTCTAAGTTTGCTCCAAAGTGGGAAGGACCCTACATTGTCAGGGAAGCCCACGACAGTGGATACTACTACCTCACGAAGGAAGATGGGACTCCCTTGACAGACCCCATAAATGGAAAATTGCTGAAGCAGTACTATGCGTGAAAAGGAAAAACTCCAGCACACCAAGGGTCCCTTTTTGTCACTCTCCATTCTGTTAAGTGTCCCGTCACTTTCTATGTTTTTTTTTACAAGCCTTGTCTTTTGCCATGTGTTTTGTTGTGCCAAAAACGTTATTTACCAATTTCTTTCAAGAGTCTATAATAGAAGGCCACTTCGTTTTAGGATCATTCCTATCTTTTGTTATCATCCTATGTCCCTTCTTTTAGTTGATATGATGAATCTCAATGAAATCTTCTTTCAAAATAAAAGAGAGGTCTTGAGTAAACTTTACAATTGTACTTAGATAACATTACATCACATAGCCTAAGATTGGCCAAAATCTGGGTAAGATGCCCGGGCTAGTGCTAAAAAAAAAAGG
Source organism: Quercus tomentella (assembly GCA_028535165.1). NCBI lineage: Eukaryota > Viridiplantae > Streptophyta > Magnoliopsida > Fagales > Fagaceae > Quercus > Quercus tomentella. Next base: position 46,293,063 of record JAPQVY010000012.1, on the reverse strand, counting down.
AGGAAAGGAAGATAATGAAAATAAAATTTTTAGCACATGGCCCAAGACTTACACCAGAATCAGTCCAAGTACATGGTCCAGGACTTGGGGTGGAAATAAATATCCCGAAGTACCTGGCCCAGTACTTGCCACAAAAATAGGTCCGCCTAGTCCATGACTAAGGACTTGGATGAGAAACAATATCCAAAGTACCTGGCTCAAAACCTGTGCAGGAGCACAATCACTAAAGTACCTGGCCCAAGACCTACCACCAAACAAATTCGTAGGAGCCATGGTCTAGGACTTAGTTTTTTTTTTTTTTTTTTTTTAAAAAAAACTGAAAAAAAAAAAAATAATGGCATGCAGATACATAAACATATACCAAGATCCACATTTCAAAATAAAAAAGGTAGTCAAGAGTACTTAGAAGGAAAGAAAATTAATTTGTACATCCTGAATTGTCTAAAAAAAAAAAAAGAAAAGAAAAAAAAAGAGCTAAGCTATAAGGCTAGCCAATAAAGAGCCCTCTGGGGGAACTGCAGAAGTAGTCAGGGAAGAAAGGATCAGCTGCCTCTTGATCTTCAAATTTTTAGTACCTTGTGAGCACGAGCCAAGGCCTCCTCAGCAGCATCAATCTCAGCATCAAGATCCTTGGAGTCCTTCCTCTGGAAGAGTGCGTGGGCTAAAGATCAGAGGTACTCCAGCAAAGAGGACAAGTTGAATTTTTCCTCTCCAAGATCTTGTACCACCCCCCCCCCTCCACTCCAAGAGCCTCTCCTTAGACAAAGAGTCAAGAGATGAATCTTTCAGGGAAATCAACACAGCACAAAGAAGCTCCATCAAAATGTTGCCCAAAAACACACCTCTCCTAAACCCACTGGTGAAGTCCCAGTGAGCCTTGAACAACCCCTCCAATAATGGCAAGCCCTCAGCAGGCACAGAGAACTGTAGGAAACTGACGAAGGGTGGCCCAAAACAATGAAAGTGGCTCGCAGGGAGGCTGTTGATCTCCAAGGAATCAAAACATATCAAGAAAGAAGGAAGCCTTGAGCTGGGATCCAAGACACTCATCTCTGGGCCTTCCTCCATCGTTGTGTCTCTTTCCTCAGAAACTGGAAGACCCTCAGGAATTTGGGTGGTCTGGGAGATCTCCGGTTGAGCCCCAACAATCTAGACATTTGGAGGAGGTCCTTTGGCTTCCCTGGTAATCTCAAGCTCGAGTTCCTTAGTGCCTATGTCAAAATCTGCCAGGTGAACAAGGTTATGGCAAAGTACAGAGAAAACAAAAAAGACGAGGAGAGAGTGTGAAAAACAGGTACCAGCCCTCTGTGATGAAGCTTCCTTTTGAACCTAGGCAACTACCTCAGTCATTATGGAAGGTTCGTCCTCCTGCCGTTCCGATCCCTCGGAGGATTCTATGAAAGAACATAGCGTGCGTTGGAAGAAGGGCGAAGAAATTTTAGCAAAATTACTAAAGGAGGGGAGGGACATTGAGGATTGACCCATATATATATAAATAAAAAATAAAAAAATAAAAAAGAAAAGAAAAAGGAGAAAGGGGAGACAGTAGCAACAACACACACCTTCAGAGGCCTTTGTCTCCAAGGAAGGGTCAACTTCAAGGGCAAGTTAGGCGTTGGTTTGGCCTAAAGGGGAAGGAGAAGAAAGAAACAAAGTTTTTCAGCAAGAAGGGGGTAAGAAAGATAAATAATAAAAGCACTAATAAAGGATGAGATAGGGTTTACCTGTTCTTGTGGATGAGGATGCACCCCCAAGAGACTCCTTAACCAATGAGAGTTCAGCAGTCTGTGCAACTATCACTATTTTATCCGGGCTGGAAGTCTGCTTAGATTTGGGATCCTAAGGGATAGGGGACCGAGAGGCTTCAGGATCCTAGGTGACCAAGGGAGCAGAAGCTGGTACAGACTTGACATCCTTGGCTGCCTGAATGGATTCACCAGCCACGTTACCACTAGAAGGCCCCTTTTTCACGCCCAAGACAGCTGGGGGCTGAATTGTCACTACTCCCTCTAGCAAGACACCACCAGTCACGGGGGGAGGTACCTCCACTTGTAAAAGAAAAGGAAGTATGGGGAGATCATTAGCAAACAACAAAAGGATTGTACAAGCCCCAAGAAGAGATAGGAACAAGTGGATAACGAGAACAAAGTGGTACAGAAAGTGTCATACCACATCATCACCAGAAGACTAGCTTTTTGCTCCCTTAGGATCTGACTTGTGCTTAGACTACAAAGAAAAAGAGAGACCACTTATCAATAAAAAGGAGGAGGGAAAGATGGCACAACAAAACAACAAACCATAATACAAATGAGGATATGTCAGGAAGAAAGAATGAGAGAAGAAGGAATGAGGCCTTGCCCTTCTCTCTCTCTCTCTCTCTACAAATTCTTCAGCAGTCTTTTGTTTAGTACGGGTATGCCCAGAGGGTCCCTGGGGAGATCAGGGGATAATGTCAGGGGACCCCGAAGAACCTTGGGCTTAGGAAGTGACAGCTACGGAAGAGGTTCCTTTAAGGGAACCCACAAGGATCTGAAAGATAGAAAACTCTACCTTAGTCTTCACTCTGATCTTTGGGATAGGAGGATGGTTGACCTCCTTTCCAATAGCAGAAGGACATGTTTGCCCAGGACCTTCAGAAATAACGAGCTGCTTACGAGCTGAAGCAGTCTTCCTCATTTTAGTTTTAGGGCCAGCTTTAGTACCTCGGCACTCCCCCCAACTTCTGATTTCTTGACAACTTCCTGCTTGATCTTCTTTTCCTTACCCTTCCCTACAGGAGTTGCAGCACCAATTACCTCAGCCACCCCTTTTTTTAATTGGCACGCCAGAAGAAGAGCCCACAATGAGGTCACACTCTGGCCAAGAGTCAAGGAAGTTATTGGCGTAGGACACCCAACCACCCCTGGCGGCGTGCCACTCCACAAATCATGTTTTCCTACTTATTGCAGCAGATACAATGCCAGCAGTTGGAAGGGCCAAGCATTTGTTATAAGATGGGGCAGAGAAAATATCAAGATCGGGAACCTTTCCAATTTTACCTGAGCCAACAAAATCTGAGAAAGACTTTTGAACCCTTCTCCAATAACCAGTAAAGCCAATATAAGCAAAAACTCCCCGCTGAGAACTCGGTACCACAAATTGAGGGCTCCTCCGTGACCAATAGGAAAAGGCATGAAGTCTTAAAAATGGATCCAAAGATGGGAGAGAAGGCACCACCTCCATGAATACCGGCGGAATGTCCTGGTCAAAGCCAAATTGTCTAAGTACTCTATGCGCAGAATAGTGAGTGTACTTTGGACCACTTGATAAAGGTACTGGAAGCCATGAAGGGCTGATACAGGCCAAGTTCACCAAGCTACCTTTGTCTCCCTGGCAAAGGTCAAAAGTGTTCCCTGTAGAGTTAAGGAAGGAAGACAAAACAGAATCACATGCAAAGCCGGGACTAAACTCCCAGTGGGAATGCCAGCTTAGATGTCCTACCTGGTCAAATAATTCCACCAAATTGATGCTACCACCTTTCAAGTTGGACCAATGAAAGATGATAGGGTGGCCATCAGTAGAGCTACCACACAGATCCTTGATCACATCCGGGGATCCTTGAAACTTATCATTCACATACTTCAGGTGTCTGCATTTTGCCAAAGTAACAGGAGATCGATCCCACATAAACACTTGAAGAATAACACAGTGCAAAGACGAGGTTATGGTGTAACAGGAATTGCCTTCAACCTCATCACCATGAAGCAAGTCCAACTGAGAGTAGACGTGGCCTAAGAATGTGGGGGCTAAAGGATACTGGGCACCCTTGGCCAACCTAATAGCAAGTGGGAAAATAGTGGACTTAATCCCATATCCAGGAAACTCACTAAAGAGAAACTTACTCAACCACAGCGCCAGGAAATCTGGTCATCTGACCACCTTGTCCTTTTCTTGAGAAAAGGTTACTACCCATTTGCCCATCTCGGTTGGCTTTCCTCCAGAAGAAGCAGTACACCCACCAAAAAGAGTGAAGAGTCGGTCCTTAACCTTGAGGTCCTTACCAGAGAGCTGGATATCAAAGGGGTTTTCATCACCAAACACTAAAAGGAGGAGATTATTGACTACATCCTCTAGGGTAATGGTGAGTTCACCGACGGAAAAGAAAAACGTATGAAGGGAGGGAGACCAACGGCGCACCAGATGTCTAAGGCCTTTAGCATCCCTGAAACCTTCAAGGTTCCTAGAGATTACCACTGACTTCAGGATCCTGGGGCTCTCCAAGCAACTAATAAATTCACCATCAAACGGCTCTTTATCCACCCAACTGGACCAACTAGTGATTTTCCTTGGGACAAAATCAAAAAAGATAGGAACTGCCTCGCGGGATCCTCGCCTAATTTGAAGGTCCAAAATTTCCCTTGGATCTGGAATCTAAGCTGAGCTGGCAAATCGAGGCTGACCAAAGAACACCCAGGTATGTGGGGAAGGAAAAGCCTCGCCATGAGAAACTTAGGGAAAAAACAGATTGGGAGTGTAGCAGGGGTCCCGTAAAGGGAAGGCAAGATGATCTAAAACCTCCTGCACCTCGCCCTACGCTAACCCTAGAAGAACCATCACCTTCAGAGGGGGTGGGAGAACGCTCTCTCTCTTTTTTCATGAGGAAGAAGAGGAAGCTATAAAAGACAGTGTAACAGAAGGAAGTAAGGAAGTTTAGAATAAGGGAAAAAGGGCAAAGGGAAAAGCAGAAAAGAGAGGAGATAAGTTGAGAAAATATCTCTGGAAGTGAAAAGATTTTGAAGTGACTGCAATAATGGTGCAAAGAAAAGTTGAAGAAGACGAAGTATAGAAAAATGCGCCAGTTGCCACAATTCAATTTTATGAAAGAAGTTATTGTCAGTTATTAATGATAGTTATGGGAAACGTAAAAAGAGGATGAGGAAATTTACCCAAACACTTAACTGCCACATTCCGTGAAAAGGGGGGAAGTTACAAGATGAGTGGGATACGCGGGTCAATACATCAGAGGGCAACATAACTAAGTGTTAGGAGCTTTACAGTTTGCTGATGATGGCATGAGGAAGAGGAGTGCTTGGACAACATCAGGCCAGTCACATGGCTCAATGTTTTCTCAAGACACCTATGGCTCCTCATGCCTATCTAATGAAGCTCCTAAGTGCTCTTTGAAGGGGACAAGCCCAGTCCCCCTGCTGGGATCAGTTTGATGAGCATGATGAGGGGCAGCATGTGGAGGCACCTTGCTCCACATGATGCCCCAAGGCCATGGTAGAGGAGGGCCATGGTGGGCAGCGACGGATTGTTGATGATGGGCAGCAGCAGGTGGTGCTAACCCTATGTGGTAGTGCATGGCATGATGGCTTGATTATTGGTTGCTTTGTATGTGGGCTTGGTGGCTTGTGTGCAAGGCAGTGCTGGGCTGCTGATTTTGATGATATGCTGTGCAAGACATTGGGCTGGTTGGTGCTGGCTGAATGTATGGACTGATGTGAGTGGGCTGATGGCAGTTACTTAGTGTGCTGCTGATGGACATGAGATGTGGGCTGTGATGCTGATAGGGAAGGGCTTGGGCAGAGGGCCAAGGCTTCTAAAACGTGATGGGCATCACGTGTGGGCTGCTGGAACATGGGCAGAAGACCCATGATGAGATGCTGAGTATTGGGCTGGCATGTGCTGTGTGTACAGCAGCAGTTGGTGGCAATTACCAACGTTTCCTAGCATTGTGGGTGCTTCAGACATGCAGTGCAAAGGCTGGAAACGTGTAAGGCAGACCCAGATAGCAGCAGTGAAGGTGTCCTAGGTCAGACTACATGTGGCAGCAGGTCCAGGAAAAGGGGCAGTTACTTGGTAGTAACTGCCATGACAGTTTATTCTGTATATTATCCTAGGCTGTTGGGGTTGTCAACAGCAGAGAGTGTATTATTTTGCTTTGAGAAATTCGTGTGGATTCTCAGGCTTCCTTTGTACTTTATATTGAGTAATGAAGGTTGGGGTTGGTGCCCTGTAAATACTGTATGTGCTGTGTGTGTGTGCATTCTCTTGATAATTCTGTTCATAGTGTTCCTACAGTGCGTGTGTGTGGTGTGTTGGCTGAGACTAAGTCAGTGGGCTTAGTGCCATCACAGGCAGAAAATTTGAAAGAAAAATTTGACCCTGTGACAATTGGTATCAGAGCCAGGTTTGTCCCAAGTTGCAATGTCTTCAGACATGAAGGCAAGGTTGACAGTTGTGGAGAACATACTGGGAGTTCCTGCGGATGGGGAAGAAGTCTCTGTGTGTGACAGGCTGGGGGCTGTCTCTGCAGAAACCGCTGTAGTAAGGAATGATCTTGCAGAACAGAGAGAGTTGGTGTTGAATCGTGTTGAAGAGTTGGCTGCTGCAATGGACGCCCAGAACCAGGCAGCAAGAGAGACCCAACGTGAACTTGAAGCAGAAATTGCTCTATTGAAGAGAGCAATGAGTGACCTGCCTAGGGAGGGGGAAGTGGCCACCAAAGTAAAGGTCCCTGAACCAAAACCCTTTAATGGTGCCAGGAATGCCAAGGATTTGGAGAATTTCCTGTGGGATATGGAGCAGTACTTCAAGGCTGCTAGGGTGCCTAGCCAAGAAATGGTTACAATTACTAGCATGTATCTTTCAGGGGATGCCAAGTTATGGTGGAGAATCCGTGTGGAAGATGATGCAGATGCTGGTAGAGGGAAAATTGACTCGTGGGAAGCCTTAAAGAAGGAATTGAAGGATCAATTCTTGCCTACCAATACTGCCTGGGTTGCAAGAGATGCTTTGAAGAAATTGAGACAGACTGGTACTGTGAGAGAGTATGTCAAGACGTTCAGTTCTTTGATGCTGGATATCAAGAACATGTCTGAGGAGGACAAACTGTTCAATTTCATGTCTGGCTTGCAGCCTTGGGCACAGATGGAATTAAAGAGGCAGGCAGTACGTGATCTGCCTACTGCAATGTCTGCTGCAAATGCCTTAATGGACTATAAGTTTAGCAAGCCCAGTGGGGATGAGGAGAAACGAAAGTCCAAGGATAAAGGCAAAGACAAGCAGAAGAAGGATGGCAAGAAGAAAGATAAGCAAAAGAAAACGTGGGGTAACAAGAACAAGGGGGAGAGTTCTACCTCTCAACCAAGCAAAGAACAGCCTAAGCTTAATGTTGGTTGCTTCATTTGCAATGGCCCTCATCGTGCAAGAGACTGTCCAAAGCGTGAGAAGCTTAATGCCATAGTTGCTGAAGATGGTAGTGGGCAGTCCGATGAAGAAGTTCCCAGCAGAATGAATCCTTTGCAATTACTGAATGCATTGAGTGCAGGAGGTAATTCTAAGGGTTTGTCTTATGTTCAAGTGGAGATGAACGAGAATGGGGCTGAGGGTATGCTTGATTCTGGTGCTACCCACAACTTTGTTGCTGATCGAATGGTCCAAAGGCTTGGTCTTAAAGTAAGCAAGAGCCCAAGTAAGATCAAGGCTGTAAACTCAGAAGCAAAACTTGTGTTGGGAATTGCTTATGGAGTGAAGTTTAAGGTGGGCGAGTGGACAGGAAAGGTGAATTTCCTAGTCATGGAATTGGATGACTTTGACGTTATTCTGGGTGATGAATTTTTAGTGGCTGCAAAGGCTGCCTTGCTGCCTTTCATTGGAGTTTTGTTGATCCTTGATGAGAAGCAGCCATGCTATGTTCCTGTGAGGCGTGGGGCAGGAAATAGCAAGACTAGCAAGGGGAAAGGACCTATGGTTTCAGCCATGCAGGTTGAGCATGGGCTGAAGAAGGGTGAGATGACTTACTTAGCTGCACTTATTGAGATGAAGCAGGACAAGTATGTTGAAGTTCCAGATGCTGTTGCTGGATTGTTGGGGGAGTTTGTCGATGTGATGCCCCCAGAACTACCTAAGACCCTTCCACCAAGGCATGCTGTTGATCATAGAATCGAATTGGTTCCTGGATCAAAGCCTCCTTCGAAGGCTCCTTACAAAATGTCCCCAATGGAGTTGGCTGAAATGAGGAAGCAGTTGACAGAACTGCTTGATGCAGGCTACATTCAGCCCTCTAAGGCTCCTTATGGTGCCCCTATGCTGTTCCAGAAGAAGCATGATGGCTCATTGCGGATGTGTGTGGATTATAAAGCCTTGAACAAAGTGACTGTGAAGAATAAGTATCCAGTTCCTTTGATTCAAGACCTCTTTGACAGATTGAGCAAAGCTGTGTACTTCACAAAGCTGGACTTGAGATCAGGATATTGGCAAGTGAGGATTGCTGAAGGGGATGAGCCTAAGACTACTTGTGTGACCCGGTATGGTTCTTATGAGTTTTTAGTTATGCCTTTTGGTTTAACGAATGCCCCTGCTACATTCTGTAATTTGATGAATGATGTCTTTTATGAGTATGTGGATCGCTTTGTTGTGGTTTATTTGGATGACATAGTGATTTATAGTGAATCCTTGGAGGATCACTTGGAACACCTTAGGAAGGTGTTGTCCAAATTGAGGGAACATCAGTTGTTTGTTAAGAAAGAGAAGTGTGAGTTTGCCCAGCAAGAGATTATGTTTCTGGGGCATAGAATCAGCAAAGGCATGGTGATGATGGATGAGGGGAAGGTGCAAGCTATCCTTGATTGGCCTTCACCAAGCAAAGTGACGGAATTGAGATCTTTCCTTGGTTTGGCTAATTACTATAGAAAGTTCATTCAAGGATATTCCAAGAAGGTTGCTCCTCTCACAGATTTGCTGAAGAAGGACAAGAAATGGGTGTGGACAGATGCATGTCAAGAAGCGTTTGACAAGTTGAAGGTTGCTGTATCCAGTGAACCTGTGCTGCGTTTGCCAGATTTTGGGTTACCCTTTGAAGTCCATACTGATGCTTCTAACAAAGCAATTGGTGGTGTTCTAGTACAAGAAAAGCATCCTGTTGCATACGAGAGCAGGAAGTTAAATGAGGCAGAACAGAAGTGTTCAGCCCATGAAAAGGAGATGATTGCAGTGATCCATTGTTTGTTGGCATGGCGTGTGTATCTGCTAGGACCAAAGTTTGTGATGAAAACAGACAATGTGGCTAATACCTTCTTTAACATACAAAAGAAGTTGTCACCAAAGCAAGTTAGGTGGCAAGAGTTACTGCAAGAATATGACTTTGTGTGGGAGCACAAACCAGGCAAGCACAATGAAGTAGCTGATGCACTTAGTCGTAAACAAGTGCAAGAGTATGTGGCTGCCTTGACTAGAGTGGAGTCAGATTTTGTGGATAGGATCAGGGAGAGTGCTAAGCTTGATGCTACCTATCAAAAGCTGGTGCAGGATGTGACTGCAGGCCTTGTGAGGCGTTATTGGCTGGAAGATGGGTTGCTGTATGCCAAGGGTGGCAAGCTGTTTGTACCAAGTGGAAAGATCCGAAGGGAGTTGCTGAAAGAAACTCATGATCCACAGTGGGCAGGACATCCAGGTAAGGATAGGATGTATGCCTTATTGTCCCGTTCTTATTTTTGGCCTAAAATGGAGTTGGATATTGAGTTATATGTGAAAACCTGTCTAGTTTGTCAACAAGACAAAGGTTTAACTCAAAAGGAAGCAGGTTTGCTACAACCTCTTCCCATACCAAAAAGTCCATGGGTTTCGATTTCAATGGATTTTATTACTGGTTTGCCAAAAGCTAAGGGGATGGGTTCAGTGTTTGTGGTGGTTGATAGATTCTCAAAGTATGCTGTTTTTATGGCTGCACCGAGTACATGTACAGCAGAGGTGGCTGCTGATTTGTTCTATAAGAATGTGGTGAAATACTTTGGGTTACCTGAAGATATTTTAAGTGATCGAGACTCTAGGTTCACTGGTCGATTTTGGACTGTTCTGTTTGGTTTGATGGGTTCTGAATTGAAGTTTTCTACTGCAAATCACCCACAAACAGATGGGCAAACAGAAAGGATTAATGCTGTGTTGGAGGATTATTTGAGGCATTATGTGACTGCCAGCCAGAGGAATTGGCTAGACTTGCTGGATTCTGCGCAGTTTGCTTATAATCTGCACAAGTCTACATCAACGGGGATGAGTCCCTTTGAGTTGGCTATGGGGCAGCAGCCTCTCACACCTCACGAAATTGCTAAGCAGCGATCAGGGGGCAGATGTCCTGCAGCATACAGATTTGTTGTAAACAAGCAAGAGTTGATGCAAGAGGCACAAGACAGCTTGTTGAAAGCGCAAAGAAGAATGAAGAAGTATGCTGATAAAAGGAGAAGACCTCTTGAGTTCCAAGTGGGGGACAAGGTGCTGTTGAAATTGACACCACAGATTTGGAGGAAGTTTCGAAATGAGCAAATTCACAGAGGTTTAATCCCGAAATATGATGGTCCATTTGAAATAGTAAAAAGAGTTGGTGCTGTGGCTTACAAGTTAAAGCTGCCAGAAAGGTTGCAGATTCACCCAACAATCCATGTTAGCTTCTTGAAGCCTTATCATGGTGATGCAGAAGAGCCTACCAGGAATGAGGCAAGGCGTGCCCCACCTACTGTCATGGTTCAGTTTGACAAAGAAGTGGACAGAATCCTTGATAAGAAGGTGACAGGTTATCGAAAGGGAGGAAATATGATAACCTACTACTTAGTGAAGTGGAAAGCGGTAGCTGAATCAGAGGCAAGTTGGGAGAAAGCATCAACATTGTGACAGTTTGAGAAAGAGGTGAAGGCATTTGAGGATACCCTCCCGACGAGGACGTCGGCTTCTTTTGGTGGGGGTGGTTTGTTAGGAGCTTTACAGTTTGTTGATGATGGCATGAGGAAGAGGAGTGCTTGGACAACATCAGGCCAGTCACATGGCTCAATGTTTTCTCAAGACACCTATGGCTCCTCATGCCTATCTAATGAAGCTCCTAAGTGCTCTTTGAAGGGGACAAGCCCAGTCCCCCTGCTGGGATCAGTTTGATGAGCATGATGAGGGGCAGCATGTGGAGGCACCTTGCTCCACATGATGCCCCAAGGCCATGGTAGAGGAGGGCCATGGTGAGCAGCGACGGATTGTTGATGATGGGCAGCAGCAGGTGGTGCTGACCCTATGTGGTAGTGCATGGCATGATGGCTTGGTTATTGGTTGCTTTGTATGTGGGCTTGGTGGCTTGTGTGCAAGGCAGTGCTGGGCTGCTGATTTTGATGATATGCTGTGCAAGACATTGGGTTGGTTGGTGCTGGCTGAATGTATGGACTGATGTGAGTGGGCTGATGGTAGTTACTTAGTGTGCTGCTGATGGACATGAGATGTGGGCTGCGATGCTGTAGGGAAGGGCTTGGGCAGAGGACCAAGGCTTCTAAAACGTGATGGGCATCACGTGTGGGCTGCTGGAACATGGGCAAAAGACCCATGATGAGATGCTGAGTATTGGGCTGGCATGTGCTGTGTGTGCAACAGCAGTTGGTGGCAGTTACCAACGTTTCCTAGCATTGTGGGTGCTTCAGACATGCAGTGCAAAGGCTGGAAACGTGTAAGGCAGACCCAGATAGCAACAGTGAAGGTGTCCTAGGTCAGACTACATGTGGCAGCAAGTCCAGGAAAAGGGGCAGTTACTTGGTAGTAACTGCCATGACAGTTTATTCTGTATATTATCCTAGGCTGTTGGGGTTGTCAACAGCAGAGAGTGTATTATTTTGCTTTGAGAAATTCGTGTGGATTCTCAGGCTTCCTTTGTACTTGATATTGAGTAATGAAGGTTGGGGTTGGTGCCCTGTAAATACTGTATGTGCTGTGTGTGTGTGCATTCTCTTGATAATTCTGTTCATAGTGTTCCTACAGTGCGTGTGTGTGGTGTGTTGGCTGAGACTAAGTCAGTGGGCTTAGTGCCATCACAGGCAGAAAATTTGAAAGAAAAATTTGACCCTGTGACACTAAGTAAGGTTCCATGATAAAAAGGAAAGGGACCCCGAGGGCGGTAGAAACACCAACTACAGATCCTTAAGAAACCCAAGAATAGAGTCTACTCACACGTGGGCTGCAGGCAACCCACGAGCTCAAGGGGCTAAATATTGAGGTCCAAAATGTCACAATATTGTACCAAGGTCCAAAAATAAGCAAAGTTAAAATTCAAGAACCATTTGGGCTTTCAAAGAAGAAGTAAGGCCCAAACCCGCCAACTAGGGACTACCTAAAATGAGTAGGAAAGGGCCTAAACCCATGAATAAGTAAACTTTGGGCCTCATGAAATGAAGAAAAAAAAGGGGAAACCCAATCCAACCCTTAAGAGGGAAAATTGCTGGGGAACTCAGGAAGAAAGCTGAACCAAGACACCTGGGAATTCCCAGAAGCCTGGAATCCTCGAGATATGCAGCAGGAGGCTAGCTAGGATTGAGACATCTCAAGGGAGCATGCCCATGAACATGAAGAACAAGAATGGATGTGTCCCATCAGCCGCCCAATAATGCTAGAAAAGGCAAATGACTTGGGAACCAGCACTTCATGAAAAGGAGTCTAGTACCTCGAGGAGTACAGGGAGATGTACCATGAAGGAAGGTGGCTGGGGATCTTTCAGCCTGATGAGAAAGGAATCTGCCCATTTGGAGAAAAAGACAAAAGTGAAACAGCCAAAAAGTGGGTCTGAAAGGTAGTGTCTAGAAGCTTTAGGAAAAAAAGAATTGAAGGTCAGCCCTTAGGACCTCCCCTAAAGAGGAAGGTTAACTAGAGACTTTTGGGGGGGGGGGGGGTCCTCAAAAGGGAAAAACAGTGAGAAAATAAGGAAGGGACCAGTCACCAATGTTGCTGACACAACATTGGTTCTGGTACCTAGGGCAGCAAATGGAGAAAATTTGTGGTACACCAAAAACCCTAGGAAGGTGCTATAGAAGGGGGTGAAGCCATCAACAAAAACCATTCAGCAATAGTGAATCAAAGAGAAAAGATCCTTTAAAAAACTTCTTTAGAATTCAAAAAGAAAGAAAAGAGGGAAAACCCTGTCCAGGATCCTAAGACAAGCACTAAGGGATACACTTGGATTTAAAGGGATTCAAACCTCACAAGTCTTAGAAGCCTAAAATAGCTATCTTAGTCTATGATTTTTGAACTTATTTGGACCTTGTAACACATCCTAGTGCAAGAGAGACATATTGTATTGAAAATTCAAGAAAATAATGAAGTATTACTTATTATACTGAGGACCCCTAACGTTTCTTATTATTTTTCCTTTGCTTCTGTTGGGAAATTTAGACCCCGGTTGATAGAATTAACAAGTTTTAAACCCAAGTTGTTAATTAGATTTATTATGAATAAACCTTGTTAAAACACACTAACATTAATATCATGTCAAAATCATGCAGTGGAAAAAAATAAATAAGACAAGATATGATGACCCAGAAAAACCAATGGAACAAACTAGTTTCACAGTAAAAAACCTAGGGGGAAACCTTCCCGAAAAGCAATCCACTATAGTAAAGAGAAGTTTCAAATCTAGTACAAAACCTTTATCCCTAGACTCTACAATTCTCATAGATGAACTCACAGCAGAAACCTTCTACCGCTTCGGAACCTCTAAACTCTTCAATATATGAACGCCACCCTTTTTGTTGCACAGATCCCAGTACGTGACTAACCAAAGATGCACGGCTCCAAGTACATGACTAACACACCAACTTGAAGAAGATGTTGGCTACAAAGTTCTTCACTTCATCAACAATGAAGATCAAGAAGCACTTGGTTACAAAACCCTAAGGCGCAAAAACACAGTAGCTTCTTTCAGAGAGAATAAGGCATTGGTCACCTTTTGCATATGTTCTCCTTGTATTCTCTTATGTGACAGCCTCTAAAATAAGCCTTATATAGGTCTAGGATTAGGAGAAAAGAAGTTCCAAAGACACATTCACGGATTCCAAGAAAACATATCAGAATTTCTGATTCTTTCTTAAACCTCGACAAATAGGAGGTGTCGAGCACATGGGCTGAAACAGATTTCTTAAGCTCGATAGATGCAGCTGTCGAGCCAACTGTCAAGATTTAATGAATTTGCACTATTCAGCTTGTTTCTTGGACAGATTTGCATGGCTTCAATACTAGACTTGAACTCTTGTTCTTTGAAGTATTAAACACATCCTAAATCTACCCAAATACAAGTAAAGTGCATTTTGTCAAAAGATTAGCCAGTTACATAAAATATGTCCTTAGCAGCTTCTATCACTCTTTACTATTCCTTATTGTGCAATACATATATACCTTGTATGTATTAGTGTGTGTGTATTGTAGGGTCCATGTTTTGTGCACAACTTAGTTCGTAATCAGCCCAATTTAGCTGCGGTGAACCAAGCCCAGTCCACCAAACAGCAAGTATAAGGCCCAGGATCTTAGTTTCTATTCGGGCCGAGGTACTGTTCAAAAAAAGAACCCACAAATAGAAAAGTACATGCCAAAGATAATTTGGTTACAGTAGAATTAAAAACATAGATTTAAAATTGTAGACATGTGTGAGAAATATTCACAAGTGTGAAAATAATGAAGCCAAAGTATCAAATTAGCATAAATTATGAATGCTTAGACCTATTTTTTAATAATTTATGTCCAAAATAAATTTTGATATTTCCTAGAGTGTGTGTTGCATATCTCAAATTGAAATAGAGTGTCAACCACAATTGAAAATAGATTATAAAATTAATTTTTAAGATAGTAAATTTCTTATATGTTTTTATTCTTTGTCAAATGAGTTATCCAATAAGTCATTTGTCATTTTGTTTTATATTTTGGGATGTTGATATTGTGTAGAAATAAAATCTATGTATTTGTTTTACTTATCTTTGTATTATTTTATTTTAGATAGCAATGTTAGGGTTTGTATAATTTTAAAATTATTGAATAAGTATTAATAAGTTTAACTGAGTTCATTCTTGATATAAGTGATGAATTTAAATTAATGCATTTTACATCAAGTAATTTGTTGCATGACTTTCCAAATGGCAAATACATGTTGTTTTCTTTATATATATATAAAAAATTTTAAAAAAAATCATGTGAAAAATATGAGTCGACCCTGATAGGCCAAAAACGTATTGACCCCTTGTGATGAATTAATTGATTAATTAGCCAAGTTTATTAATTAATCAAATTAACATGCAAACACGTGGTAGCACAAACAAATCACCAAATTACTAAATGCAGCAGAAAATAAATTTGACACAGATGGTTTGTTTACGAATGGGGAAAACCACCAAGGCAAAACCCCATCGGGTGAATTTAAGGTCATCACTCCCGATAATCCACTATTATCAAAACAAGCGGTTACAAGTAAAGGAATCTCAGTACCTTATACCAATCTACAGTTGAACCCTTACCCCAATACCTAATTGGACTTGTTCTGTAGTGACAATCTCTCCTTTTTAATGCACGGCTCCCAGTACATGACTAACCAATTGTGCGGATCCCAGTATGCGACTTCATTCACCAACTAGAGAAGTTTGTTGGCTGCAAAGTTCTTCAATTCATCACACAAAGAAGATCGAGAAGCTCCTTGGTTACAAAACCCTACGACGCACAAACACAGCAGCTTCTTCACAAGAATGATGAACTAGGGCAAATTCTGTCTCCAGTCACAATTTGCTTGAACAAACTTTGCTCAACACTTGTGCAACTTGTGTCACCTTTGACGGCCCTTAAAATAATCCTTTTATATGTCTAAGATTGTGAGAAAAGAAAGCCCAAACATACAATCACAGATTGGATGAAAAACTGTCCTGAAAAACTGAGTTTCATAAACCTCGACAAATACTCTATCTGTCGAGCTGCTGTCTAGCCACGGGCTTCAACAGCTCTTCAAGGCTCGATAGATGCTAGCTGTCGAGCTAGTTGTCAAGCTTTAATGAACAGCAATTTTCACACTTGAATCTTGGACAAACTTGCATGGCTTTAACACTTGAACTTGAAACAAGGTTTCTTGAAGTACTAAACACATCCTAGATCTACCCAAATACAAGTAAAGTGCGTTTTGTCAAAAGATTAGCCAATTATATAAAATAGTGACATATGTTCCAAAATAGTGACGTATGTTCCTAACAAGTGAATCACATATGTCCTAACAATCTCCCCCTTTGGCAATCCGTGACAAAACCATGACAAACAAATGAACATATGAAAGAAGTCATAAATCACTCAACTCATATTCACTTGTTGAATACAATAAAATCTATCCTAACACAAACTCTTGAAAAACTTTGCAAGAAAAGAGTTTATGGCAAGTAGACTTTGACAACCTATATATCTGAAACACTTTAAACAAAACTCATCAAGGCATCTTTGTGTGAAACGGAAATAATAGATTGCATACAATTAATAAGAAACATGTGTATAAAGAAGGAAAAGAAACGACACATGAAAGATAGGTGAAAAAAAGAACATACATCACTAAATAAGGAATATAAGTACAATGTATGTCAATAATGGTCACAAGACCCATGTACAAGAATTATGTATCTAAAATAGAAAGAAAAGAAAAAGATACATGAAATCCTCACTACATCCCTCAAATAAACACTCCCCCTGTCAAAAATATCCTATACTAACCCTCCCCCTAACTATGACTACTCTCATAACCAAAACTACTCCCCCTTTTTGTCACAAGTAACAAAGGGTAAAAGTGTCAAGTAGACATCTCGTCAGTGCTGGAAGAGCTAGCATCTCCATCCTCATAATCATCATCGTCGTCGAAGCCATCATCGTACTTAGATGCCTCGGATGCCTCGAGAGAAGGAGAAGGAGACTCCACAAAGCCACCAAGGCAAGCCTGCCGTCTAGCAATACGGCTGACACGGGTGTTCACCTAATACAACTCAATAGAGAGTGTATCAAGGCGAGCATCCATACGCTGAAGCTGCGCCATGATCGCATCCAGAGTCACACCTCCCGCTGAAGTAGAGGGAGCGGAGGTGGATGGAGCTTAAGGAGTGGGAGGAGCTGTCGTACCAGAATGCCTCGAACGAAACTATGCCTTACAACATTTAACAGTACCAGCATCTATAGCACCCATGACATGGAAGGGCTCAAAAGAAGGAAAAGGAATAGAAAAATGGCGTAAGATCCTCGTGATAACCGAAGGGAAGATGAGCTTATCACGGGTTGCCGTATCCCTATAGAAATCTGCGATAGAAAGAATGAAATGAGAGGGAAAATCTATAGTGAGATGCTCTAATAAAGAAAGCAAAAATCGAGCACGGGGCTCAGTAATGGAATTATAATGAGAGAGAGGATGAAGTACAAAAGTCATGACCATGTTCAAAAACCGAGGGCCTTTAACAAAGGCCGTACAGGAAGTGAACTAACGATCACCCCAAACGGATGGACACTCACAAAAAGAAGAAATAAGCTCGTCTTTGGACACAGTCCTCAAACGCTCACAACCGAGGTAGTCAGGATGCTCTACCCTCAGGACATTGAGCACCTCGGATACAATATCCGGTGTGACAACTATGCGCGTACCTTGAACGCGAGTAATGAAGAGAGGTACTAAAGAATTAATTTCATGCATGTTGGAGTAAAACTCTTGAATCAGCACGAAAGGAAAAGTGACCGGGGCGTCACACAATGACTCCCAACCCTGACTGTGAATGACAGTGGGTAGGTCAGTGTTGGAGAAGTCCGACAAAATGACTCAGCGTTCCAAATGAACGCCTCGTCTAGAAAAGTTCTCCGAGAAGTGCTTTCGGGCATCCTCATCACAGAACTGAACAGAAGAGGGGGTGGGATCAGAAGAAGAAGATGCCCCAGAATGAAGAGGGTTCCGGGACGGAGTAGATTTACGTTTGGGTGCTATAGAAGCAAACTAACGTAAACGAAAAGAGGGAGAGAGAGAGAGAAGACAATTAGAAAAGTCCCAGTCAGTTCAAATATATCAAGATATATTGAAATGAAAGAACGTATGCATGGGAATGCATGAACATGTGACATGCAATAGAAAAAACATCATGGGCTCAGCCCAATCCAAACCTACCAGCACACAAGTAGATAACAGATATAACACACATCTAAATGCATGAAAATACAGTTATAATGCTCATGAGATGCAATGCATGGAGTTTTTAAGATCAAATCTTCAAAACCCATCCCAAAAATTTTGCAAAAACCTCTTTGATTTTGAAAAACCCCAAATTTTTCAAAAAACCCAAAAACTTAGGTTAAAAAGCATGAAATGCATGAAAATAAGGGATTTAGACACTTACCAAGTGAAGAAAAACTTGATTAGGGTCTTGGAATCCTTGAGAAAGAGGTTGAAGGTGAGAGAAAGAGGTTTTGGAGGTGAAAGGACACGGATAGATCGAGAGAAATCGAGAGAAATGAGATCTGAGTCACGAGCACCCCTTATATAGCACCTCAGTAATTCTCGACAGATCAAGAGGTGTTGAGGATCTGTCGAGCTTTAAAAGGTTCGATAGAAGCAACTATCGAGCATGTGTCCAAGGCAAGGTGAAGCTCGATGGATCGAGGTTTCTGTCGAGGATCTATCAAAGGGACAGGAACTTTCTCGATCGATCCACCTAGCTATCGAGAGGTGTCGAGATTGTGTTAAAATGCAACTGAAGATCTCGACAGATAAGCAAGGTATCGAGAGGTGTCAAGGATTTGTCTAGAATGCTTAAAAACAATTTTTCAAGAAGGGAAAAACACAAATATGAATGCAATCAAACATGTAACTCAACCAAGGATCCAAACAACATTTTGACCTCTCAAAAACATATCTCAACAAAAAAATGTTAAGCACAAAGATCCCAAAACACACACACACACTAAACAAGTCTAACAAATTTTATATTTCAAAAATAAGTCAAGACAGTTTAGTGAGCATACATTAACACATGTAAACCTTGTGATGGCCAAATCACATTGTACTTGCGCATGTATCAAAAGTAGCAAAGAATATTGCGTGTTGTGTGTGAAAAACATCGCAAGATTGCATAAGTGTCTGCATGTTATGATGATTTGAGATATGAGTAAATCACTTTAACTCACACACAATCATAACTGTTTGATGGGGACTATCACCTTCGAGGTACATCCTATAACTCCCACATCTCCTAGAAGACACGCTTGCAATCAAATTTAAAGCATTTTGATTCTTTTTGCTTTTTATTTTCTTTGAATATTTTTCTTTTTGAGCATGTCATGCGTGGGCATATAAGGGAGAGAAAAGAAATATCCAATGATGTTAAGCTTTTAACATTGCACTTTTGCTATGCCGAAGCATACAGATGTCATTGACATTACACTTTTGTTATGCCGAAACATACAGATGTCATTTTATGATTGGCGGGCAACAGTGGTGAGATGGTTATTTATGCCTTTCTCTTAGGATTTTCTAGTCCTTCCTATCAAAAAGAGTGATACGAGTGTTAAGTACAAGAGATCACTTAACCTTACTTATCACAAACATGAGTCACAAAGCTCACTTGCTTAGTTGTGCATAAGGATGCTCATCTAAGCTACAAGTGATACAAAGTTTAGAAAACTTTGTTTCAATTGGCCATCCAAGGTACACAAGTACCAATGTACACAAACACACATTGTTTTTGTATTTTTTTATTTTTCAAATTTTTCTTTTATATGAAAAACAAAATAAACAAAATTGAAAACAAACAAAAACATGTTAAACAAAGCAAAGCATAAAACTAGATGCAATTGCATGAGGAGAAAAGAGGAAAGGAAGAGATCAATTCATGGAGATGACACCAATGTTTTGACGAAGGAATTCAAACCGTTTGCTATCAAGAGGTTTGGTAAACAAATCAGCCTTCTGATCATCAGTGTGAACAAACTCAAGAGTAAAAGTATCATCTTCGACAAGCTCCCTAATGAAGTGATGTCGAATCTCTATGTGTTTAGTTTGAGAATGTTGAACCGAATTCTTAGAGATGTTGATGGCACTGGTATTATCACAGCAAATAGTAAGATGCTCTTGACAAATACCATAATCATGGAGAAGTTTTTGCATCCATAGGAGTTGGGTGCAACAGATTCCAGCAGCGATGTACTCAGCTTTTGTAATGGATAATGAGATGAAATTCTACTTTTGCTCATCCAGGAGACAAGATTATTACCCACATAAAAACAACCCCCTGATGTACTTTTTCTATCATCAGCATTCACAGCCCAATCAGCATCAGAATACCCAGCTAAGACATTATTTGTGTCCTTGCAGTACCACACACCAAAGTCGACAGTGATTTTGACATACTTTATGATTCTTTTTAAAGCAGTCATATGAGATTCTTTGGGATTAGCCTAATATCTAGCACACACTCCTACATTGTAACTAATGTCAGGTCTACTAGCAGTAAGGTAAAGAAGACTACCTATCATGCTTCTATAAAGAGATGGATCAACACTTTTTCCTAACAAGTCAACAATGAGTTTAACATTTGGGCTCATAGGGGTTTTAACAGAACTAGCAGATTCCAAACCAAACTTTTTCACAAGATTCTTAGCATATTTAGACTGAGATAGGAATATACCTGAATCTTGTTGGCGAATCTTCAATCCAAGGAAGTGAGTCAGCTCTCCAATCATGCTCATCTCGAACTCGGCCTGCATGAGTTTTGAGAAGCTATGTGCAAGTTCATCCTTCGTCGATCCAAAGATGATATCATCAACATAGACTTGAGCAACAATCAACTCGTCATCTTCCCTTTTGATGAAAAGAGTCTGATCAGCCTTTCCTCTTGTGAACCCATGTGACACCAAGTATTGTGTGAGTCGATCATACCAAGCTCTAGGGGCTTGCTTCAACCCATAAAGTGCCTTCTTGAGGTACAACACATGATCCGGGAAGTGTGGATCAATGAATCATTTTAGTTGAGCCACATAGACATCTTCTTTAAGTAGCCCATTTAAGAAAGCAGTCTTTACATCCATCTGGTAAAGCTTGAACTTTAAGTGACATGCTAGGGCTAGGAGATATAGGCAACTAGGGCAAATGTTTCATCATAGTCTACTCCTTCCATTTGTGAGTATCCTTGAGCTACAAGACGAGCCTTGTTGCGGATCACATTGCCCTCCTCATCAGTCTTATTGCGAAATATCCACTTTGTGCCGATGATGTGCTCACCCTCCAATCTAGGTACTAGAGTCCAGACATCATTCCTCTGAAACTGAAGCAGTTCATTATGCATTGCTTCAACCTAGATTTCATCCTGAAGAGCTTCCTCAACTTTAGTGGGTTCAACCTGTGATAAATAACAAGAATAAGACACAAAGTTAGCAACATATTTATCGACTGTATGCTTCCTTCATGTGAGTTCATTCATGTTTCCCACAATAATGTCAGGAAGATGATTTAATTTAATCCTGGAAGAAGGTCCTTTCCCTTCATGGGATTCAGAATCTGGTGAAGTGGAAATATCTGCAGAATCTTCCACGACACTAGGAGTACCAGGAGTACTTGGAGATGCGGGCTCTTGTTCAACAATTTCTGGAACTTCCTTTGGCTCAGGAGGAAGAATTTCTTTGGGGAATTCCTCACTAACTTTCTCAGAACCAGAATCTGAAGACTCATCAATAACAGCATTCATTGTTTCCATTACCTTAATAGTTCTTTTGTTGTATACCCGATAAGCCTTGCTTGTAGAGGAGTATCCTAAAAATATTCCTTCATCACTTCGGGAGTCAAATTTTCTCACATTCTCTCTATCCTTGAGAATGAAACAAGTACTTCCAAAGATTCTAAAATACTTCACATTTGGCTTTCTTCCTTTCCATAACTCATATGAAGTCTTCTTGGTACCAGGTCTAAAGTACACCCTATTAACTGTATGACATACAGTGTTAACGGCTTCTCCCCACAAGTTTCTAGCCACATCCTTATTGTGCAACATGGCTCTAGCCATCTCCTGAATAACCCTATTCTTTCTTTCTACTACACCATTCTGCTGAGGAGTAATAGGAGTAGAGAATTCTTGAGATATACCTAATCTTGTGCAAAAGGACTCCATATATGAGTTCTCAAATTCTTTACCATGATCATTTTAAATTCGATCAATCTTCAGGCTCTTTTCATTCTGTAATCTTGTGCACAAGGCTTCAATGTGCTCAAGAGCATCCAACTAGGATCGTAGAAGGATAACCCAAGTGTACCTAGTGAAGTCGTCTACCACAACCATGATGTATCTCTTACCACCAAAAGACTCGGTTCTAGTTAGACCCATAAGATCCAAATGTAAAAGCTCCAATGGTCTAGATGTAGTAGATGTCTGAGTGCTCGGATGCTTAGCTTTCGTCTGTTTCCCAAGCTGACATGGTCCACACACTACATTGCTCACTCTACTAAGTTTTGGTAACCCCAAGACTGATTCATGCTTAGATACAATAGAGAGATGTTTGTAACTAGCATGTCCCATCCATTGGTGCCATAAATCTTCATTTGGTAAACGAATGCTATTGCACACAATATCAACATCAGGAACCAATCCATAACAATTGTCTAGAGTGCGAAAACCACTTATGAGTTTCTTTCCCGACTCATCCATGACAAGACACTTTCCCTTTGAGAATAGCACCATGAAGTCTTGATCACATATCTGACTTATGCTCAACAAGTTTACTCTCAAACCTTCTACATATAGAACATTTGCAATGTCTAGCAGTCCAGGTAGAGAGATGATTCCCTTTCCTTTAATCTGTGATTTGCTCCCATCACCAAAAGTGACATTGCCACCTTTCTTAGTCTCGAAAACCTTGAAGAGAGATCGGTCTCCAGTCATGTGTCTTGAGCAACCGCTGTCAAGGTACCACAAACACGTGTCCATAACCTTAAATGCGGACTTCATCATAAAACACACTTCGTGCTTAGATGACAGATCAGTAGGAATGGTGCTTTCTCTCATCTGCCTTTTATGAGCTAATCCTTTAATTTTCACTCTTCTCAGACGAACTCCTTTGTACATTTTCA
The DNA here is from genome assembly GCA_028535165.1 of Quercus tomentella. NCBI lineage: Eukaryota > Viridiplantae > Streptophyta > Magnoliopsida > Fagales > Fagaceae > Quercus > Quercus tomentella. The sequence goes on along the minus strand of JAPQVY010000012.1, from coordinate 46,270,190 downwards.
TACTGAGATAGTCTAGTTTCTTCTTGGTCAACCTGAGATCTTTTCCAATAGTCATCATAATAGAATTCAAATAACTTTTAGACTTGTATTTTCTAATACACTCAAACAAGCAGAGATTAGAAAAACAAGATGTATTTGAAAACAAAGATCTCTTCAAGCTAGTTGCAGCCATGACAACAGGGGTCAATGGATCACACCACAAAGATTAAAACCTAATCAGAGTGTGCCTGCTTTGATACCACTTGATAGGCCAAAAACATATTAACCCCTTGTGATGAATTAATTGATTAATTAGCCAAGTTTATTAATTAATCAAATTAACATGCAAACACGTGGTAGCACAAACAAATCACCAAATTACTAAATGCAGCGGAAAATAAATTTGACACGGGTGATTTGTTTACGAATGGGGAAAACCATCAAGGCAAAACCCCACCGAGTGAATTTAAGGTCACCACTCCCAAGAATTCACTATTACCAAAATAAGCGGTTACAAGTAAAGGAATCCCAGTACCTTATACCAACCTACAGTTGAACCCTTACCCCAATACCCAATTGGACTTGTTCTGTAGTGACAATCTCTCTTTTTCAATGCACGGCTCCCAGTACGTGACTAACCAATTGCACAGATTCCAGTACGCGACTTCAATCACCAACTAGAGAAGGTTGTTGGCTGCAAAGTTCTTCAGTTCATCACACGATGAAGATCGAGAAGTTTCTTGGTTACAAAACCCTACGATGCACAAACACAACAGTTTCTTTACAAGAATGATGAACTAGGGCAAATTCTGTCTCCGGTCACAATTTGCTCGAACAAACTTTGCTTAACACTTGTGCAACTTGTGTCACCTTTGACGGCCCTTAAAATAATCATTTTATATGTTTTGGATTGTGAGAAAAGAAAGCCCAAACATACAATCACGGATTGGATGAAAAACAGTCCTGAAAAACTGAGTTTCATAAACCTCGACAGATACCCTAACATACAATCACGGATTGGATGAAAAACAGTCTTGAAAAACTGAGTTTCATAAACCTCAACAGATACCCTATCTGTCGAGCTACTATCGTGCCACGGGCTTCAACAGCTCTTCAAGGCTCGATAAATGCTAGTTGTCAAGCTTTAATGAACAACACTTTTTACAATTGAATCTTGAACAGACTTGCATGGCTTTAACACTTGAACTTGAAACAATGTTTCTTGAAGTATTAAACACATCCTAGATCTATCCAAATACAAGTAAAGTGCGTTTTGTCAAAGGATTAGCCAATTACATAAAATAATGACATATGTTCCTAACAAGTGAATCACATATGTCCTAACAGACCTGACCTACAACCCGATTGACCCGAACCTGTTTTTAACCCGCTTAACGTTAGGACATATGTGTTTCACTTGTTAAGAACATATGTCATTCTTTTATGTAATTGGCTAATCCTTTGACAAAACGCACTTTACTTGTAATTTGGTAGATTTAGGATGTGTTTAATACTTCAAGAAACATGTTGTTCAAGTCTAGTATTAAAGCCATGAAGATTGGACCAAGAAACAAGTGAAGAAAAGTTGTTCATTAAAGCTGGACAGATAGCTCGACACCTGTGAACAGATAGCTCAACAGCTTCTCGACACCTATCGACAGCTAGGCTATCTATCGAGCTCTTCAATTGATTGTTATCGCAATCTCGACACCTCTCGATAGTTGGTGGATCGATCAAGAAAGCTCCTGTCTCCTCGATAGCTCCTCGATAGCTTCTCGATAGCTGTATCTGTCAAAGTTTAAAGCTCGACACCTTCCAATCGATCGAGGTTACGGGAATTCAGATATTCAGATCTGATTTTCGGCCCATGCTAACATATATGTGTAGGGTTTCTTTTCTCACAACCCTAGACCTATATAAGGCTTATTTTAGAGGCCGTCACATAAGAGAATACAAGGAGAACATATGCAAAAGATGACCGATGTCTTATTCTCTCTGAAAGAAGTTACTGCAACTTTGCGCCTTAGGGTTTTGTAACCAAGTGCTTCTTGATCTTCATTGTTGATGAAGTGAAGAACTTTGCAGCCAACAATATTCTTCAAGTTGGTGAGTTGGTCACGTACTGGGATCCGTGCAACAAAAAGGGTGGCGTTCATATATTAAAGAGTTTAGAGGTTCTGAAGCGGTAAAAGGTTTCTGTTGTAAGTTCATCTACAAGGATTGTAGAGTCTAGGGACAAAGGTTTTGTACTAGATCTGAAACTTCTCTTTACTATAGTGGATTGCTTTTCGGGAAGGTTTCCCCCCAGGTTTTTTACTGTGAAATTAGTTTGTTTCATTGGTTTTCCTGGGTCATCATATCTTGTCTTATTTATTTTTCCACTGCATGATTTTGACATGATATTAATGTTTGTTTGTTTTAACAAGGTTTATTCATAATAAATCTAATTAACAACTTGGGTTTAAAACTTGTTAATTATATCAATTGGGGTCTAAATTTCCCAACAAGTGGTATCAAAGCGGGTACACTCTGATTTGATTAATTTCCTGAGTGTGATCCTTGACCCCTGTTGTCATGGAATCTCTTGATTGTTTTGATTTGCATGATCTTGTGTTGAATGATGATGATGATATTCAAGATGCCTATTGCAAGCTTTATAATTTTTGTATGAAATCTCTTGAATGTTCTACAAAATTAAAAGCTAATTTTAAAAGGGTCAAACTTGAAAGAGATGATTTGATTGCAAAATTGGATGAAGCTAATAATTTGAATGAGAATTTTAAAAATCAAATTTCATCTCAGGTGGACAAAAGTAAGAGTTTGGATGAGCAACTAGTTGAATTTAAACCTGAAGTTGAAAAATTAACTAGTGCCAAACTTGTTGTTGAGCCTAACTCAAAAGAAAAGGATTTTTATATTCCTCCATTTAAAAGGAATAATCAAGAGTTGAAGGCTAATATTGCTAGGATAGACAAAGGTAAAAATTCTAATGTTAATGCTGAAGTTTCTAAACCTATTTCTAAAACTCCTCCTAGGTTGAATGATAAATCTAAATTTGTCCTCATTTGTCATCATTGTCATATTGTTGGTCATATTAGGCCAAATTGTCCTAAGTTGAGGTCTCTGTCTACCTCTAAGGTTAGACCTCCTTCAAGGAAGCCGCGTAGTCCTAAAACTGCTCATGTTTGTCATCATTGTGGTGTTTCTGGACACATTCGTCCTAATTGCTTTAAGTTGTATCCTCATAAGCAATTGTCCAAACGGTCACAGGTTTCCTCTCAAGGACCTACACCTTTGTTTGGAGAGTTATTAAAAGCTTTGAGCTTTTTAACTCGATTTTAGGAGAATCTTAATTCTTTTATGTCCTTTAGTAGATATACTAGAACACGTGTCTTTTCATCTCCATGGCCAAAGACTCGTGATGTGTGGGTGAGAAAGGAGCCTAAGACTTAATTGTCTTTTCTGTTTGTCCTCTGCTTTAATTCTTTCTATCTAAAGTAGGACTCTCATTGCTTGATTTCTTATCTGCTTTTGGAATCATGCTTTCATGCATCTGCACCTTTCTATCATGCCTTCATGCATTTGCATCTTCCTTTCATACTTTCATGTTGTTTGTCTGTTTTTGTTTAAGTTTTTTATAAAAAAAATGAAAAAGTCAGAAAAATACAAAAACAGTGTGTGTTTGTGTACATTGGTACTTGTGTACCTTGGATGGCCATTGAAACAAAGTTTTCTAAACTTTGTATCTTTTGTACCTTAGATGACCATCTCTATGCACAACTAAGCAAGTGAGCTTTGTGACTCTTGTTTGTAATGAGTAAGATTAAGTTATCTCGTGTATTTAACACTCATATCACTCTTTTTAACGGGAATGACTAAAAAATCCTAAGAGAAAGGCATAAATAAGCATCTCACCACTGTTGCCCGCCAATCATAATATGACACCTGTATGCTTCGGCATAGCAAAAGTACAGTGTCAATGACATTTGTGTGCTTCGGCATAGCAAAATTTGAATGTCAAATGCTTACCATCATTAGGTACTTCTTCTTTATCTCTAATATGGCCATGCATGATTTGCTTAAATAAAAATATGCAAAGAAAATAAAAAGCAAAAAGATAAAAAAAATGCTTTAAATATGATTGCAAGCGTGTATTCTAGGAGATGTGGGAGTTATAGGATGTACCTCGAAGGTGATAGTCCCCATCAAACAGTTGTGATTGTGTGTGAGATAAAGTGATTTTCTCATATCTCAAATTGTCATAACATGTATACACTTATGCAATCTTGCGATGTTTTTCACACACAACACGCAATATTATTTACTACTCTTGATACATGTGCAGGTACAATGTGATTTGGCCATCACAAGGTTTTACATGTGTTAATGTATGCTCACTAAACTGTCTTGACTTTTTTTTGAAATATAAAATTGGTTAGACTTGTTTAGTCTGTATATGTGTGTGTTTTGGGATCTATGTGCATAAATAACCATCTCACCACTGTTGCCCGCCAATCATAATATGACACATGTATGCTTCGGCATAGCAAAAGTGCAGTGTCAATGACATTTGTGTGCTTCGGCATAGCAAAATTTGAATGTCAAATGTTTACCATCATTGGGTACTACTTCTCTATCTCTAATATGCTCATGCATGATTTGCTTAAATAAAAATATGCAAAGAAAATAAAAAACAAAAAGATCAAAAATGCTTTAAATATGATTGCAAGCATGTATTCTAGGAGATGTGGGAGTTATAGGATGTACCTCGAAAGTGATAGTCCCCATCAAACAGTTATGATTGTGTGTGAGTTAAAATGATTTTCTCATATCTCAAATTGTCATAACATGTATACACTTATGCAATCTTACGATGTATTTCACACACAACACGCAATATTCTTTACTACTCTTGATACATGTGCAGGTACAATGTGATTTGGCTATCACAAGGTTTTACATGTGTTAATGTATTCTCACTAAACTGTCTTGACTTATTTTTGAAATATAAAATTGGTTAGACTTGTTTAGTGTGTGTGTGTGTGTGTGTGTGTGTGTGTTTTGGGATCTATGTGCATAACATTTTTCTTGTTGAGAGATTTGTTTTTCACATGTTTTGCATCCTTCTATTATCTTGTCATCCATAGCATCTTGTTTCATTACATTCATGCATTTATATGGATTTCTTGTGCCCCCTTGATCATCCTTGATCATTTTTTTATGTCTCTAGGGTGAAGCTTTCTAGCTTCTTATACCCTTTGTCAATCATGACAAAAAGAGGGAGAATTTGTGGAGAATATATGGTTTCTTTCTAAGATTCTACATGTTAGGGGGAGAAATACATTCTTTGTAAGGGGGAGATGTGTTTCATCTTGTTAGGGGGAGTGCTTACTTCTTTCTTCTTGTACACCGGTCTTGTGACCATGTTTATATACATTGTGCATATCTTTGATATATATATATATATATATATGATGATGTATGTTCTTTTTCACCTATCTCTAAATGTGTTGTTTCTTTTCTATCTTTATACACATGTTTCTTCTACTTGTATGCAATCTATTATTTCTGTTTCACACAAAGATGCCTTGATGAGTTTTGTTTAAAGTGTTTCAGAAATACAGGTTGTCAAAGTCTACTTGCCATAAACTCTCTTCTTGCAAAATTTTTCAAGAGTTTGTGTTAGGATAGATTTTATTGTATTCAACAAGTGAATATGAGTTGAGTGATTTATGACTTCTCTCATATGTTCATTTGTTTATAGAGGTTTTGTCACAGATTGCCAAAGGGGGAGATTGTTAGGACATATTTGTTTCACTTGTTAAGAACATATGTCATTCTTTTATGTAATTGGCTAATCCTTTGACAAAACGCACTTTACTTGTATTTAGGTAGATCTAGGATGTGTTTAATACTTCAAGAAACATGTTGTTTAAGTCTAGTATTAAAGCCATGAAGATGGGACCAAGAAACAAGTGAAGAAAAGCTATTCATTAAAGCTGGACAGATAGCTCGACACCTGCGGACAAATAGCTCGACAGCTTCTCAACACCTTTCGACAGCTGGGCTATCTATCAAGCTCTTCAGTTGATTGTTATCGCAATCTCGACACCTCTTGATAGCTGGTGGATGATCGAGAAAGCTCCTGTCTCCTCGATAGCTCCTCGATAGCTTCTCGATAGCTGTATCTGTCGAAGTTTAAAGCTCGATACCTCCTTGACACCTCCCGATCGATCGAGGTTACGGGAATTCAGATTTTCAGATCTGATTTTTGGCCCATGCTAACATGTATGTGTAAGGTTTCTTTTCTCACAACCCTAGACCTATATAAGGCTTATTTTAGAGGCCGTCACATAAGAGAATACAAGGAGAACATATGCAAAAGGTGACCAATGTCTTATTCTCTCTGAAAGAAGCTACTGTGTCTTTGCGCCTTAGGGTTTTGTAACTAAGTGCTTCTTGATCTTCATTGTTGATGAAGTGAAGAACTTTACAGCCAACAATCTTCTTCAAGTTGGTGAGTTAGTCACATACTGGGATCCGTGCAACAAAAAGGGTGGCGTTCATATATTGAAGAGTTCAGAGGTTTTGAAGCGGTAGAAGGTTTCTGCTGTAAGTTCATCTACGTGGATTGTAGAGTCTAGGGACAAAGGTTTTGTACTAGATCTGAAACTTCTTTTTACTATAGTGGATTACTTTTCGGGAAGGTTTCCCCCTAGGTTTTTTACTGTGAAACTAGTTTATTTCATTGGTTTTCCTGGGTCATCATATCTTGTCTTATTTATTTTTTCGCTGCATGATATTGATGTTTGTTTGTTTTAACAAGGTTTATTCATAATAAATCTAATTAACAACTTGGGTTTAAAACTTGTTAATTATATCAACCGGGGTCTAAATTTCCCAACACTTAAAATGACCCATTTTTTACCCGCAACCCAATTGACCCGACTCGAACCCAACCAAACCTGCCCGTTTTGCCATGTCTACGTAAAATCCAAAGAGCTCATGCCAGGAGTCAATAAAATCTACAACTATACTTCTCTCCCCGCCTCTACTAAAAGCCAATGAAATAAAGTACTGAAAAACATTGATTTATCCCTCCCAAATGACAGCTCCTTCCCTCAAATGTTCTTTGATTTCTTTAACCCTACAAGGTACACATCAGACATGATGTGTAATACCCCTAAAAAAAAAATTAAAAGGAGGGGTATTTAAGTAAATTTGTTTATGGGATCAACTTTTATAATTAATATTACTAAGTGGGTTTTTAGAAAATAAGGTTAGAAACCCTAGTTATACATAGTCTAATTTTTAAGTCAGCGTATAATGGCAGAGATATTTGAGAGAGGAGACTACTTAAAGGACTAAAGTAGAGAAGGATTGACTACACAATTGAGGTGATATCTAAGGATTTTAGAGACAGTGTTAGGGAGAAGTTCTTGTGGTGAGCTAGCGGAGGTAAGTATTATCCTAATTAGTTTTATTTTGCGTATTTTAACTACTGAAAATTTGTTTACAGTTGTTACAATTTTATTTTTATTGTATTACTGATTTCAAGTAAAGAATTATCACAAATATATCCGATTACTGAATATATGATGTATTATATTTAATTGTTTTTAGATATCTTGATTCAAAGTAAAGAATAAAGAATTTTCACAAATATATGTGAGCATTGAATATAAGATTTATTTTATTTAATTATTTTTTAGCTATATTGATTTAAAGTATAGAATATAGAAATATCACAAATAGATTTGAATATTGAATATATGCTTATATATATGTATTTGAATAAGGTATATTTTTGTTAGAAACAATGATTTCATATATATGATTATAGACAATCTAACTATGAATTGATTTTGATACCCAAACCAATGGGGGTTATTCATTGGTACTCTGATACCCAGCCAATGGGGGTTATTCATTGGTACTTTGATGCCCAGTCACCGGGATATAGTGTGACTATAGTCATAAGATTATTAAGAATATGAATTACATTTGAACTATTTGAACTATTTGAGTCCTTAAAACTAAATATGTGATTTTGGCAATGTTTGAGTAGTTGAACTATTTTGAGTCACTAAAACTACTTATGTGTTTTAGAACCTAATGTAAGTTATGGCTTTGATATATGGAAAACTGACTATTTTCTAAACCATCTATGATATATTTGTAAGATTAAAGTATGTGATCTATGTGTAACTTATTATTTTAAGACATAATATGTTATAACTTTTTAAGACTCAGTTATTTTGAAAACACATGGTATGTTATAACTTTTTAAGACTCATATTACATCTTATTATTTTACAGATCTATTGCTTGATAGAACTTATTAGGATTTTGGTTACTTATTGAGTTGTCAACTCACCCCCCCCCCCTCTTTCTTCTTTTAGATTATGATCAGGAAGAGTAGCATATGTTTGGGCTTCTGCTGGGATGTGCGCATGAGTGAAGTTTAGGAAATCAGTGGAATAAGATTTGAACTTTTATGTTTAAGATTACCATTTATGTAGACTTTTAGATTTAAAGGATTTAGTTTATTTTTATTTTGATGTTGGAAGATTTTTATTAGAGATCTTCTGAGAATTCCATTATTGAGGATATTTTGAAAATTTATTGATGAAATTTTCGTTGAGGATAATTATCTAAATTGTTAAGAGGGCCTTACACACTTGTAGGGTGTAAACTTTATAAGTGTGTGGCTTTTGTCACGTGCCTAGCTCTTACTTGGGTTCGGGGCGTGACATGATGGTACCGACTTCCAAGCTCTAAGCTGGAAGGAGTATGGTTTCCTTCTTCAACCTTTAGAGATCATATGGCACTAACTCCAAATATGATCAATGAAGTAGCTAATCATTAGGATTCTCACCAATCCTTTTACACATATAACGCTAGTCAACCATCTGCATCCCCCATAAATTTTTGGATTATCTATGGTGAGACTCTTACCCAAAGAAGCTGTCCACACATATAATGCTATTCTCATATAATTTTTACCCAAAACTTTGGGGTTCGCAATGGATCCTTAAAGTAATCAGGATTTTCTTCTCAGCAATTCTATCTTATCCAAAATCATACTATTTGTCACATTCTTAATTAACATGTCCTTTTTTACTATGTTAGTGTTATTTGAGGTCATCCTCTGTCTTTTTTCATTCTCTTCACTTGAATCAAATCACTCTTCCTTATTGGTGTATTAATTTCTCTCATTTTCACATGACTAAATCATCTCAAGGGACTCTCATCTTTTCTTCAATAGAAGACACCCTATCTTTTAACGAATTTTTTCATTTGTATCCTATCCTTTCTTATATTTTTACTTATCCATCTTAACATTCTCATTGCATCTACGCTCATTTTATAATGGTCATGTTGCTCCGTAATAGCCTAACATTCAATACCATATAATATGGTTTTCTAATAGCATTATAAAACTACTTACCAAAATAGCAGAGTTATAAAACTTTCCCTTTAACTTGATAGGTATTCTATGATCACTTTATACTCCTGATTTGCTTTTTCACTATATCCACCTTGCTCTTATCATGAGATTCACATCATCTTTGATAACTCCATCCTTATGAAGTACTGATCCAAGATATTGAAAGTACTCACTTTTTGCTATCTCCTGACCATTGTCAAGGTTGTTTTTGTCGCCTTAACGCATGTTGTGTTTGGACAGGCTTAGCATTTGGACCTGGGTTGCAGTATATGGGTGAAGGCGATTTACCAATAAAGCTAACACTATTTCCTTATCATTTCGCACCATTTTTTATTAGTTTTTACACATATACTTGGTGGGTTTTAAACTCGTGGCCTCACCCTCCACCTATTTTTAGGGGAGGAGAAAGTGTCATCCAAGCCAAAGCTCATTAGCACCTATGAATTTTCACCATTTGCAAAACCATGCTTATCAAGTCCATTTGCACCATGGGAGGAAATCTATCATTAGGAGTCATAGTGATTTCTCTTCCCAACCTCTCACTATCTACTCATGTGTGGAGATTATTATATATAGATCTGGATGGTCTGATTAGTCTTTAGGCCTGAAGTGTATTGGACACTATTTGTAGCTAGCAGGTTGTTGGCTATGGAAAAGGATTAGAATGGGTTGTTGAGGACTTCTCTCTAGATAATTGTCTTAGGGGACAGGATGTGGTTACTTTATTTGGTATATTGTCTAGTGAGGTGCCTTTGATGGTTGTATGAATCTTGCTGAGGAATAGTAGGTGGTGAGCTACTTTTGCCAGAACAAAAGTCATCACCATATTAAGAAATCTCGGACCTTTAGCAAAGGCTGAGCAACGAGTGTTCTGACGATCACCTCACTCAGAAGGACGCTCACAAAAAGAAGACATGAGCTCGTCTTTAGACACAGTCTTAAGAAGATCACAGCCGGGGTAGTCAGGATGCGCTACCCTCAGGACGTGGAGCACCTTGGATACAATATCCGAAGTGACCACAATACATGTACCTCAAACGCGAGTGAAGAAATGAGATACTGAATAATCGAATCCGTGCATGTTAGAGTAGAACTCCTATATGATCACGGAAGGACAAGTGACGGGACACCACATAGTGACTCCCAACCCCTACTGTGAATGACAGTGGGTAGGTCAATATCGGAGAAGTCCGATAAAATGACTTGGCATTCCGAATGAATGCCTCGTCTAGAAAAGTTCTCCAAAAAGTCCTTGTGGGCTTTATCATCATAGAACTGTATGTGGGAGGGGGTAAAATCAGAAGAAGATGCCCTGGAACAAAGAGGGTTCCGGGACGGAATAGATTTTCGTTTAGGTGCCATAGAGCAACTAACCGAAGGAGGGAGAGAGCGAAAGAAACACGTAGAAAAGCACCAACAACATCAATATATAAGAATATTAAAAAAAAAAAAAAAAAAAAATTTGAAGGTACATATGCATGAAAATGCATGAACATGTGACATGCAAAATTAAAAACATCATGGGCTTAGCCCAGTCCAAACCTACCAGCACACAAGTTTGCAACAAAGTAAACACACATCTAAAATGTATGAAACATTGTTATAATGCAAATGTGATGCAATGCATGATGATTTAACACCATTTAAACAAGGCCCATCCCAAAAATTGCACAAAAACTTCATCAATTTTGAAAAACCCCAAAAAAATTTCAAAAACCCCAAAAAGTTAGGTCAAATGCATGAAATGCATGAAGAATGAAGGATTTAGGACCCTTACCAGTGAAGAAACACTTGATCTAGGCCAAAAATCAACTAGGAATGAAGTTTAGAGTGAGAGAGAGGTGTTTGGGAAGTTGAGAAGTCAGAAAGGATTGAGAGAGATTGAAAAAAAATGAAGCTAGAATCGCGCGAACCCTTTATATAGAATCTCATAATTCTCGACAGATCGAGAGGTATCGAGAGGTGTCGAGATTTAAAGTTCACCAGGTACAACTATCGAGCAGCTATCCAGAGGTTTCCACAGCAAAGGAGCTTGATGGATCGAGAAGCTATCGAGCATCTATCGAAGAGACAGAAACTTTCTCGATGGATCAAGGAGCTATCGAGATTGCGATAAAAAGAAGCTGAAGAGCTCAATAGATAGCCTAGCTGTCAAGAGGTATCGAGAAGCTGTCAAGATTGCTTAAAAATAGTTTTTCAAAGAAGAGAAAAACACAGACATGAATGCAATCAAACATGCTACTCAATCAAGGATCCAAACAACATTTTAATCTCTCAAAACATCTCTCAACCAAGAAAAATGTTAAGCACATAGTCCTTCCCGTCAAAAAGAGTGATACGAGTGTTAAGTACAAGAGATAACTTAATCTTACTCATCACAAACAAGAGCCACAAAGCTCGCTTGCTTAGTTGTGCATAGAGATGCTCATCTAAGCTACAAGAGATACAAAATTTAGAAAACTTTGTTTCATTGGTCATTCAAGGTACACAAGTACTAATGTACACAAACACACACTGTTTTTGTATTTTTTTTTTTTTTTTTTTTGGAGGAAAACAAAATAAAACAAAACTGAAAACAAACAAACAAAAACATGTTAAGCAAAGCAATGCATAAAAACTAGACTAACTCAAAATAAGAAAGCAAAACACACAAGTAATGCAAAAACAAAAACAAGAAGGGGAGAGAGAGAAAAAGTGACTAAATCACTTGGAGCCTTTTTCCGTCCACGCCTTGCAATAACCTTTCCATTTGGCGAATCCTTGAACCGGCGGTGAGGGGGAAGAATTGTAACCGTTCAAGTTTGAAAGGAACATGAGGGCCTTGATGAGATCTCCAAGAGGAGCAAGAGAGGATGGAAACTGACTCAGGTTTCCTGATGAGACCATATTGTTGCTCTGTTGAGTGGCTTGCCACTTGTAGCAATCAGGTCGAGTATGTCCAGCTGCTCCACAGTGATGACAGAGATGCTGCTTTTTCTGTTTAGACTTTTGAGCATTGCTCTTTTTAGCCCAAGGGTTTTTGGTTTCTTTCTTAGCAAGCTTAGGGGGTGCTCCTAGGATAGATTTACCCTTGTCTATGTTCTCACTAGCTATCACATTTTTCACATTATTGTTCTCAGATTCAATATTATTAGCAGGAGAAACAAAAAAAGTAGTACTAGAAGAAGGAATATTAGGAGAAGAGAAATCATACCCTAAACTAGTTCGATCGAAGGCAGATTTCTGCATACTGAGCATCTCATCAAGCTTTGCACTTGAAGTCCTTTCCAACTGAGCTCTGACTTGGAACAGTTCTGCCTCAAGCTTCTTGGTCTTCTCAACTAAGAAATTGTTCTCAAACCTTAGTGCTTCAATAGTCTGATTGGCTTCATCAAACTTTGTGGAGATTTCTTCTCGTTCGAGCTCCACATCACTGAGCTTCTTGGTGGCCAACCTATACAACTTCTCATGCTTTTTGGAGACTTTGTATAACTTTGCATAGGCAGTATGGATGTCATCCTATTCATCCATCTTCTCAAACTTTGACTCCACCAAGTCTTCTTCTTCATCCACATCTTCTACAATCCCCTCTGTAGGATTGACAGTGACGGTGAAGGCATTTAGGATTCCGTCATCCTCATTTTTGGAATCATTCTTAGGTTCAGTGTCGCTCAAAGTAGCAGCAAGTGCCTTGCTCTTCCTGATGGACTTGAGATAAGTAAGGCACTCTTGTTTCATGTGACCAAATCCTTGACATCCGAAACACTTGGGTCCTAAGGGAACAGTGTACTGACCACCATCCCTAGCATCCTTCTTCCCTTTGTCTTGGCTTTTAGACTAAGTAGAACTCGACTGTCTACGGTCCATGTTGAAGCCCTTTGCATTGGCATTCTTCATGAACTTCTTGAATTGCCTAGTGATGTAGGACTTCATTTTAGAATCTTCATCATCAAAAGACTCATCCGTGTCACTGCTCTTAGCCTTCAGTACCATGCTCTTGCTCTTACTTGATTTCCCGATCCTAGACAAACCCAACTCATAGGTCTGCAGATTGCCAACTAGCTCTGTCAAAGGAATTTTGTCAATATCCTTTGACTCCTTAATCGCGGTGATCTTGGCATGGAATCTCTCGGGTAGAGATCTGAGCACCTTTCTAACAATCTTGAGGACGGGAATGGTTTCCCCAAGATTAAAGGCCGAGTTCACTATGTTCTTGAGCTTGGCATAGAACTCATCAAATGACTCATCCTCCTCCATCTTGATCTCTTCGAAGCTTGTAGTGAGCTTCTATAGCTTCGAAGCCTTGGTTCCCTCATAGGTTGTCTGGAGGATGGTCCATGCTTCCTTCGTAGTTTCAGTGGAAGATATCTTCTTGAACTCCTCATTTGTGACTGCACTAAATAAAGCATTCAATGCCCTGCTGTTGAAGCTTGCTGCCTTGATCTTAGCATCATCCCAGTCAACCAGCGCTTCCTTCGGCTTGGTCTAGCCTATCTCCACAGCTTGCCACACTTTCTCATCTAGAGACTGCAAGAAAGCTCTTATGCATACTTTCCAATATGCATAGTTAGTACCATCAAATAGAGGAGGTATAATAAGAGACTGTCTTCTATCCATGACAACAGGGGTCAATGGATCACACAGCAAATATTAAAACCTAATCAGAGTGTGCCTACTCTGATACCACTTGATAGGCCAAGAATGTATTGACCCCTTGTGATGGATTAATTAATTAATTAGCCAAGTTTATTAATTAATCAAATTAACATGAAATGTACATGGCAGCACAAACAAATCACCAACTAAAGTAAAACGTAGCGGAAAATAAAGTTGACATGGTGATTTGTTTTCGAATAGGGAAAACCTCCAAGGCAAAAACCCCACCGGATGATTTTAAGGTCACCACTCCCGAGAATTCACTATTATCACAACAAGCTGTTACAAGTAAAGGAATCCCAGTACCTTATACTAACCTACAGTTGAACCCTTACCTCAATACCCAATTGGACTTATTCTATAGTGACAATCTCTCCTTTCAATGCACGGCTCCCAATACGTGACTAACCAATAGATGCACGGATTCCAGTACGCGACTTGATCACCAACTTGAGAAGGATGTTGGCTGCAAAGTTCTTCAGTTCATCACACAATGAAGATCACGAAGTTGCTTGGTCACAAAACCCTACGGTGTACAAACACAGCAGCTTCTTCAAGATGAACTAGGGAAAACTAGGTTTCCAGTCACAATTTGCATGAACAACACTTTTCTTCAGACTTATGCAACTGTGCTCTCTGTGACAGACCTTAAAATAATCCTTATATATGTTTAGGGTTGTGAGAAAAGAAAGCTCAAACACATACTCACGGATTGGAATGAAATCAAAACTGAAAATCTGATTTTCATAATTCTCGATAGATACCCTATTTGTCGAGCAGCTGTCGAGCTTCGTGCTTAGACAACTTTTAAACCTCAATAGACACTAGCTGTCAAGCTAGCTGTTGAGATTTAAAATCCGGCACTTCATTACTTGAATCTTGGACAGACTTGCATGGCTTTAACACTTAAACTTGAAACCTTATTCCTTGAAGTATTAAACACATACTAGATCTACCCAAATACAAGTAAAGTGCGTTTTGTCAAAGGTGTTGGGAAAATTAGACCCCGGTTGATAGAATTAACAAGTTTTAAACCCAAGTTGTTAATTAGATTTATTATGAATAAACCTTGTTAAAACATACTAACATCAATATCATGTCAATATCATCCACAGCGAAAAATTAAATAAGACAAGATATGATGACCCAGGAAAACCAATGAAACAAACTAGTTTCACAGTAAAAAACCTGGGGGGGAAACCTTCCCGAAAAGCAATCCACTTTAATAAAGAGAAGTTTCAGATCTAGTACAAAACTTTTGTCCCTAGACTCTACAATCGCCATAGATGAACTTATAGTAGAAACCTTCTACCGCTTCAGAACCTTTGAACTCTTCAATATATGAACACCACCCTTTTTGTACGGATCCAAGTACATGACTAACCAATGATGCACGGCTCCCAGTACGTGACTAACACACCAAGTTGAAGAAGATGTTGACTGCAAAGTTCTTCACTTCATCAACAATGAAGATCAAGAAGCACTTGGTTACAAAACCTAAGGCGCAAAGACGTAGTACCTTCTTTCAAAGAGAATAAGGCACTCGGTCACCTTTCGCGTATGTTATCCTTGTATTCTCTTATGTGACGGCCTCTAAAATAAGCCTTATATATGTCTAGGGTATTGAGTAAAGAAACCCTACACAAATACATAAGCGTGGGCCGAAAATCAGATCTGAAAAATTGATTTTCGTAATTCTTAATAGATACCTTGATAGATAGTATCTGTCGCATATGTTCCTAACATGAATCACATATGTCCTAACACTTTTGTTTTTTGCTTGACTTTGTGATTCATTAGATTGATTAGAAAGGCTTTGAGAAATTAAAAAGCTTTTGTTGGTTTTTAAAGTGGTGCTTCAGTTTCTCAACAGTGGAGAATTGCAAAACTTTTCATCTATTCTGGTGCTCTTTTTGCAGTTGTATTTGCTAGAATATGCTGCCTTATTTCTTGGACAACTTTTCTGCCAAATTTGTTTGAAGGGATCTCTGCCAATCAATTACATTACATAGCGATTTAGATGACCACCCGCATCTAATAAATCGTATTATTCATTAAATCATCTACACAAGGCACATGATTGCTAAATATGTCATGATTAAATACATGTGAATAGCTGTTTTTTATCATTTCTTTTCCTGCTTAGTGTAATGGAGAGAACTTTTTGGTTGAAGTCCAGTATGTCTTCTTTTTTTGGTTTGCATGGAATTGGACATTTATTAATATACCATAAACTGGCTGTATCTATCCTCTCTCTCTCTCTCTCTCTCTCTTCCTAGGAATTTCAGATTTTAGATAAAGGCATTTGATTTTCATAGGAATTGAAACTTTATGGAATATGTTAGTGTATTGGGTCAAATATTTTCAAATCTTAGCATCTATCTAGAGATGGTTTCTTTGAATAGAAGGGTACCCCGTGCATAGCGCAGGTACTAGGAGGAGGTGCTGCCAAGTTAGGAAAAAATCACGCTTAAAATTCTGACACGTGTACATATTAATAGAAAAAACTCAGAAAAGTCAGTTTTTTTTTTTTAAATTCCTAACCTGCATGTCACATTTTATTGTCATTTTGGAAATGGTATTGCGTTTTGTGGTGTAGAGTTTAGGAAATCCTTATTTATATTTGTGTTTGGCCTCTGTGTACTTTGTAGTCTAACGAATTTAAAGTAATTATACTTTAATTGTATAAATAAGATCTACTCTGGGAAAGGGTATTTGTAAATTTAAGTTAAGCATATGGATTTGGTATCCAATGTAGAAAATATTTGCATATTAATTAATCCTTTTGAATAATTTACAAAATCATTTATTAAGGCTTAGCAGTCATAATTGGGTGAGAATTGAAGAAGATTTTCATTATTTTAAATTGTGTTAGTCATGAGAGGATGAAAAATGAAAGACCATGTTACTTAATGCAGAAAAGACTGTGTGGACACAGAAGCTCTTACTGCTTTGTATGTGTTAGCATATGGGACAGCGACAATGGTTTTGGATACCACAATATTGATTGTAAATTTGTGACTATCAAGACTTGATTTTACACAAATCTGTAAGTTTTTCCTGTTGGGTGATTTCACAAATGTTAGAGTTGATTTATCATGTTCATTGTGTGTGCATTATATTGTGATTGCTTTAATATATTGTTTTAAGTTATCGTACAATCCAGGATATGTTAGCACAATTAGGCAATATAAGGAGTTCCTAATAATATTTCATTTTTTAAATCATCATTTGTGAAATTATGTCTAGTTTATGAGAATGTTGTGGGCTAACGTTTTCCAATACTTTTTGTAATACCCAAAAGAGAAAAGGGGAGGAATGGAGTTAAAAGTGGTGATAAATTGGGTTTAATCTACAAAAACAATAAGAGATATTTCTTTTATTTTAAGTTTTTATATGCTCCTTCATACCCTCACACAAATTATGATACATACCTCAAAGGCTCTAACTAATATTGTCATATAAGTTTTAGTTTGGTGTGATTCATTGTGGTTCCTAGAAATAGCAGATATGGTGTTTGAAATTGTCATATAAGTTTTAGATTTGTGTGTTTCAAGCTTTTATATGATTTTTAAAAAAATTTTACTTAGGTTAGTTTGTTTCTGTGTATCATTTTTTGTAGGTTCTTGCTTGGAACAAATTAGTAAATGCTTTAAAAATAAAATGACCTTTGTAGATTGTTAGTGAGATTAGTAAAGGGCAGATTACTAAAAGCCAAAACCGTAGAGCACTCCACTGCAGAGTGTACTATGCAAGCCATAGTCTAGGAAATTTTATAAATGTGGTTTTTTTTTTTTTTTGTATTTTATTGGGTTTGTTTATGTGAGGAATAATGGTTAATGAGTGTTTGATTAATTATATAAACTAATGTTAATGTTGATGCATAGATTGAACACCACAATAGACATAAATGTAAAAGAAATACTACCAAAGGGACTACCTAAAGTACAAGATGGAGAACTTGCCTTACATAATAAAAAAAACAATTGCTGAAATAAAGGACTTGGAAGGGAACTCAGAGACAAAGGTATCAACTATACTCTTACATTATGAATTTATCGTAATTAGTAACTATTTATGTGTTTTATAATAAAATATAATTTTATAAACTGACTAAACTTTGTATTATAGGACTTGCAGGTAACATGCAATGCCAAAATCATTAATATCAACAACAAATATGGATGGTATTATGTTGCATGTCTTACATGCAAGAAGAAAGTGAAACAAGTCAAATGAGTTCTATGGTGTGAACGTTGTAAAAATGAGCCAAAGTTTGCAGTCCCAAGGTAATGAAAAAAAAAAATGATTTGTAAATTCACAAACACACACAAAATATATATAATATTTTACTAACAATTTTGTATCTAAAATAGCTATAGAATACAAGTCCAAGTACAAGATGAGACCGGTTCAACCACATTCATATTGTTTGACAAAGGAGCTGAGACAATTATATCTAAAACTGCAGAAGAACTTACAAAGATGCAAGAAGAGGTAATTTCATATATAAATGTCAGCCCTATATCTTTATTATCTGAAAATTGAAGTTTTAATACTTTCTTACCAATGTTGTATACACACACACACACACATATATATACACGCACCATTTTCTGTTTTTAAAAAAATTTAAAAATAAAAAAATAAAAATAAATAAAAAAATAAAAAAACTAATTGCATAAGACATGATGCATGTATATATACATATTTTGCTAATTGTATGATACTTTGTTCGTACAGATTTTGAACTTAGATGAGAATATTTTACCAAAAGAGATTCAAAAAATAATTGGCAATGAATATTTGTTCCAACTGCATCTTGATGAATATAATTTGAAGTATGGAAAAGAAAATTACACGGTTTCAAAGATTTTGGAGATGGAAATTTCACATAAGCAAAATGACTCACATAAAGTTGAAGAACATCAGGTAATTGAAGCATACTTACTTCACCTTGCTTACTAGATGATTCAAACATTAGTCTACACATAATTTACTATACATATCTAACTGATACGTAAGAATGCAAATTATTACAGGACACAAGGACAAGTACATAGCCAGTCAAAAAATAGAAATAGGAGAAACATCTGTTGAAAGACCGGAATTAACTACTCCTATAACTACTAAAGATGGAAGAACTAGTCATAAAAGAATGCCGCTCCAAATGCTTCAAAAACGTCAAAAGGGTACTAAGCAAATTGCATCAAAGAAGAAAAAAATCTGAACTCTAATGTATATACTACCTTACTCTATGAGTCTTTATGTATTTCATTATTTTTTTTTTTTTCTTTAGAAGAGTAAACTAAATGTAATGTTAAGTTACTGCAACTGCCATATTTCCTTTACGAATTATCATATTAAATCTCCAATATACATATGTTTTTGTTTTAAACTGTTTAAAATCTGAAAATTTGGTAATTTTAACAAACTTTCTTATCCTGTTATTTCGTTAAAATTCAGATTTTTAACATTCACCAGGTGTTCTCAAGAAACATTGCTGGATAAAGCTGACAAGTTAGGACAGCCTTACTATCATCCTTATCCTTTTGACTTCTACTCTTTTCAATTCCATATTAATATGATAAGATTTTTTAATGTTCCAAACCATAAACTCAAATTGAATGTAGGTCTGCCAAAAATGTAATTATATTTCCCAATTCGCCTTGGACTAATGCAAATGACTCTGCCGTTTTTGTTAGGCTTAGTGTCGGAAGATTAGGTTTTGCAAAATCTAGGGCTAGGAGTCTAGCCGTTGTAGATGATAACAATATGATGATATTGTTGGAAAATCTGGTTTTGTATCTCATACAAAACACACAGCGGAAGCAACAAACATGGATCTACTTCAATCATGAAAGTAACATGTAACCATGAATTCTAGAATAAAGAATAGAAAGCGTACCTTGATGCAGTGAATTTCAAAACCACGACTTGAGAATACCTTTAATCTTCATCTCAATTCCACATGGTGCCCAAGATGTGTGGTCTCTCAATCAGTCTTTTTGTACATTGATTCTCAAAGAAAAATCCTTCTTCTTCTCCTTGTAGAGAAAAACTGGTTTCCTTTCTTTTCATCATACGTACATTCAAACTACATTAGTAGTTTCTTTATTTAATAACTCTTATTAAATAATGACTGATTATCTAATTGGGTTAGCCTTTTGGGCCTACCCAATTGGGCTTTAGATTGTGGCTTGAGATGGGACCAAAGGGAACAAATAAGACTCTAGCTCCAATGGGCCTTGGGCTTTTCTGTCAACTCTTGACAAGTCCAAAGTTACCATTAATTATATTCAATACTACTATAAGAATATAATTGCACTCTAGGCCTTATCAATAAATTATATCCCAAGACTTTATTATACATTCAACCCCTTCATTAAAATATTCGTAGTAATACAAAGTCATGAATATAGACTGCCACTTTGAAGATTACTACATCTTAATCCTTGAGTACCCGGTTTAATCCTTTATGTTATTCATCATATATTTATGAAATCCAATTTCATAAATATATATTTTAGTAACTCCTTACTAAAGTGGTTGGGCCCAACACTCTGAATAACCAAACCTATTAAACTTATCTCAAGGGAATATTTTATATCTCCGTTAGGAGATTATGAATTCCATCTTGAGAATATATGTTCCATCAACACTAAATGCGGCTTCCCAACATACTGAGGTTTTAATCATGTCTTATAGATCTCATTCCTGATATATCAAAGCAACCTACATCTCATGATCAGGTCCATTATTCTCTCAGGATTTAGAGTTGATGTAAATAAAAGTCGTGAGATTTATTATTCATTTGACAGTCGTTAGGAGAATAATAAATCTCACAGCGGTCCAGTCCAATATATCTTAATTCTTAAAACATATCAACATATCAACTAGAAGTCTCCACTTCCATGATCAAGACAAATCATCTTAGTTGATATGTTATAGTCTTCGCAGATGAAATGCCCAATTTCATCATCGACTACGAACTAAAATTCTGAGTTTACAAAGAACTTCTGATTTATATCTTCTGTGACTTTTCATATAAATCACATACTATGCATCTCATGGACTAAGATAATGTCCCATTATTTCATTAATAGATTGTCTCGTATAATTAAACAATTTAATGATTTATGACATGCCAATAAATTGGATTTTAAGGCATAAACCCCAACAAATATTATTGTATATAAGGGCCAATTCTATGTAATTGATATATTGGGAAACATTTCGTGGATCAATAATTTGTCATTGAAGTTGGTTCCATTTTTGCCTCCACTATATGCGTTGGGTAGCCAGAAGCACTTGGTGGAGTCATGTGGAGCTCTCTATGTTGTTGATAGATACTTTAATAAAGAAAGGACGAGGGTAGAACATACCAACCGGTATGTTAGAGACTGTGATGGTCCCAAAGTGGTTGATTTCAAAGTGTATAAGCTGGATGAAGAGTGGGGTCGATGGGAGTTGGAGAAAAGCTTGGGTGATCGAGTTTTTGTTTTGGGTAATGATTGTTGTTTATTAATTTTGGTTGAAGAGTTTACTAGGTATAAAAGGAATTGCATTTTCTTCAATGATCAAAATGAAACTCACGTTTTCAACTTGAAAGATAGTAGCTTTGGAGATTTATGGCTTCTCTCAAATTTGTTTTAGGCCTATGTAAGGTAGTACACTTCCAAAGTCTCTTATTGAGTTAAAATAAAGGAAAACATTATGAAATTGATAAGGTGGAAAATCTAGAATAAATTTTAATTTAATGCTAAATTCTAATTCTATAGAACTATCTTCGCAAAAAAAAACTATTGATTTAGATAGTTTCCATTCAACCGGGAATCTCTAACGTAGTTTTGAAAGTGTATCTCAAAATGTGAAGTTGTATTTCTATTGTACAATTTTATTATAGTTTCTCTTTGACACTTGATTTGCTGTCATCTTTAACAGCATGATCAAATTATTAAAATAAATACATTTTCCCCTTTTGTTCTGTTGCTATAAAGTGAGAAGTATGATGTGTTAAGGTTTGAGTACAAAGTAGATTTACCTGCTAGGTTAACCATTATTTTAAGTTATGTGTGTTCAGCTATTTGCATAAACTCATTAGATTTTTGGATATGTAAATGATGCTGTATTGAGTCATTTTGGTGAATAGGTACAGTTTTGCTGCTGGCAAAATGCATCCATCCAGGTCTTCAACACCAGTTGATCGTGCCCATTCTGTTTCACCTGCGCTGATTCGATTAAAATCTACCATTTTAGGATCTAAAGGGAGTCTATTACCTCCACAAGCAGCATTTTCTTCAATTGAAATTGAATGTTACAGTTCTTTTCTTTTTTTTCCTTTGATTTGGTTATGAACTAAGAAATATGAGTTAGTTTTTATTTAAGTTTTTTGGTTGGGTTAGTTGTATAGTGAAAAGGCATGTCTATTTTATTTCAATGTAATTTGTCAGGCTCCTCCATAAATACTACCAAAGTTCAAAATGTGAAGTTGTATTTCTATTGTACAATTTTATTATATTTTCTCTTTGACACTTGATTTGCTGTCATTTTTAACAGCATGATCAAATGATTAAAACAAGTACATTTTCCCCTTTTGTTCTGTTGCTGAAAAGTGAAAAGTATGATGTGTTGAGGTTTGAGTACAAAGTAGATTTACCTGCTAGGCTGACCATTTTTTTAAGTTATGTGTGTTCGGCTATCTGCATAAGCTCATTAGATTATTGGATATGAACTAAGAAATATGAGTTAGTTTTGAGTATTTTGGTTGGGTTGGTTTTGATTTAAGCTTTTTGGTTGGGTTAGTTGTAGAGTGAAAAGGTATGCCTGTTTTATTTCAATGTAATTTGTCAGGATCCTTCGTAAATACCACCAAAGTTTGGGTTGTGATGACTGAGAGTCTTTAGAATGTATAGTAATAATAATTTATTGGTAAATGGAATTATGGAATTTTTTGGATTAATTAAACAAACAAATTGATAACTAACGTATCTTACACACTTTGCAACAAATTTTTTCTTTAAAAATTGATTTTATTAGCCAAATTTCTCTTTTACTTATGAGATTTCAAATGATCCCGCACATTGTGCGGGTTAAACACTAGTAATCTAAAAGCTAAAGCGTAGCATTTATTGTTGCTATGCTCATATTGCGCCACCTCATTCGCCACATCATTGCCTGCATAATCGTTATTTTTCTTATTTAATTTTTATTCCTAAATTTTGTTGAAAATATTAGAATATATAAATATTTTTTTGAGAATATGTTACATATATAAATAGATTGACTTTACACATTCATCTTGGACAGTTTTAACTATAACTTTACATTTATAAATTCATCTACTTTATTTTAGATGTTTATAACTAAGCAATAAAATCAATGAAGAATTTAAAACCAAAAACAATGTCTATACATATCTATCTAAACTATTATATAATAATGGAAGCTTTAAAATAAATTTTACAAAGCTCTTTTTGTGCCATGTCATTAGTAGCCTTTTTATATTTTTTATTTTTTACAATTTTTAGTTTTTTACTTTGTTTAACCTTTCATCTTCTTCAACCATTGTCTTCTTCTTAGTTCAAATTTTCATCTTCCCCAATCATGTCTTCTTAAATTTTTCATTTGATTTCCTTTATATCTTCATAAATTCTGCGGTTTCACTTTTTTGAACCTTTCATCTACTTCCACCCTTACTCTTTCAACTTGATTTTCTTATAAATTTCTTTTACTTCATTTTCACCTCTCTCCCCTATTCTTTCCAAGTTGTTCACTACGAAAAGGTCAATACTCTCTCTCTCTCTTTCTCTCTCTCTCCAAATTGTCTCTTTTGATGCATTTTTTTTATTGTTTCAACCACTTTTTTCCCCGCTAATAGTTCTTTTTTTTATTGTTGATTTAATTGTCACTTCACATTTGTTTATCTTTTTGGAAAAGTTGTATCGACTTTTATGCATATTTAGGTTTTTTGGTATTCCAATTCCTGATCAAAAAAAAAAATTCCTTTTTATTTTTTTAGTGATCCGTTTAGATGTTAAACTATGAGACTTTACTAAGTTTGTTTATTTTTAAATCATTTTGGGTGAACAAAATTGTAGTTCTTGTAGAGAGAGTACTCCTAATAATTGTATTAGAAATACTCTATATATAGTGCCACTTATTTTAGATAAAAGCAAAGGTTAATCAAATGGAAATAATTGGATTAGTGACATATTTTAGCTTTCGCAATTGTATTTTCATTATTATTTTGTTGTTGTTGTTATTATTATTATTATCAATTATTATAATGATGCACACAGAAACTAAATTATGAGATTTTGCTAATAACTGTTTATTTTATAATCTCTTTAGGTGGACAAATTTGCAGTTTCTGCAAAGAAAATAATCTTAATAAATTATATATAACAAATTATTTTCCTAATCGATCAAATTAATCATTGTTAAACGATGATTGACATGACATTTTGCAAAGCGAAAATTGATAAGACATTTAGTTTTTTTGCAAAGTATCTTCATATAGGTTTGTTTTGATTCAATGTATTTTTATGGATGTATTGAGATAAGTAATGTATTTAAGAAGAGAGATCAGGATTATACATTGTATACTTTAAAAGATATATAATATTAAAGTAGGATGCCACAAGTTGAAATTTTTTTTATAAAATTGTAATTTACAACTATGCTTTTGTTGGCTTTAATTCCGTGCCAAATTTGATTGTAATTTTGTTCAATCTTATGTACCTTGTATTTCATGTGGGATTTATTTGTAAGGGTTATGTGTGAGAGAAAGAGAGTGTGAAGACTCAAGGCTAATTGAAGACCGAAACTGTTTTCGCGGGTAGCTCGCAAGTAAGCTTCCAGCAAAGTGATGCATGTGCCCTGCACATGACTGGAATGTGAAGAGTCAGGATAGGATGGAGACAGTTGGTTTTCGCGAGTGTCTCGCAGGTAAGGCCTTCTCATGAGACACCCGCGAAATATTTTGTTTTGCCAGATTGTCATTTCTGATACACTCTATCCTTACCCACACTATATATACCCCCATTACCCACATATATTGAGGTGTGCTTCTAAGAGAAAATCCTAGCCACCATCTTTGAGAGTTAGAGATTGTTATACCCACATTTCTCTACACAATCCATTTTGGTTTTTCCTCAACTCCTACCTCTCCATTTCCATACCCTTGAGAGGTTGATAGCCCAAACACTTACCACACCCTTTCAGAGTGTCAAGTGAGGTTTTGGTGCTGCTGGGAAGCATTGGAAGAAGCCAGGCTTTGGCGGATGCAATCGGGCGTATTGCAGGATTCGGAAAGCTAGACAAGACACAGTTCCGAGAAGCGTTGTTGGAGTAGGAGCTTGGAGGGCTTAGGTGCATTAGGTAGACTAGGCCTGGAGTGTCTTTTGCTATTCGTGTATCCCAACTGATTGTCTAGTGGATCGATTACCGCTTGGAGAGCGACGGAGAGGTTTTACACCGAGTACTTCGGTATCCTCTTCGAATACACATCGACGTGTTATCTTGTGTTTGCATTCTTCTTCCCTACTATTTTACCTTTCATTTTACTGTTGTGTTATAATGATTATGGGTTAAAGTAGCTTATTTGTTTATCCGCTCACATTTACTCTATTCCGCACTTAGTATAAGTTAGAGTAAAATCAATCGAGCCGTAATTTGTTATTTGGTGGTCTAAACAGCTCTTGTGTTTTTAACACATATCAAAGCGGGTACACTTGTTATGGTTTTATTACTTAAGTGTGATCCTAGACCCCTTGGCTTGCTATGGATAATGCTATGGCAAAGGCCAACATGAAGCATAGTAAAGGTGTTTGTGATAATGACTCTATGAGCATATTTGGAGATTGTCCTAGTAATGAGCTTTTAGATTTATTTAAATCAAAGAAACATGCTAGAATTTTTGTACACGTGTTGAAATCCTTAGTTCATAGGAATCATGATATTCATAATAGCTTATGTGAGTCAAATTCCTTAATTGATAAATATAAGAGAAGGAATAGACATTTGTGTGATAAACTTGATTGTCTGAAAAGAAAGCTTCACTCATCTATGAATGAAGTAAAGAAAGATGAGTCTTGCTTTGATGGTCAAGAATGCCTATCTCATGCTTGTCTTTTTGTTCATACCGCATTGAAAGTGTTTAATTCATGTTTGTGGTATCTTGACAGCGGTTGTTCAAGGCATATGACTGGAGATAAATCTTTGTTCAAAACTCTTATAGAGAAGGAAGATGGCTTTGTGACATTTGGAGATGGTAGCCACTCACAAGTTCCTGGAAAGGGAACCGTTGATATTCCGGGACTGCCTTTATTGACTGATGTGCTATACATTAAAGGATTGAAAGTGAACTTGTTGAGTATCACTCAAATATGTGATGAAGACTTCTTGGTCCAATTTTCAAAGAGAGGGTGTCTAATCCTAAATGAAGAAGGTGTTCAAGTTTTGAAGGGACTTAGGACCACCGACAATTGTTATGGTGTTATTCCCAAACCAAGCATAGCATGTCGAAGTGCTCGAGTGAACCTTTTAGAGTTATGGCATCAACAACTTGGGCATGTGAATTACCAGCAAGTGGCAAAAGTCTCAAAGCTTGAAGCAATGGTTGGTTTACCAAAGTTTGGAAAAACTGAGAAGAATGTTTGTGGTCCATGTTAAATGGGAAAACAAACAAAGTCAACCCATCCTAAAGTAAATGTAGTTGCTACTTCACATCCTTTGGAGTTACTTCATGTGGATCTAATGGGTCCAACGAGAACTGAAAGCATGGGCGGAAAGCGCTATATTATGGTGGTAGTTGATGACTTCTCAAGGTACTCTTTGGTAGAATTCCTTAGAGAGAAGTCGGAAGCATGTGACAAGATGGAAAGGTTATGCAAGAGGCTACAAAATGAAAAGGGAGTTCCCATAGTCAAAATTAGAAGTGATCATGGGAAAGAATTTGAAAATGCAAAATTTAAAGCTTTTTGCAATGAGCACGGTATCAAGAAGGAATTTTCAGCTCCAAAGACTCCACAATAGAATGGGGTGGTTGAAAGGAAGAACCGGGTGATCCAAGAGATGGCGAGAGTCATGTTACTTAACAAAAACATTCCACAGAAGTTTTGGGCTAAAGCGGTGAATACTTCGTGTCACATTGGGAATAGAATTTTCTTCCGAGCAGGGACAAAGAAGACATCATATGAAATTTGGAGAGAAAAGAAGTCGAAGGTGAAATATTTCCAAATATTTGGAAGTGTAACATTCTCAATGATAGGGAGAATCTTGGAAAATTTGATGCTAAGAGTGATGAAGGGATATTCCTAGGATACTCCACAAATAGCTGAGCATATAGAGTGTACAATAAGTGCACTAAGACGGTGATGGAATCAATAAATGTGATCATAGATGACACCATCTCAGAAAAGGACATTGATGATGATGGTGAGGGGCTAAACCTTAAGAAGAATGAGGGTGATGATAATATGTCTCAAGGTGATGATGCTAAGAAAGAATCACCGAAAAATGAGTCTACACCTCCTATATCAAGAAGGGAGACTAGATCAACACAAGGATCTTCTAGCCCACTCACTCCTCCAGAAGTCCAACCTCCAATCTCTTGTGATGAGGAACCTTCCACTTCCAAGAGACCATCGTCAAGAGTAACTCTCAATCATCCTATAAGCAATATCATTGGTGATTTAAATGAGGGACTTCGTTTGAGAAGAGGACCGGGCTATAGTGTGAATCATGTGACGTACAATTGTTATCTTACTCAATTTGAACCCAAGAAAGTAGAGGAAGCTTTAAAAGATGAGAATTGGGTAGAGTCCATGCACCAAGAGTTGCATCAATTTGTTAGAAATGATGTATGGGAGTTGGTTCCAAGGCCCAAAGATACACATGTAATCGGCACCAAGTGGATCTACAAGAACAAGACCGATGAAGATGGTGAAGTTGTCCGAAACAAGTCTAGATTGGTGGTTCAAGGATATACTCAAGTTGAAGGCATAGACTTTGATGAGTCATTTGTTCCAGTAGCAAGATTAGAGTCAATCCGAATTCTTCTCTCCATAGCATGTATTATGAACTTTAAGCTATACCAAATGGATGTGAAGAGTGCCTTCTTGAACGGTTTTCTAAACGAAGAAGTGTTTGTTGAGCAACCAAAAGGGTTTCAAGACCCTCACTTTCCGGATCATGTGCTAAGGTTGAAGAAAGCATTATATGGGCCAAAACAAGCACCAAGAGCTTGGTATGATCGTCTTGTAGGGAATTAACCCGAATTCCCAACCTGTGAGAAACAAAAAAAAATAGAGAAAACACACGCCAAAGAAAAACAATCACACGCACAAGACAATATTTACGTGGTCTGGCAATTTGCCTACATCCACAGAGTTGCAGGGATTTCACTATTATCAGGGAAAAAAGAAATACAAGGTGCGGCTACAGTTTTTCTTATCACACTAAAAAAACACGACCACGCCAAAAAACCCTAATAACCAAATTGCGTTTTCTACACAAAACGGGCCCAAAGAGCGCTCCAGCTTGGGCTTATCGGCCCAAGCCTCCGCTCCATGGACTAAGCCTCAATAAATCTCCCATTAAAAACCACGCAACATTATTCGAGTCGGGTCGGGTCATCAAACCAGATCAAACAAAACTAGGCTCCACAAAGCCCAACACGTCTCACCACATACCTATTGGATCATGGTTTCAAGAGAGGTCAAGCTAATCGAACATTGTTTGTTAAAAGAGATGAGAAATCTCTCCTTGTTGCTCAAGTGTATATGGATGACATTGTCTTTGGATCCACAATCGATCACCTAGCTCATGAATTTTTAGAAGAAATGAAAAGGGAATTTGAGATGAGCATGGTGAGGGAGCTAAACTATTTCCTAGGGCTTCAAGTGAAACAACGGAAAGATGGGCTATTTATTTCTCAAGAGAAATATGCCAAAAATCTTGTCAAGAGATTCGGTCTAGACTCTAAGAAACATACTTCCACTCCTATGAGTTCCTCGTCAAAACTGAGCCTTGATGCAACCCGTGTGGACGTAGACCCAACACTCTATCGAAGCATGATTGGTAGTCTTCTCTATCTCACTGCAAGTAGACCGAACATCGCTTTTAGTGTGGGGGTATGTGCACGATTTCAGGCAGCTCCCAAAGAGTCCCACTTGACAGCAGTCAAACGAATTATTGGTTATATCAATGGCACATCCAACTATGGAATTTGGTATTCAAGAGACTCAAATGAGTGCTTGGCTGGATATTCGGATGCTGACTGAGCCAGGTACATTGATGATAGGAAAAGCACTTCCGGTGGTTGTTTCTATCTTAGAAATAACTTGGTGTCATGGATGAGCAAAAAGCAAAATTCAGTCTCTCTATCAACGGCTGAAGCTGAATACATTGCAGCGGGGAGTTGTTGTGCACAACTATTATGGATAAGGAAGCTCCTACATGACTACAGGATTACTCAAGACACTATGTGTGTGTTCTGTGATAACACAAGTGCCATAAATTTGTCAAAAAATCCAGTTCAACACTCGAAATCAAAGCATATCGAGATCCGGTATCACTTCATTTGAGACTTGGTGGAGGAAAAGATTGTGTGTCTAGAGTTTATCAACACTAACAACCAAAAGGCAGACATATTCACTAAACCTCTTGATGGTTCGAGGTTTGAGTCTTTGCGTAAGACTATTGGTGTTGGTATCATTCCTTGAACCCTATCTCTCATGTGACCTCATCTTGTTCAGTATTACATACTTGCTTTATAGGTTTCACATGTTCAGTTGGATGATGTTCATGTTTTCTTTTTCAAGTTTTGTTTTGTACTTGTTTTTTGTTGATCCTACTTTACTTGTCCTGTTTTTTAGTGTGTTCAAAAATT
The DNA here is from genome assembly GCA_028535165.1 of Quercus tomentella. Lineage (NCBI taxonomy): Eukaryota > Viridiplantae > Streptophyta > Magnoliopsida > Fagales > Fagaceae > Quercus > Quercus tomentella. Next base: position 46,240,230 of record JAPQVY010000012.1, on the reverse strand, counting down.
CAAAAACTCATAAAAATTGAAAAATCTTCAAAAAGTTTGATCACTTGTGTTGTGTATATCACATGTGAGTTTGGCCTAGTACCTTCGTACTAATGGCATAGTGCATTTACGAGCTTAGCTTCTTTTTGTATGCACATATATCTTTGTGGGAGAAATCTTGAAAACTATGTGTGATTGTTGTAAATAGATCTTCAAGCTTGTCATGAATGGTTGGTCATGAAAGCTCGAAAATGTGTTAAATACACAAGAGCTGTTTAGACCCCCAAATTAAAAATTACGGCTAGATTGCTTTTACTCTAACTTATCTAAGTGCGGAAACAGGAGTAAATGAAACGCAATCAACCGATACTACACAAGTGCATAAACATGATCAACGAACAATAAAAGTAAAGCACAAAAGTAAGGGAAGAGAGATGCAAACACAAGATAACACGGCAATGTGTTATCGAAGAGGAAACTGAAGAACTCGGCGAAAAACCTCTCCGCCACCTTCCAAGCGGTAAATTGATCCACTAGACAATAAGTTGGGATACATGAATAGCAAGAGAACCTCCAAGCCTAATCTACCCAATGTACCTAAGCCCTCCAAGCTCTTACTCCAATAAGGCTTCTTGGAACCGTGTCTTGTCTAGCTTTCCAGATCCCGCAATACGCGCGATTACATCCGCCAAGCCTCACCGGCTTCTTTTGGCAAATCCCCAAAGCTTCCCAAGCTCCAAAACACTCTCTATACTCTGAATAAATGTGGGTTGTGTTTGGATACAAATCTCCTCTCAAGGTATGACAATGGAAGAGGGAAGGAGAAGAGGCTAGAATGATTTCTCTTTAAGGATGAGTAGCTCTCTCTCTAAAAGATAGATGTGTGTGTTGTAGAAAACCTATCTAGGGTATTTCTCTCTAAATGGCCTCTTTTACATTTGTGGGTAATGAGGGTATATATAGTATAGGTGAAGGGTAAGAAAGTCATACTTAAAATTCCTTCAGGCAGAATGTTTCGCGAGTACCTCGTGGGAAGGCCTTACCCGCGAGACATTCGCGAAACTGACAGCCTAGCACGACTCTTCAGCTTCCAGTCATGTGCTTCTCACATGGCTCTTTCGCGGGTTAGCTTCTCGCGAAATCCACTGATTCTCTAATTAAGCTTGAGTCTTCACCAACTTAATACTAAACCCAATACAATAAAATCCCACAAAATACAAGGAACAAAATTAAAGCAATTACAACACTTTTTGTCATGGAATAAAGCCAACATAAAACATAGTTGTAAATCACAACTTTACAGGTCAATAGTCTTGATCGTCTTGATACTTGCATAGACTTGTGCTTATATCTCTTCCCACCTTTATTTTTATGTTTTTGCATTAGAGCTCACCAAATGTAAATCTCAAAATGAAAAAGAGATTATGAGCTGCAAAAGCCGTCGCACATACAAGTATTTGACTAGGAAAAAGGGAAAGTGACTTTTAAATTGAAATGTATGGTGCTCAAAAAGCCAAAGGCTCACTCTCAATATTGAAATATCAAAAATTTCAAGCACCAATCTCAAAATGAGATGTATTGTTCAAAAATGATCAAATGTTATGATTTGTGCAGAAGCCAAATGAAAAGCTTCTTAGATTTGTAATTTTCTTGTGGGAGGTCATATATGTTCATTTCTATAATTGAGATAAACCACTTGACTTAGTACTAGTTGTGTATGACTTGATTGAATTGATCATTGAAGCCAAATGAAAAGCTTCTTAGATTAGTAATTTTCTTGTGGGAGGTCATATATGTTCATTTCTATAATTGAGATAAACCACTTGACTTAGTACTAGTTGTGTATGACTTGATTGAATTGATCATTGAAGCTTCACTCTGGTCTAAGGACTATTCCACATTTGATACTCACCCACAAAACACAAGTCTTTGTTCAATTTATGTTTATCTCATTTGTGTGATTGTACATGTTCAAATGTGATGTGTATGCTCAATTGCTTGCCGATCAAACCCAAAAAGATTTTTGAGTATTTTATATGTTTTTGAAAGTGATTTTATACTTTCGTGCTTTAAGTTTTTGTTCAAAATGCATTTTTGTGTCGTTCTTCAAAAACTTGTTCGGAGGCACTTTTCGCGAGAAGCTCGCGACTAAGAGCTTCCCGTGAAAAGAGTTTAAGGGAAATCTAAAAATCTCAAAATTCATACAGAGAGTATCGCGACTGTCTCGCTACTATATCGCGACTAACAGCTTCCTGCGAAAAGCTTTATGCTTCAGATGTGTTTTTCGCGAGTAATTTCGCGACTATCTAACCCGCAAAAAATGCGTGTTTTCAATTTTATAGGGCTGATGTGACAGATTTTTAAAACACTATCTATTTCCCTCTCATTGCCTCACTCGAACCTCTCTCAACCCAAAACTGATTTTCAATCAAACCCCATCATTTTTAAGCTTGATTTCTGCACAATCAACTTAAAGGTATGTTTTCTTAATATTCTTCTCATTTTTTTTCTAGATTATGCAGAAATTAACTTAGGGTTCTAAAATTGGGGATTTTTCGAAAAAGGGGTTGGAAACTTTGTTTTTAGGCAAATTTTTTCAAAATTTTGATTGGGGTGTGTCCCATTTGTTTTGTGTGTATCTGTGTTGGCCCCTTGTGGCATTTTAAACTTGTATTTAGGCATATTTCCATGGTTCATGCATTGCCCATAGGTATATTGTAGTGTTGCATGCCATGTGTTTGACAAAATGCTCAAGTGACATTTTTGAGTTGTTTTGGACTCAAATGAGTTCCAATTCCTGGGTTTACCCTTGATTGAACTTGCTTGACATGTTTTGATCATTAGGTGTGTGTTTTACACACTTTACCTAACTTGTGCCTCACCATGTCTTGCTATGCATCACCTAGGCACACACTAGGCACCCACTAGGCACACACCATGCATCACCTCATGTTCAATAGATGCACACACATGCACAGTTGCTAATTTCCTGCATTTTGCCGTTGTTTACACAGTTGAGCACTTTAAGCATGTTGTTTTAACTTTGTTGTGTTCTGTTTTAAGTATTTATACTTATGTTTTGGACTAACTTGAATCTAATCAAGTTTGTGTTCTGTTGTTGTGTTATTGCACTTGTCTTTCTCTTGCTTGGTAATTATGTGTGCAGATGTCTCCATTCAAGACGTCAGCTATAAAAGGCGGCAGCAACAAAGGAAAAGAGCCCGTAATTGATGTTGATGATCTCTCACCAAGGCCAAAGAGGACTCGATCAACAATAGGAGTTTTTGATCCTGACAAGTTCAGATCCTGTGCTGCATTTCAGAATTATGAGAACTATTTTCGAGATACTCCGTTGTTGGTTGAAAAGGCCGTTGACCAGCCATCTCTCCTTGACACCAATATTCCCAAATGGTTTGCCACCAAGGATTGGAACTTTCTTCTCTCCAATCTTGATGATGCATACGAGAACTTGGTGAAAGAGTTCTATGCCAATGCCATTGTTGAAGGAGAGGAGCTCAAATATTGGGTTAGAGGAAAGAGTTTCTCAGTAACACCGGTTTATCTGGCAAAGATCCTACACATCAACCGGCCAATATTCACTACACCACCGGTATATGATGAACTGAATCCAGATGAGGAGGTTCTTCGAGAAGCTTTAGGAGATAATTTGGAGTTCGCATCCAATGGGAAGTCAGTCAGTGTGGCATCTTTATCACCCGAATTAAGGCTACTCACGATGATCATGTTTAGCAACCTCTATCCTTTGTCAAGCACCAAGTACATGAATCTCGGTCGAGCATTATTGTTGCATGATCTGATCACTGATAAGGAGATTGATGTGTGTTCTCATATTTTCCACATCTTAGCAAAAACGGCTGAACGGACTGCTTCAAGGAACTGTCTTCCTTTCTGCCGCCTTATCTCAAAGATTTTGAAGCTCAAAGGCGTACATCCCTCGGAAGATGAGCACCCATATCCTCAGCCAAGTCCAATTAACATCCGCACTCTCCATGCCAGTATGAGTCACACCAAGAAGAGTACCAAGCAAGAAAGCCATACTACTCAAAGAAGTTCAAGCTTTACCTCCCATGCTTATGATGAACAGCTAGACAACATCATGGTTGCTCTCCAAGAGATTAATTCCAAAATATTTGAACTAGCTACCATCATGCACTCCCAACACATTCGCTTCAACACAAAATTCACATCTCTCTAGACTCAGTTGGACCAAATTCAAAGGAAGCTAGAAGAACATGGAGACTAGCTATTCCATGACAAAAAAGGGGGAGATGGTGTCGTTGATAGGGGGAGTGTAGTGATAGGGGGAGGAGAAGCTAGAAGCTGCTGTTTGTTTATGGTTTTATTGCTTTCCTTTAAAGTTTAAGTATTCTGTTTTTATATTTTCAGTTTTATATTCAGTACCTGTGTTTATCTCACTGCTTTGTAGCATTTTTTTAGTACTTTTAGATGTTGATAATATATATAAAGTACCTCACACTTGTACCCTAGTAGGATTTTGTATCCTAGATGCAAATACTTCATGTATTTTGCATTGGTTGTGTGTTGGACATGCAATTGATCATTGTGATTGGTCCTTATTACTTTGCATGTCCGGATGAGCATTTACTAGCTAAATGTTCATTGTAGTCATTCTTTAATGACTGACCTTGTTTGATCAAGACATGCTTACATGTTATATAGTGTTTACAAACTTGATCACACTTTACTTGTTCAAGTATGTACCATGTATTCAACTTGTCATAAGCTTAATGAAAGTTTTGTTTGTGTCCGAGTGTTTCAAGTTACAGGTATATACATGCAAGTGCTTCACAGCTTCTAGATTAGGTTTGAGTGAGTTTTGTCACTATTCCCAAACTCACGTTTAAGTCCAGAGTCTGTTTTAGGGGTTTTGTCACGGAATAGCCAAAGGGGGAGATTGTAAAGTTGTAATTTACAACTATGTTTTTGTTGGCTTTAATTTCATGCTAAATTTGATTGTAATTTTGTTCAATCTTATGTACCCTGTACTTCATGTGGGATTTATTTGTAAGGGTCGTGTGTGAGAGAAAGAGAGTGTGAAGACTCAAGGCTAATTGAAGACTGAAGCTGTTTTCGCAGGTAGCTCACAAGTAAGCTTCCCGTGAAGTGATGCATGTGTCTTGCACATAATTGGAATGCGAAGAGTCAGGACAAGATGGAGACGGCTGGTTTTCGCGAGTGTCTCACGGGTAAGGCCTTCTCGCGAGACACCCGCGAAACATTTTGTTTTGCCAGATTGTCATTTCTGATACACTCTATCCTTACCCACACTATATATACCCCCATTACCCACATATGTTGAGGTGTGCTTCTAAGAGAAAACCCCAGCCACCATCTTTGAGAGTTAGAGATTGTTATACCCACATTTCGCTACACAATCCATTTTGGTTTTTCCTCAACTCCTACCTCTCCATTTCCATACCCTTGAGAGATTGATAGCCCAAACACTTACCACACCCTTTCAGAGTGACAAGTGAGGTTTTGGTGCTGCTGGGAAGCATTGGAAGAAACCAGGCTTTGGCGGATGCAATCGGGTGTATTGCGGGATCCGGAGAGCTAGACAAGACACGATTCCGAGAAGCCTTGTTGAAGTAGAAACTTGGAGGGCTTAGGTGCATTGGGTAGACTACGCTTGGAGGGTCTTTTGTTATTCGTGTATCCCAACTAATTATCTAGTGGATCGATTACCGCTTGGAGGGCGGCAGAGAGGTTTTACGCTAAGTATTTCGGTTTCCTCTTCGATAACACATCGACATGTTATCTTGTGTTTGCATTCTTCTTCCCTACTCTTTTACCTTTCATTTTACTGCTGTGTTATAATGATTATGGGTTAGAGTAGCTTATTTGTTTATCCGCTCGCATTTACTCTATTCCGCACTTAGTATAAGTTAGAGTAAAATCAATCGAGCCGTAATTTGTTATTTGGGGGTCTAAACAGCTCTTGTGTTTTTAACACATTTTCAAGCTCTCATTTTTAATAATGGAAAAAAAGCTATTTTTCTCATTCTTTTATAAATGTCATAATTGGAAAATTTTAATCCACGCTATATACTATCACTAGCAAATTAGCTCATAATATGAATAGATGAAAATCTTAATATAAAATAAAGTAAAAAATATATATAATTTTTTATTTATAGAAAACACAAAATTCATTACTTAAAAAAAAAAAACATTTGCCCTTTGTTTGTGTGGTAAATAGTTATATAAAAAAGAAAATGAAATTCTCTTGTGAGAATTATAGATTATTAATCCTAATAAATAATTTTATGAATTTTTTAAATAAATTATATATTACATTTCATTTCAAAATAATCAAATATTCCCATGCGATGCGCAGGGTTGCGAAAAGTTTAATTAAACAGGTCAAACGGGTTTCATAGGTTGGACACTAACCCAACACGTTTATAAAACGGGTCAATCATGTCAACCCGAATATAAAACGAACATGTTAAGCCTCAACTCATAACCTGCTAATTTCATGTCGCATTATGCCTAGTTCGCAAGTCATGTCAAATTTTGCCACCACTAGTGAAGAGAATGTCAAAAGTCAAGTATAGTTATTATAACTCGCAAGTAGGCCAACCCACTAGTTACCCGCGAGTAACACTGATAGCTCATTTTGTAGGAATAGCTATGCCTCTTTTAACCTAGACATTAGGGGTTTTACATATTAGGAACACTCACTTTTGTGAAAGAGCTACTCATCCCTTAAGAGAGAATTCCTTGTAGTCTCTTCTCTTCCCTCTCCCAATTTTCATACATTTTCATAACTTGATAGGAGATTTACCCAAACACAATCTACATGCAAATTGAGTGTTAAGAGTGTCTTGGTTCATTGGGAAGCATTGGAGCTTGACCACATATTCAGCCGGTGAGGCGTGGTGGTGCAATCGAGTGGTATTAGGGATCCAAAAAACTAGTAAAGACAAGACTCCAAGTAGTCTGTTGATAGTCGAAGCTTGGAGAGCCTAAGTACAATGGGTAGATTAGGCTTAGAGGATCTCTTTGATTATCCTTATACTTCAACTTATTTACTAGTGGATTGTTTCCAAGTAGGAGGGCTTCAGAGAGGTTTTTAACACCAAATTCTTCGGTTTTACTCTTCGATAACACACCAAGTGTTATTTTGGATTTGATATTCTTTTCCATGCTTCCCTTTACATTATAGCATTGCACCTTTATGTTCATTTTTTTATAGGTAATAAGAGTAATATTATTAAAAATAAGAAGAAAGAAAAATGCAAGTGTTCACGATTATAAACAACAAAAGACAATAAAAAACACAAAGAATAGAAATCAAGAATCTATTCTAGGGGAAGAAATAAACTCTATGATAGAAGAACAATCCAAGAGACCTTAACACCTAGACCAATCAAAGACAGTTCTTTGGCATAAGTTTTGCAACTAAACCAACGATTTCTCAGTATTCTCGAAAGAGCAACGATTTTGTTCCATCTTTCCATCTGAATGATCCACATCAAACATCCTAGAACCAAATTCCAAATATTTGAATTATATTTCCCAACCCATTGCCACCAACAAAATAATAAGCTAACAATAGACCTCGGTATGACCCAATGAATCCCAAAGATATAAAGCATATGCACTTATAAAGAATGAGCTGTAGAAAAAAGAAAAAGGAGATGGTCCACATTTTCCTCATTGCAACCACATATACAACAAAAATTCGCTAAAGAGAGACCCCTAAGCTCTGATGCACCGATATGGCAATTTTGCCATTGTACCGGAATCCAATACGTACCCAATACAGATACAAGTCGAATACGAGTACAGCTGTACCTGAAGAGTACCAAGCAAAAAAATAAAGTTTTTTTTGTTCCGATACGGCTTAGATACGCACGGGATACGTCCAAGATACAGCAAGTACCTATGACCCATTGGACATAGGAGAAGGAAAAGAGAGAGAGAGAGAGAGAGAGAGAGAGAGAGAGAGAGAGAGAGAGAGAGAGAGAGAAGAAATTAACACCTGGAAAAGTTCTGACTGTTGATCGGCCCAACTGGGTTAAAAGCCCTAATTTTCTCTCACTTGATCAAACTCTACTCCTTACTCTCTCACTCTCATTCTCTACTCTGAGCTAGCTCCTCTGCCTTTGGCCCTTTGTCAATCGCCATTCTTTCTCCCAGCCAGATAGCCGCTCTTTCTCTCTCGCCTTTGTAAGGTTGAATTTAATCAACCATCTTGTTGGCTTTATTCCGTGCCAAATTTTCTTGTAATTTAGCAATTAGTAACCCTGTATTTAGGTAGGAATCATGTAAGGGTAGTGTGTGAGAGAGTGTGAAGAAATGCTCAAGTTTGTGCAAAGTAGCAGGGACTCGCGACTGGATCTCACGGGTAGCTCGCGGCTTGTAAGCCGCCAGAAGTTGCACACGTGCCAAGCATGTGGAGAAGTTGAAGCGTCATGCCAGCTGGAGCACTACAGGACAAAAATTCCAGACTGGCCATTCAGTTGGTTCGTGGCTTGAACTCGCGGCTCAGTCAAGTCGCGAGGCCAAGCCGCCAGCCAGCTCTATTTTGAAAAAACTGACTCTTCGCAGTCCAAACACACACAAGTATAAATACCCCTCATACCCACGAAATATTGAGAGCTTCCAGAGAGAATATTGAGAGAGAAACCCTAGAGAAAAATAAGATTGACTCATCCACAATCTTCACAAAGAGACTCTTCAAATTCCTCTACTCTCACCCTCTCCATTGTTACATCCTTGAGAGGTTCATTACCAAAACCTTTTCTCACCATACCCACATCTGTGAGAAGGACATTTGGTGCTTGGGAAGCAGTTAGGAAAGGACCAATTTCATATTGGTTGATGCTATGGGCTATAGCGGAATCCAATAAGCTAAAGAAGAAATAGGTTCGGCGTAACCTCGTTAGAGTAGGAGCTTTGAGGGCTTAGGTACACTGGGTAGATTAGGCTTGGAGGGTCTTCTGCTGTTCATGTATCCCAACTACATTCTTTAGTGGATTATTTACCGCTTGGAGGGCGGCGGAGAGGTTTTACGCCGAGGGCTTCGGTTTCCTCTTCGATAACACATTGTGTGTTGTCCTTGTGTTTGCATCTCTCTTCCCTTAATCTTTGTCATTTAATTTCTGCTGTGAATGTGATTTTATTTGGTTTAAGATTTTTTATCAATTCTGTATTATGCTTATGTTTATATTCCGCACATTAATTGTTTGATATTAAGCTTGAATTGGTAATTTGTTAATTGGGGGTCTAAACGTTCGTAGTGTTTTATACGCTATTTGAACATTCAGCCTTTATCTATCGTTGACGCCAGAGCTCCTCCTCCCCCTTCTTGCCGGTTATAACTTGTTTAGATGGAGGGGGAGTAGAGGGGAGTGGAGTAAAAGGAGGAAGTGTAAGTTAAATTATCTTGTTTGAATGTTTTTTAAGGGGGGGGGAGGGATTTGGAGGGATTCTAACTACTTCTAACTCCTCATTTTTAATTCCCCCAGATTGGAGAGATTTGGAGGGAGAGTAGAGCATAGAAATGCTTAACCAAATGATTTACCAAATTTACCCTTACCATATTAACAAAATTAAAAACTATGAAAAGGCTAATTATTCCCCTCGCCCTTACTTAAATTTAAAAACATCCATACAAGGTGGAGAATAACCATTCCCCTCTACTCTCCTCTCCACTACTCTCCTCCCCTCTACTCCCCTCTGCTTTCCTCTCCCTCCAAACTTCCAAACATAGCATTAGTCTCTCAAACTCTCACTCTCTCTCCTTCGCCTTGCCTCACCTCTATTCAAAATTGTGAATCAGGGATTTTGTTTTTCTCTTTTCTTTTTGCTGGTTGCTGCTCACTTGCTCAATGGACTGGGCTTTTAGCCTTTTAGCCTTACTGCCCTTAGGCCTTAGCTATGCTATTACTTATTATATATTGTTTGTTTTGACTTGAGTTGCCTACTGAATTTGGAATTTATTAGGATATGCATTTGCATTGTTATGGCCAAGCCTGTGATATATTGATATAGTGATATAATCATACAAAGAATAAATATAATATTGTTTGTTGGCTGGTTAGCCACTATGATATTGTTGCACACTTGATTGCTGTTATACTGTTATTAGTATTATATAACTATAAATTATATAAATTATGTACCAAAATATTTAAATATATCTAAAAATAAATATTAATTAATTAATTGATTGTATCGTATCCTAGATTTGTCAAAAAAAAATGTTGTATCCCTGTACCCGTACCCATACCCATACCCGTATCATACCAATACTAGTACCCATATTCATACATCATAGACCACAACCATGTGCCCTCTTGCATACTTTAGTACTCCACCCCCCTTGGCCCTCTCCATATTTAGTAGCAATAACCCTCTACCACAGATGAGTAAATTCATTACCAAACCTCCATAACCATTTTCCTAATAATACTTGATTAAAAGACACCAACTTCCTAATCCCCAATCCGCCCAACTCATATGGTAAGCAAACCTTTTACCAAGCCACCAAAGGGTACTTGAAACTCTCCTCTGATGACCCCCATAAAAAATTTATTTGAATCCTTTCTATTCTAGCAGCCACGGTTTTAGAAATAGTAAACAACGAAAGATAGTACGTTGGCAAACTTGAAAGGGTACTCTTCAACAAAGTTAGTCTACTACCCTTTGATAAATAGAGTCACTTCCAACCTAATAATTTTTTCTCCATCTTTTCTAGGATAGAATTGCAAATAGAGGCTGTCTTATACAGAGTACCCAAAGGCATTCCCAAATATTTCATTGGCAAGCTACCCACCCTACAATGAAGGATAGTAGCCGAAGCGTCTAAATTCCTTACCCCCCCCCCCCCCCCCCAACAAGAACAATCTCACTTTTTCCCACATTAACTTTCAAATTTGTACAAGCTTGAAAACAAGGCAAAGCCAATCTAATGGACAACAATTGCTCCCTAGAAGCATCCCAAAATTAAATAGTGTCGTCAGCAAAGACGAGATGAGAAATACGAACACCATCAAAGTCCAGTCCTACATGAAAGCCACAAATAAGACCACTGTCCTCAGTTTTCTTCAGAATCTTGCTTAAGACCTCCATAATCAAAAGGAAGAGAAGAGGGGACAACGGATCACCTTATCTCAAACCTCAAGAACTTCCAAAGAAACCAACAAGAGATCCATTAATCAAAACTGAGAAATGAACAATAGTAATACACGCCTTAATCCACCCCCTCCATCTCACCTCAAAACTCATCTTACCCAAAAGATAAAACGAGGCATCCCAATCCACATGATCATAGGCTTTTTCTATATCTAGCTTACATACCACACCCGATAAACAACACTTTAGTATACTATCAAGGCATTCATTGGCAATAAGCACAAAATCCAAAAATTTTCTACCACCAACAAAAGAATTTTGTGACTCAAAAATGAGTTTGTCTAACACCATCCTCAATCTAGTAGCCAACACCCTGGACAACAACTTGTACACACTACCCACAAGATTGATAGGAGGCCGAAAATCCTTAATATTCAAAGCATGAAACTTCAACGGAATTAAGGTAAGAAAAGAAGCATTTAGAGACCATTCAAACTCCTAATTCCTATGAAAGTGTTCAAAGAAAACCATAACATCCTTCTCCACTACACATCAGCATTTATGGAAAAAAAAGCCATAGTAAAGCCATTTATAACCCATTCACCCTCCATCTCCCTCAAAGCCTAGATGACTTCCTCCTTTGAGCCCGTAAAACAGTACATGTTCCACCACTGTCGAACTCTCTCAATAAAACCCTTAGCCTTCAACCACATGTTTTCAAATTTAAATGCACGTCCCCTACTAACACCACCAATTTCCACCAGAAGTGGGTAGTGATCAGAAACAACATGAGGTAGTACCCATTGAGACACATTCCCAAAGTGATCTACCCAATCCACTAAAACCAAAGTCGTATCAATTCATGACATAGAAGCTATCTCAGAATCTCTGAACCAAGGTATGACAATGGGAAAGGGAAGGAGAAGAGACTACAAGGATTAATTTCTCACTAAGGATGAGTAGCTCTCTCTCTAAAATGTGGGTGTGTTGTGTTGTAGAAACCTATCTAGGGTTTTCTCTCTGAATAGCCTCCTTTACTTTTGTGGGTAATGAGGGTATATATGGTATGAGTGAAGGGTAAGAAAGTTAGACTTAAAATCCTCCAGGCAAAGAGTTTCGCGGGTACATCGCGAGATGGCCTGTCTCGCAAAGTACTTGCGAAATACAACCTAGCACTTGACTCTTCAACTTCCAGCATGTGCTTCTCACGTGGCCTTTTCGCGAGAACATTTACTCGCAAGCTTCTTACAAGTTAGTCACGAAACTGCACTGATCTTCATTGCATGCTTGATTCTTCACCAACTTAATACTAAACTCAATACAATAAAATCCCACAAAATACAATGAACAAAATTAATGCAATTACAACACTTTTTGTCATGGAATAAAACCAACATAAAACATAGTTGTAAATCACAACTTTACACATATGCCTTATGGAGTATAGTACTTAGATCTTTTGGGATTCAATAGGTGTTACCAAGGAGGTTAGTTGATCTCTTGTTTGGATGGAGGAATTGTTTCAGGCTTGGAAAGCACTTATCGGGATAGTTGGAACTTTGTCCCGTTATGTTTGATGTGGCTATTGTGGAGAGAATAGAATAGATGTATTTTTTGATACATATACATCACAAGCTTAGTTCAAATCATTGTTGAATCGAAATCTTTTGGATCGGTCTCGTGTGTGGGGTCTTCCAAGTAGCAATTTCCTTTTAGATTTCACAAAATCAGTTAACTCTTATGTATAATTTATTTGTAATTCTTTTAGTTTAGGTTGTGTTCATCATCGTATGAAGTAAATTTTTCTATTAATAATATATCATTACATTTTTTTTTTTTTTTAAGTTCGGTTTTCAAAGATGAAGCTAATAAGTAGAGCCCAGTTTTTCTAGTATGACCTATATCAGCATTGTTCTCCTATGGAGAAGTATATAAAAGTTTGATGGAATAATGAAATTTCTACTGGAATTTTTCCAGTTTTTTGGTGCAGACTCCAACTAACCCTAAGTGTTGACTCCTATATGTTCTCCCTTGTCTACTAACTCCAAGCAAGCCTAGTTGTTATCTCCTAGGTTATCTATCCTTTATTTTCTATTTTCAGTTTTATTGTTGCATCATTTTGGTTTTGTCCTGCGTCATGGTGTCTTCCTAACTGTCCCTTTCAGCAAGCCAACCAGTCGATCACCATTCTTGGCATATTCCCAATAATATTGAACAAGCAGAACACGGATTTTTAAAGATATTTTGCTATATTAAATGAATAAGAAGATGATACGTTGCCTCCCTTTTAGCTTTACACTTCCAAAACCAATCAGCCATTCTCTAAGATTTTTCATTGCTAAAATCTTCCCACTAAAAAGAGTGTTTCATTACTTTGGCACTAGGCAAGAAAGTATTTAGATTTTTGGGGAGAATATTTCCGTGTAGTTTTATTGAATTTGGAAGGGAGTTCTACTCTTGTCTACATCCATGTACAAGGGTAGCAGCTTTTTGCATTTTATTATAGAATTCTTATTACTTAAGAATTTTGAAGGGAATTCTGAGTGCTTATCTAGCATTTGGTTGGGTTAGAATATAAATGTCCCATAATTGTTTTTGTAGTTTTGAGGAGCCTATTGGTGGGCTTTATTTTGTGAAAAATGGAATATAAGCTGTCTGTGTTATCTAGTTAAAGAAAAGCCCTTTTTCTGGGACTGTTGTGAAGGTAACATTCATGTGGCATTAGAACAGGTGACCTGTGCATGCTGGAATGTAGCTTTTAGTTTGTTTGGCTGAAGTTTACATAGACATAATTTTTTAAACCAATCATGCATGGTCATAAAACCTTGAGGTTGAGTTTTTCCCCCAAATCCAGTTTTTCTGATTGGTGCTATATTTTTTTCCAATGGACTCACAATAGTTTAGTGTTAAGGTTCTTTTCCTGAACCATTGAATATTACAGTCTACGAAATATATTTATTTACATAGCTTTCATGTTTTTGTTTAATTCTACTATAGTTTGAGTTGCTTTGGCTTTTTTTATTCTTTTTTTTTTTTTTTTTGTTATGTGTTCATGCTTGTACATGCTAAGTATGTAGACCATTTTCTCCTTTATTAATCTACTCTGCTTTGATTTCAACTACTTTTTTGTTCAATCCTCTGAATTAGGTCAAAAGCTGCCAGAGCAAAGCGGTAACTTCAGAAGAAGGCAACAATAAGGGAGAAGAAGAAAGCTGAGGCACTGGCTTCTGGGGTTGATTGGCAAAGTGATGACTCAGATGATGACCCTCTGGTAAATTGTAAATTGTATTTAGTTATGTTGTGACTTGCTCGAGGACTCAATATCTTGAGTGATAGATTCTTATATGTGATGCATTTAGCAGGAAGTACACCGAGAACCTCCCCTTCCTAATCTTCTTAAAGACGAAGAGCATCATCGCCTAATAATAGATGTTAGTCATGTTTCATCCCTTGTTCTTTTGTGTACCTCTTACTGCTCTGACTTCTTCGCTACATTGTTCATAGTTGTGTAAATCGCTGGCTTCTTTGCAATGGTATTGGGAAGCATTGGAGATTATTAATCTCACTCTAAGATTAGCTCATAGCCTGCTGTCTGTGGAGGAGGAGGAGGAGCTTAGATCTCTTGGAGCTCGTAAGTCCTCAACTCGAAAGAACTTGTACTGTTTTTGAACTCCCCACATTCTCATTTTCTTTCTTGGTCTCCCCTCTTCCCCTTTAAATTGATAATTATGTTATTAGTCCAAAATATAAAATTCCATTTAGAAGGATTCCTTCATTGAAAGATAGTTTGATTCATTTGTTCTTTGAAGAAGGAAGATGTGTAATTTTTTTTACTCTGGCTAAGGTGCAGTACCTTTGTTGATGTTCTACAGAGATAGCTTATAACACCACAGATCCTAAGCATGGATTTGATTGTGTACGATACATTGTTCAGCAGCATCCTTACTGTGGGCTCCTTGGAATTCAAATTCAAATTGGTAAATTATTAAGACTCTTCAATCTATCAATTGATCTTAGACAATTGAAGATATGTTTCTGGTTGATTTCAAGGACAACCGGGCCTCCACAAGAAAAGGGGTGAAGATTAGGAATGGTTAAGAGCAAAAGAAGCATTACATTTCACATAAACCTTTGCCTCACCTTACAATCTTCTCTTATACCCTCATGCCAATCTCTAACTGCCAAGTAACAGACTAACTGCCTAACTACCTACTGCCAATGCATCAGCACATGCTTCCTACAATCATCACATGCTTATTACAATCAAGTACACTTACAATCAATCACATGTCTACATACAATCTCAGCATGTGTCATGATCTAATCCAATGTACCTTACACTACAACTCAACTATACAATCAGCATGTGTCATGATGCAAACCTGATGCAACTAGCTTCTTAACAATACCCCCTCCTTAAAACACCTTGCCCACAAGGTGAGGGAACTGCTTTGAAAGAGAATGCAGGGGTTCCCAAGTGGCATCTTCTGCAGAACCTCCTTGCCACTGAACCAACAACTCTATGATGACCCTTAAGCGTAGATTGTGCTCCATGCTGTCCAAAATAGCCACTGGTTCAGGATTGAGAACTCCCACATCATTCAAAGCTGGAAAGATAGGAATTGGAAGGATATGCTGTCCCAATTGCTTCTTAAGACAAGAAACATGGAAAACTGGATGAATTCTGGACTTAGGAGGTAATTGCAACTTGTAAAGATATCAGGGGTATTTTGGTCATTTTAGAGGTTTCATGGGTATTTTGCTCATTTTTAGAGATTTTGGAGATATTTTGGTCATTTTAGTAGTTTTGAGCATATTTGGTGATTTTAGAGATATCGGGGATATTTTGGTCATTTTAGAATTTCATGAGTATTTTGCTCATTTTAGAGATTTTGGGGATAATTTTGAATGTCCAGGGGTATATTGGTAATTTTGAAAGTATAGGGGTATTTGGGTCATTTTAGATATTTAAAGATATTTAGGTAATTTTGGAGGTCAAGAGGGTATTCAAGTAGTTTTAAAAGTATTTGGGTCATGTTGGGTTAAATGGGTGGGTTACTAATTGTTGAGGGGGAAATTGATGCCTCAAAATAAAATGTCGGGAAACCAAGCCGAAACTCGACTATGGGCTTTTGAGATGACAACCAAAGGCTTTTGGTGTGATGACAAGCCTATTCAAGCAAGAAAACAAAGGTTGCACTTAACAAAACAGCAACAAAAGCCCAATGAAAAATACTTTACAATGCCTAGTTAGTACATTAGCAGTCATGTTCTAAAAGTTCAAGGGAAATAAATTCTCCAGCGGTAAGGGTGATGTTACACTTAGTCCAAAGAGATAAATTTTCCAACAGCAAGGGTGAAATTACACAGTCCAGCAATCAATAATTAGATAAATTTGGGAAAATTTTAAGTCCTTATGTGTCTCATTCAAGAGGAATTTATTGTGCTTTCAGCCATCATTACATTAATGTGAGGGAAAAGTTCGACCATTATGAATACATCATATCCTTCAATAGTAAAATAAAAGGTAAACATTAAAGGTTCCATAGGAAAAAGAAAAGAAGGATTAATTGGCATGGTATGAAGGGAGAGAAAGATCCCTAGCTCAGTGCAGCAAGTATTAAGCTAAAATTTTAGTGAGTGTATATTCATAAGGCATGAATGAGATGAATGTGAGCTATTTTGAGTGAGTGAGACGGGATTGATACTGAGATTAAGGTTTTTTGTGTGTGGTGGCCTGTTTATAACTAGTTGAGAGACATCTATGGGTTGTGTTTGTGTGAAAGGGGGAAGAGAACATCTGAGGTTAGATGAGTGTGGGCTAAGGATGATGAGTGGTGAGCTTGAGGGAGGCTAAACCACCAGTAAAAATGGCTAATGAATCTCAAAGTCTCAGAAGGGGGTAGCCAGGTTGTTTTTTTGGTTAGTTGCTTGTGTTTTTATAATGGAGCTTTGGGGAAGCATTAATTGACAAGAGTCCAAAACGTATGACTACTCAAAGGTGACAGATCAAGGTCAAGCTTTCCTGGGATTTTTTATCAGAAGTAGGAAAATCCTTTTTAGGGGCTGCCTTGCTTCTTTGGGTAATGATGAGATTTTAGAGTGTTTTTGCATTAAATGCCAGGATTTGGGGCTGAGCTTGATTATTGTGATTGAGGCATGTATCAAGAGTGAATCCTAATGCTGCAACTGAGATTCGAACCCCTGAGAAGTAAGATTTAACACTCCAAGCCAAGTGTCAAGCTCTAGTCCACTTCAGGGGGTTCCGCTGGAGATCCCTTTATGCCCTCCAAACCACATGTTCCCAATTTTTCCCCTTTAGGATTCATGGGCTTGGCACATGAATCACGTCTTAAACGTTTTTAACATTTTTAGCATCAATTTGTTGGAGTTTGGATAATTTGGTTTCAGTTCCCCTTACGCTGGAGGTGCAGTCTTGAGGAAAATGATGGAGTTCCATCATTCTTTAGACTTCAGCTGATATGACAGCCCTTGGACACTGTTCACGTCAGGCCCTAGTTCATCCTCAAAGGCTTGGTTCTCTTGTAGGGGTCTCTAGTTGTCTTTTGGTTAGGGATGAACAAGGGCTGTTTGTCCACTCTCAACCCTTTGCCTCTTGCTGGTGTCTTTTGCATTGGGCTTGCACACATGGGTTGATTCGTTTGGGTCAGGCTATGTGCATCCTACAAAATGGACATTAGCAACACATGTTTGCCATGGGCTTTCATTTCTCATGGACTTTTGTTAATGAATACTTTGGGTTTTTTCATAGATACTTGTAATGGGCCTTTAGGCAATTATTTGTAATATTTGAAACAATAGGACAAGCTTCAAAATGCTTTTGTAAATCATTCATCGTGAATTCTACGTTGTAAATAATGCTCGTGGTTTCTAATAACCACATCATAATGTAAACGTTGAGCTTTATGAGTTTGAATACTTACCATGAGTGTTGATGTTGTGGCACAAATGGTGACCACGCACTTCATGGGTTTATAAGATCATAATCTCCAGATAGCTCCCAATGGGTTTTTATAAGATGATTTTCATAGCAATATTTGAGCAATGATTATACCATGATATATATTTTTTTCCTTGCCAAGCGTTTAATAATCTTGGGCTCTTTTGACAAAATAGTGCCAATGAGTATTGGGTTTCAAATATTGCTAAAGAGAACTGGGTTTTGATATTTGCCAATGAGAATTGGGCTTTGATGTTGCCAATGAGAATTCGGCTTAAACATTGCCAGCGAGAACTAGGCTTTAATGTTGCCAATTAGAATTGGGCTTTAAATATTGCCAGCAAGAACTGAGTTTTGATGTTGCCAATGAGAATTGGGTTTTAAATATTGCCAGCGAGAACTAGGCTTTGATGTTGCCAATGAGAATTGGATTTTAAATATTGCTAGCGAGAACTAGGTTTTAATATTGCCAATGAGAATTGGGTTTTTGGATAAATAAATTGTCATGGGTTTAAACCATGGGCTTTGATTATGGATTTGAATTTCATCGATAAAATTGTTTTGCCATGGATTTAAATCATGGGCTTCTTAAGTATTGTCAAGCATGAGTATTCTTGGGCTTTAGAAAAGATTAGTTTTTATCTTGCTTTACTAAATAATTCGGGTTTTTACGGGAAAATGTTGAGGGCCCATAACGTTTTGTATTTTGTAGCCCAGTTTTATGATAGAGAGAAGAAAAATTGTGGGCTAGTCATAGTGATAATCAGAAAATATTTAAGCATACCCAATAATTTGTTTGTGACATTTGAAAATAAATAGGTGTTATTTAAGTAACTTTAGATGTAAAGAAATGTACCCCAACACTAATTAAATGGGTTGGGTGGGTAATGGGTAATTATTTTATATATAAACGGGTCTTAAATGGATAAATAGGTAATTACACACTCAATCCATTTATAACTCAACCCGCCCATTTGCCACCCCTAACCATGACCTAAAGATACCGCTGATCTAAATTTTGGCATGAGAGATAAGAGAGATAGAGCAAACAGAGTTAGGTAGAGACAAAGTGCAAGAGAGGAGAGAGAGAGTGTGAGATACAAATTAAAGGAGTAATTGCAGTAAGATGATGAAGGGGTATCGAAGCTGTTGGTTGTGGATGTCTGATATAGACTTGCAACGGGGGTGGAGTCTTTGGAGTGGAGGTCAGTGGTAGGGGATCCTTTGGAAGCACTGGCGTTGGAGAAGGAATAGAAATAGGTGAGGAAAATAGTAGAGTAGCAGTATGGACTGAAGGTAACATCAGCGCTGCTAATGTAATAGTATAAGACTATAGAGTTGAATTGATCTTGTTTCTTACAAAACCCTCCTTTTTTATCTTGTTTTGTCTTGTTTTTTATTTGGGGAGGAGAGAGATATAAAAGGGGAGCGAAAATACCTATTTACCCCTATTTTTAACAAATGTGGGTTATGGGAAACAAATGGAGCTTACCTCGGTAGGTAAAGTGACATTTTTTAAACCACAAGTAGGTAAAGTGATTTTGGACCAAATCACAAGAGGGTTTATTGCAATTTCCCCTTATTTTATAATTTAAAAATTATTAATTAAATTATGGGCTAATTACAACTTACCACATGTGGTTCGACCGAAATTTAAGTTACCTACCCGTTGTTTGAAATTTGGCACTTTACCCACCTGAGATTAGCTCAATTAAGGTACCGTTACCTACCTCTATTAAAAATAAGGCTAAATATGTATTTTTGCTCTTTTTTATGTCTTTCTCCTCTCAAAACATAAAAAACATATAAAAAAAAATAAGAGAAAACAAAATCAAAATGTAAGGGTTTTGTAAAAATTAAGAAACTAAAGTTATTGGTCTAATGATTAAGAAACTAGAAGCTCAATTGAAGGAATTGTTGGTCTAATGTAGAAGAAACCAGAGTTATAAACCCATATCTGCATTTTATGAGCATATCAAGCCCAACCCGTTACAGGTTCATCAAAGACATCATTATACCCATAAGTTGTCATGTTATTATGACCATCAGTCACGAACTCCACATTGGAATCTTGATAAAGATTTTTTTTTTTTAAAGATAATTACAACATGCTGCTAACCCCGCAGTTCGAACCATTTTCCTCCTAAACCCCCCAAGCACTTTGTACATGGGGAGGTGCCAATTCAGCTACAAGGCCTTTGGCAATCTCGATAAAGATAATGAAAAGGATTCTACAAATATACAATATCAACATTTGATAGAAGAACACCATACCCCAGTTGCAAAAACTCTCTTCGAATACGAAATTTCGGCGCTTTTAGCTACTGCAATCCATTTCACCCACTCTAGGATGCTTTTCAGGTGAGTGTTCAGTATTAATTAAATATGTGTTGACTGAAATAAGAAAGTTTTAAAATGCAAACACAAGCTATGCCGTCCATTTTACCCAGCTAAAAGCAACTATTGATTTAATAGAATTTAGCAAAAAAAAAAAAGAATACGAAATTTCAACCCTGAGACAGCATGATTCCCTCCTGTCCACGCAACTAAATCAATACCTTCATTTGGATCTCTCTTATACACCAGAACATCCTTTGATTCACAGAATTGGCAATCTCTTCATCCAAAGCAACATCCACATAATTGGGTATACCCACTCTCTTAATGTTAGTGAACCAGACTTCCAACATGTTAGACCAACAATTCCTTCAATTAAGCTTCTGATTTCTTCTACATTAGACCAATAACTCTGGTTTCTTAATTTTTACAAAACCCTTACTTTTGATCTTGTTTTCTCTTATTCTTTTATATTTTTTATGTTTTGAGAAGAGAGAAACATAAAAGAGAGCAAAAATACATATTTAGCCTAATTTTTAACAGAGGTGGGTAACAATACTCTAACTGAGCTAATCTCAGGTTAGTAAAATGCCAAATTTCAAACCACGGATAGGTAACTTAAATTTCGACCAAACCATAGGTGGGTAAGTTATAATTAGCCCTTAAATTATTTATGACGTCATCAATTCGACCACTGGTTTGATCTTGGTTGAACCATAAAACCGGTGACTAGTCTCTTTTTTGGTTTTTTTACCATTCTAGTTTTTAAAACCATAAATACATGAAGACTAGAGACAACCAATTTGAGCTACTGGAAAGCTTCCTCAACTTCAGGTCCCCAAGAGAAGGCATTCTTCTTCAAAAGAGCAGTTAAAGGAGCTACAATCTAATAAATTTTCTGTAATAGCTAGTGAGGCCTAGGAACCCTCTAAGAGCCTTAACATCTCTAGGAATAGGCCACTCTTGCACTGCCAAAATCTTCTTAGGATCAATTTTTACACCTTCTCCAAAAATGATGTGACCAAGATATTCTACAATTAAATGAGCAAACATACACTTGGACGTCTTAGCATACAATTGGTTCTTAGCCAACACTTCTAAAACAACTCTAAGACTAGATGTTCCACATGGTCAACCAAAGTTTTACTATACTCCAAAATGTCATCAAAGAAAACAAGAATGAATCTTCTAAGATAAGGCTTAAACCCTTGATTCATCAAGGATTGAAAAGTAAATGTAGCATTTGTTAACCCAAAGGGCATAACTAGAAATTCATAATACCCCTCATAAGTCTTAAAAGTAGTTTTAAGAATATCTTGTTCCCCTATTCTAATCTAGTGGTAACCATACCTTAGATCTAATTTTGAAAAAAAAAAAATGCAAACACCATGCAGTTCATCTAATATTTCATTTATAACAAGGACAAGGTATTTGTCTTTAATAGTGGCTTGATTCAAAGCCCTAAAATCTATCTATACACATACTCCATAAACCATCTGCTTTCCTTACTAAAAGAACGGGTGAAGCAAAAGGGCTTTGACTATTTTGAATAGAACCTACTTCTAGCAACTCCTTCGCTATCTTTTCAATCTCAGTTTTTTGATAGTAGGGATACATGTATGGTCTCTGACTTATTGGTTGAGTGCCCTCCTTGAGGTTGATCTGATGTTCATGCCCTCTCACAGGAGGTAAGCCCACTGGTGTAGCAAAAACTGCATGAAACTCCTGCAATAATGCAGCAACCTCAGCTGGATGGGAAGGCTGCTTTGTTGTGGAGCATTGAACTGCTATTTGAAAAATCAATTCCTTTTCTAGTAGGCTCTCTAAAAAATTGAGCCCCATCTTGCAATTTAGGTCCTGTTGGTTGCGCCTTGATTCCATGCAATCAAGGTTGTCAAAATCGGGATATTACGTAAGATCACAGGAGGTAGGTAAGATCATGGATCGTAAAATCGAATCGTGGATCGTAAGATCCTACCTATTTTCAGATTTGAAGCAAAAAACACGTTGATAGTGACTTTGTATATTGAATAATCACGTAAATTATGAATCTTCCATAAATAAATAAAAAAATAATAAAGATTTTGATCATATGATGTAATTTGCATATCCTACATCGTTATATGTATACTAATGAAACAAATATATTTAAATTTTAACGCAATGTATTTAAAAAGTTCGGTGAATGTTTAATTAGAAACTAACCAAGTACCAAAATACTAGCACACTTTTTCCTTCAACAGCAGCTCTTGAACCCCCATCATCACCTAACATTAATAACCAAATGATACAATAGTGATCACACATTCACACTATACACATGTAACTTTTTTTTTTTAATCTATAAAGGAAGGCATTAGAATTGTTACTTCATTATCTTCATCAAAATCTGTACCATCATCTTCTGGTCGACACCCTTTGCTAACCACTCATCATCCGAAGACAAGTTCTTCAAACCAGTTTCTTCTTTTGCACTTGATGGTTTAGGTATTTTCTCTTTTATCTTCAAGTTTTACATAACAAATACCAACTCATTCATTTTGTTTAATTGGTTTAAACAATTTTCTCCTTTTTCCGTGTACTTAAAGTTGTACCAATTTTAATAGAGAATTCTCAACTAGGGGATAATTTACCAAAGTCATTTGGTCTTACTATTCCAAATGTACTCCAATTACTTTCACAACCTAAAGAGCTATATGTTAAGCTCAATATTCTTATAGCAAAAATTTTTAATTCAAGAAAGTCATCTCCATATGAGTCACATCACTTAGTTGATACATTTATGAAGTACAATGTCTTAGTCTTGAGATTAAAAATTACAACTTAAAAAAATGAACTTAATAAAAAAATAAAAAAATAAAAAAAAAAAAAACTGATTTCTACATTTTGGTAGGATTGATAGGATCCCATACGATCCTACAATTTTTACAATCCTTGTGCAATTCTAAACGTTTTGACAACCATGCATGCAACACTATATGTCTGCTCCCATATGCAAACTCCATAGTAAGATGTTTGAAATCCCAATTAATAATACATGAGGTACTAATCCACTGAGTCCCTAAAACCAAGTCACAACACCCCCAATGGCAATACATGCAATTGAACAAAAAAATACTTGGCCATGCATGAACACCGAGACATCCTTACACAATCCCTGTGTCTTAATAACATCATCATTGGCTACTTTTACTTCTAGAATTTGTGATTCATCAATTGGGATTTGACGAACTGATGTCAAGGTTGCATCAGCGAAGTTATGAGTACTTCCAGAATCAAAAATCTAAAAGATTAACCAAAGATACAGTTTTGACCCTTCCCTTAATCCTAATTGTTCTTGGTGTAGGACTAACAAAAATCCACTCCCTCTTCCTGTACCCTACCAATAGTAACCTCATCCTCAACCTCAGTAAGCTGCACCCCACTGACAAAATCATGAACAATATCTACCCCTTCCAACAAAAATAAGGTAGCAGTCTTACATTTATACCCATGTACCCAGTTATCATCACAATTATAACCAAGGCCCTTCTTCTTTCTCTCTTCCATTTGAGTAGGAGAAATTCTCTTAACTGGTATTTTATTTCTAGTATCAACAAGCGTACTAACTTTTGGTAATCCAAGCAAAGAAGGTCTAACATGGTCATGTGGAATCTTATAGCTCTTCTTACACCCTAACCAAGTATTCTTCTTGGATTTTTTCCAATCCAAATGCTGCAATAAGAGCAGGAGAGTTCAACATCCTCATGGGCACCCTAACTTCATCCTTTAACCCACTTAAAAAACAACTAAATTTGTGCTAGGGAGATAAACCCCTAATCCTATTAGATAGAGCCCCAAGTTCTCCCTTGTAAAGAGCCATTGTTAATGTCTGTCTCAGCCTAGTCAAGACCTCCATGGGGTCATCATAGGCTAGAGTACCAAATCTGATCAACAAGGCTTGCACCAATGCCTCCCAATTCCTAATTACACCAACATCCTCACCTTCTTGAAACCAGACCAAGGTTTCTCCATCCATGTGGAAAGAGGCCATCATCAACTTCTTATTGTCAGGTATATTATAGTGCGTGAAGTACTGGTTTGCTTTGTAAATCCAGGAAGAGGGCTCTTCTCCAAAGAATCTTGGAAATTCAAGTTTCATAGGTCCTGACAGGTTTGGAATCAAGTAGTGGTTGGTATGAATTCCTGGGGTGTGTGAATTCTCAGGTTTAGGTTCTCTGTTTTTTGCAGAATTCAAATTCTGCAGAATGGTGACCAATTGCTGACTCATTTCATTCGAGGTACATGTGTGAATACTAGTGATTTTATGGATTTCTTGTATGTCTTTGGTTTGGTGACCTGAGGTGGATTTAAGGGAAGTTATTGTATCATTAACAATGGCAGAAGGTAGTGTTTCAGTCTTCGTGTTTTAGTCATGGTAAAATCTACAAATTGCATGAATATAGACGGCTATGATACTAATTGATAAGATCCAAGATCTAATATGGAATAGCTGAGTTCAAGGACAGCTAGCCTCCAAGAAGTTTGGGGAATAAGGAAGAGAATAAGAGAGTAAAAGAGTAACTGATATCTTATTACTTGATTCACTACTAAGAGCAAACGTGTATTTATACAATCATTGGTACCATGCCTAACTAACACAATGATTACAACTCATATTCAGTAACTAACTAAACCACCAATGATGAAGTAAACAATGAACTAACTATAGTAGTGAGTCCCCAGTAACTGAATTAACTACTAATAGTCCTAGAACTACTCTATCTAAATTAGCTGACAGCAATTATCAATCTTGTATCAATAAACTAGCTCTTCAAGAGACACTCTTGGAATAATACCTCACAATTAGAGATTTCTTGGATTCAAATTCAACTAGTTACAATGAGGACAGCCTTGATTATTTATAATTACATAAGCAAGCTGCTGAGTTAGTTACAAAAACCTAACATGTGGCTGCCATGTAATTGGCCAAAGCCTAACAAACTTCTCTAACTATCTGAAGAAAAAAAAAAAAAAAAAAAAAAAACCTAACTGATAGGCCTGTTGCACTTATCACTAACAATCTATCAACTAGCTTTTTATTACAAGTGAAATGAACTACTTATCATACAAAATAAGCACTAGTAAACATTTAGCTTTAAAAATGAACTGCATCAAATTACCAAACAATCACCTCTCCCGTATCCTACATACCCTACAAGCTTTGTGCATTGAGTATGACCTATTTAATAACATATTGGATCAAGTTAAATATTCTTGCTTCTAGGTGCAAGTTTTAAACAGGTATTAAAGCAAATGAGATGCTCTAACAACAATTTCAAAGTGATCCAATCCATCACTGTACTCATCTATGTATGGTTCCAGCCAAAAAAAAAAAGTGCTTGTTTCAAATTCATGTTTTATAACGTATCTGCTGTAGCAAATGAAATTGTAGGAGTTTGAATTTTTCAAATGTGAAGAACTTTTCAGTCTTCAATCCCATAGAACATCTGATTTTCAATAAACACTAGATATCCATAACTTCTCATGCCACACAATTGAGGAAACCATCACCCAAATAAATTCAATCCAACTGTGAATTAGGGCTGTGCACTTCTACAAAGAATAAAAGATCCACCTTGTATTCCTATAGGCACCTTCTTAGAATTCCATGAAAGAACAGTGCGGACTTCATAAGATCGCAAAACAAAGTACAGTACAAGGAATTAATATTGTGAATGATGATGCCAACGACATGACATCCATTGTAAGAATCAATAGTTTCTAAAAAAACCATACCTGAGCAAGTGCCAACCACCAAATTATATCATGTGCTTCCCCATCATGTGATCAATCATAGACGATGGTTGTATCAACTATCAAGTGTATGCTGTCTTATTTCAATGTCACATTAGGTGACCCCCCAAAGCTTTGCAAAATTTTCACTGTTTGAGAACTTGGACGTGTATGTACTTGCAGCAAGGAATGAGTAAAAAGGCAACAGAGTTGAGAGTCCCACAGTGACCTGAAATATAATTTATTTTCCCATTTGCTTGTAATCTTGAAAGCTGTACAAGCGATTGCACAAGGAAATTATGATCCATGTGTGATATCAAGAAGCAATTGAAGAGGCCACATGCCCTAGACGAATCCTGGTAGGTAAAGGCCTTGCAACAAGCCCATCTGTGACCCAACCCATTGACTCCCCATCCCTTTTAACATGGTTGAACTCCCTTTGCACATACTCTAGAGATATTTGCAGCCTCCCTCCATATCTGCAGTCATTAGAAACACTTCTCGCTTCAAATCCAGCATTTTTCTCCAACCAGTACAGATAATTGACATGGAACAATGCCTTGAGCATGTCATGAGGTGAGGAACTTTCTTTTAGCACCACCTGATCCATCCCAATATTTCAATTACAACCCAAAAAGAAATAATAAATAGTAATAGTTAGTTTGCCATCGTGTACCCAAATCACGCATCACAAATAAGGGCAACAGATGCCAAAGTTTGTTTACTGTCTTCTATTCATTCATATATGCACATAAGGAAAACCAAAAGTCAATGCTACCATTGGCCTGTATTAATTTTTTCAGTCTCATTTTTTTTTTCTTTAAACAATTGATCTATCATAATGGAATTTATCTGGTGTCAAAAACAGTTTTTTTTTTTTTTAATACTTCTGAATACTCATCTCAATTCTTGAATTATTAGGCTATCCTTGAGAGGAAGTAAGCAAATATATATATTTATGGTTTAGACATTTAGAAGGTGAAATGGTATATCAAAGAAAAATCCACAAGGACTGAATGGTGATTTGGCCCTAAACCCCCCAACTCGCAAGAGATGCAAGGGCTTGAGAGGCAAATGTTGGCCTTACGTGCATTGTTGCGTGTCCCTGGCCAAGGTGACAAGTACTACAAGAATTCAATGAAAAAAAAAAGGCAGGGCAATTATAACGACAAAACAAAAAATAAGATAAATATACACAATAACCATTCAGGTGCAGAGAATGAGCAACCCCCACTGGCAAACCCCCTCTTGGGCGGCAACCCAAAACACAAAAATAAATCAATTTAAAAAATAATAAATAAATGGGTAAAATATTACTTTGGTCCCTAAACTTTGCCAAAAGTTCATTTTTCATCCCTACACTTTTAGAAGTTTGTTTTTTGTCCCTAAACTTTGCAAAACATCTTACTTTAAGTCCTTCCGTCTAAGTCCGTTAGTTTATATCCTACGTGGCCTAACAGAATGTTGACTTGGACCTAACCAATTTATTTTAAAATTATGGACATATGGCACATGTGGATTAAAAATTTTGGTGAGACAAAATTACCCCACTCCTAAACCCAGTCATGCTGCGTTAACTCAAAATGCCCAAAAACTGAAACCCAACACCGAGAGACGTCACAATCCCACCCTCAACCTGCGACTCTGGAACCCATGTTCTTTGTCCCAAGAACCAGACAAAACATATTACATATGAAAGAAAATCTCCAACCAAAAGTGGAGTTTTAAAGAACAAACAATTCATTCCTTGGCATCATTACTTTATAACAAACACAACGAAATCCAACAAACATTATTTCAAATAAGCCCAAAACACATAAGCCCTTCATTTTTTTATATAAAAATAATTAAAAAATAATTTTTTTGTTCACCAGGAAGTCTTTTCTCTATGTGGGTGGTGCAATAGTGTAACAAAGAAAAGTGCAGCCCAACATGAAGATTGCCGATCTTTCCTCTGGATTACCTGTATACAAACAACCCATAGCCAAAATGAGAGAAGGATAGTGAGGGGAAAAAAGTACCTAGTTTCAGATCTGGATAGAGTCACCGGTAGGAGAGAGGGATAGTGAGAGGGAAAAAAAGTACCTAATACTGCTCTTCAGAAGGATCCCTAGAAGTTGATATGGCAAAGACTCCTTTGTGCCATAATTCCAAAGCTACTTCTGTTCAAAGTTTTATCTTTAAAAACGAGCTTCCAACTTCCAAAGAGACCAAAGCACCAGAGAAAGAGAGAGGATGAGAGAGAGAGAGAGAGACCTTAGACTTAGCACTATTTAAACGGAGAACATTCCGTCACTGGTTCTGGGTCGCCAGTTGAGGGCAGGACTGTGACGTCTTTGGGTGTCAGGGGTTTCAGTTTTTGGCATTTTGAGTTAATGTAGCACAACTGGGTTTAGGAGTGGGGTAACTTTGTCTCACCAAAATTTTTTAATCCACGTGTGCCAATCATTGTGTGCCATGTGTCCATAATTTTTAAAATAAATTGCTTGGTCCAAGTCAGATACCATGTCAGCATTCCATTAGGGCCACGTACGATATAAACAAACGGATTTAGACGGAAGGATCTAAAGTAAAACATTTTGCAAAGTTTAGGGATGAAAAACAAATTTCAAAAAGTTTAGAGATGAAAAAAAAAAAAAAAAACTTTTAGAAAAGTTTAGGGACCAAAATAATACTTTACCCCAAATAAATAAATAAAAACATAAAGAGGAAAAAAAAAAAAAAAATCAAAGAAATGAAGATTTGAAAACCAAGGGGACGGTTGACTTACATAGAATATTGCTTTGTGTTCAGCCAAGATGTAGCCTTCATTTCTATACAAATCGAACAGTGCAAGTAAATCCTCCTTTTTGCTGACAACATCACTGAGCTTAGATCCTAACTGCAGCCGATGCTCAATTTCAGCAGCTGCATCCTTTGCCTTGGAAGATAATACAGTTGGTTGTGCCTAAGGAGGAATATCCATGAAATATGACGCACAAAAATCAGACAATGTGGCAACTATTAGAAACATTATTTTTTTTATTAATATGTTACACATGCACCCAATGGATCTTGAATCCATGACCCTACCCTCCATTATTATGGTAGAAAGAACTGTCATTTAAGCTAGAGCTCAATGGCAACTATTACATACATTTTTATAAATCTATCCCACCTTACATTGCCTAGTTAATCAAAGAATACAATTTTCTAAAAATCAAAAATATCAGAGGCATCATTAATTTGCTGCATCATATTCAAAATATAAGTTATTTTGCATCATTAATTTGTCTTTATCAGTGCTTAGTCTGGTGTATTTTGCTCAAAATCAGTCTCAAACCCCAAAAAAAATGAAGAGGTAAGTTGACGGCTAGCATAAAATCTAACACTCATCAAGAATGGATCCTTTACACATACAAGTTGGGAGGATCTCCTATTAGCAACGCAATACATTGAACTCCAAATGCAGAGAGAAGTGGGGGGATTAGGTTGGAAGTCCCTTATCAGTGTCATGCTACATCAGAGCCTGAGTATAATAGAAATTTGGGCAAGGGTTCTTGCACTTTGATGGACAAGCAAGGGTAAAATTAGGATAGATAGGAATTGTATAAGGATAATTCTTTTGCACACAGTGCGTACATACACACACTGCGTGCAACAACAGAAATCATGACTTTAAGTCACAGTTTCAAACTTGAAAAGATTTTTGTTGTTTGCATGCAGTCTGTGTAAATACACACTCTGCAACAATCACTACCCTTTGTATGTCTCTTGAAACATATGGTATTTAACAGGAAACTAATGGAAATAATAAATACAATAACTACAAGGAGAATGCATATAAGAAAAGATAATAATAATTGTTACGTACTTAAAACTTTTTGTAGTGCCATCATAATTTTATTTAGGCGTTATGTCCAAAAGGAGGAAAAAATATCCCCCCAAAGAAACCTCCCTAGGCTTTGAAAACTTGAAGTTTTAGAAAGTGTATGAGAATTGCATAGGGGTTTTTCGACTATAACTAACTGAAACTTTTCATTCAAAAAATAGAAACATCACAACCCATGTACACAGGAAGTTTACAAGGGTTGAAATGTTTTATTAAAAGATAGGAAATCTCAGAATGGTAACATTCCTTAAAGAATCCCAGCATATTAGAAAATGAATGACTACTTAAAATCATCTGAAAAAACACATCCAAAAAATTCCTACATACTAGAAAAAGAATGGATACTTAGGGCAGCCATCCAATCATTACATAGAATGTAATAACAACAATTTTAACCCCAAAGATGATCGATCTTTCCCTTCAAACATGCCACTGTTGTGCTCTCTAAATAGTCCACATAACGCACAAACGAATAGCATGCCCAAATATCAACAACATAATATCTTCCAAAACCTCCTCTCCAACACTCCAACAAATCCAAAACCATTTTAGGCACAACCCAATGTATCTCTAACAAACATAACACCCATTTTTATATAAGTAGAAAGTTTTATTAAAAATTTAATTACTTCATGTTCACAATGATGAACACGATGTATCTAGCGAAAAACTCAAATAGAAAAGCTAAGAGAACTATAAAACTTGTTAGAATTATGGTTAAGTGATTAAATTCACCATTTCCTAATTGTTTAAACTTTTGTGACGATCAGTAATTTAACATGATATTAGAGCAGAAGATCTTGAATTTGATCCATGTATTTACTCTACCTCCTATTTAAAATGTTAAAAATCCTACATATTGGGTCCCTACTTATTAAGGGAAGTTTAGGCCCACACATGAGAGAAAATGTTAGAATTATGATTAAGTGATTAAATTCATCATTTCCTAACAGCTTAAAATTTTGGAAGAATTGGTAATTTAACAAAACTCAATAGCAAAAGTATAACGTGTAAAGCCCCAAGCCCTAGACCACTCAAACAAGGTACAAATCAAAGAGGATTTCAAATTGATTTCAAATGATCTAGGGATGTCTGAGCATCCTTAAACGAGCAGGAGTTGCAACGTGATCATAACACTAGTGACCATAGATTATGTATGTACATATGAAGGAGAAGATGATCTATAAACTTTCCACTGCTCTTATACATACATCACCAATCCACTGTAAAAATACTACTCTTACAAAGATTATCCATCATAAGAATTTTTGCCCTAGCTGTTGTTCATGTGATAAAAAAAATTTAATTAAATTAAATTAAATTTTTAAATGAAAATAATAAATAAATAAACCTTCTTTTGTGCAAGCCTTTACCTTCCAAATACACTTCCAAGGAAAGGATTGAGAGCCTCTAGTAGAAAGAACCTTATAAAAGAATTTTACCTCAAAAAGTGCTACTTCTAGTAGAAGTTCAAAATATGCAGTCTTCTCTATTCCTCTTGATATTAATGGAATGAGGAAGATCAAAAAAAGATCAAAGGACTTCAAACTCCCAATCAACAAAATATTCCAACGAACATCCCCAATGTTCCAACACAATGAGCCAGAGAGGCCTCTTTAGCTCAAGCTATACGGAATAGATCCAAAAAGGCATCGTTAAGTATCATACCCCAACACCAAGAATCACGCCAAAAACAAATTCCAATACCATTGCCAACAATGAATGTAATAAACCTTGAATTTTTCTTTCATTCGCTACTAAAATGTTTCCAAAGGCTAACGCCAAGTGGTTCATTAATCACCATCCTGATTTCCCATAAAGCTTCTGTTTCCATTGCATAACTCTAAAAGTATTTCCCCAATAAAGCTTGATTGAAGCGTGTCAAGCTTCTAATGCCCAAACCTCCACTTTGAACTAGTTTGTATATTTTCTTCCAATTTACCGAATGGAATTTGAAATAATACACATAAAATTCCATTGCAACTTTTCACGGCAACATGCAACAATAACAAGCAGGGGAAACAAAGAAAGGAAATTCGTTGATAAGCTAAAAAGAGTATTCTTAATCAAAGTGTTAGGAACTCCTATGGTATATAGATAATAATTGTTGTAATGTTGCATTTAGTTAGTTATGCATTTAGTTAGTTAGTTGTTTAGTTAGTTACAACTCCAAACATGTTAATCACATTTAACAAATGTAGGAATTTTTAATGCACATGGAGAATAATAGAACCATTAGGATAAGGCCAAGTGGCCCAATAGAATAGTTTTATGATTCTATAAATACCTACTTGTAATCACATTTCCATTTATTGAACCACTAGGTTCCTAACAAAAAGTGATTCTGCCTCCCATCGATAAATAAATCTTATTCGACCCTAATAAACTTCTTTCCATCTTCTCTTAAAACAGATCAATATCACATTGGACTTAAATTTAGCCCTCCAATTGTAAGCCCAGATATTTCATAGGCAAGTTAGATATCTTACAACCAAGAATATCAACCAAAGCTTCAACCTTTGGAACCTCTTTATTATGGTTAAATGATAATATTCACCATTTCCTAGGAGTTTAAGCTTTTGAAAGAATCAGTAATTTATTATGGTATCAAAGCAAGAGATCCTAAGTTTGATCCCTAGCATTACTCTACCTCCCATTTAAAAAGTTAAAATCCCACGTGTTGGGGCCCAATTATTAAAGGGGTAGTTTAGGCCCACACGTGGGGGGAGTGTTAAGACTATGGTTAAATGATTAAATTCACCATGTCCTAAAAGCTTAAGCTTTGGGGAGAATTAGTATTTATCACTCTTCAACAAGAACCATCGTCATAACGCATTGGAATGATATTTAGCCCCCCAATTGCATGCCCAAATATTTCAAAGGCAAGTGAGATATCTTGCAACCAAGAATATCAACTGAGGCTTCAATCTCTAAAACCTCTCCAACAAGAACTATCTCCATGTCGCATTGGACTTATATTTAGCCCCCAATTGAAAGCCGAGATATTTTATAGGCATGTTAGATAACTTGCAACCAAGAATATCAACCAAGGCTTCAATCTCTAGAACCTCTTTTTTTTTTAAATAATCAATATATGGAACCTCTCTAACAAGAACCATCTCAGACTTAACTAAGTTAATTTTTAGTTTAGATACCACTTCAAAACACAATAAAACACATTTTAAATAGCCAGGTTGGTCCAGGGAACTCCATAATATCAGCAGGTCATTTATTTTGCCCCCCATAGTAAACCTACTCATATAGTGTCCATCTACTGTCTTTGAGATCAATCTACTCAAAGCATCTATCACTATCGCACATAAAAAAGGCAACAATGAATTGCCTTGCCAAAGGCCCAATAAATCATAAATAATTTAAATAATTTAAAAAAATCCACCTAGGCTACCATTAACAAGGATAGAAAATTCAAAAGTGGAAACACAAAAATGGATCTAGCTTCTCCATCATTCCAACATATATACCAAATATTTCCAATCGACATGGTCATATACGTTCTCTGGATCCAACTTAGATAAATATCCCTAGAATGGCAAATTTGAGTTGATTGTCAACACATTCATTTGCAATAAGAATAGAATCTGGAATCTGTCTCCCCTTGATAAACACATTTTGAGATTCTGATAGAAGCTCCCCCAACACCAACTTCAGTCTATTTTGTTAGCACCTTAGCTAGCACCTTAGCCATAACTTTTTAAACACTTCCAACCATACTAATAAGTAATAAGTCAATAGTCCTTCAAATCTAACACCCCAGCCTTTTTAGGAATAAGAGCAATAAAAGTAGCAATTAGGATTTTTCAATTGTATCTTGTGTATGGAAATGTTGAATACATGCATGATATCTTCTTTAAAAATGTACCAGCAAACCTAGAGGAAGGCCAAAGAAAATCCAATCACGCCCAGTGCACTGTCTCCATTCATACTTTTAATTGCTGTGAAGTATTCCTCTTTTTCAAACTGTCTTTCCAAGTCCATCACTAATTTTTTAGAGTCGTTCCCTTGCTATATATAATTCTCTTATTTGTAATTCCCTATACTCCTTTCTGTTCATTTTTCATGTACATGCAGTAATCTTTTTCCAATAAAGTTTTTATTTACCTATCATAAATAAAAAGTAAAAACTAAATTGGACTCAAAGGAAATAAACATAAGATACTTAAAATCTCATAGAATATTCTAGACTCGAGTCAATTACTAATATCCTTAATTCATAGGGATTGCAAAACTTACTGTTTTTCCCCTGAATACAAAACTAAATACTACAACAATAACCAAGTTTTAGTCCTAAAACTTTGGAGTTTAAAGTATTATTACTTAAAAAAAAATGCTTTCACATATAAAGTTCCAATGAAAACAAAACATATCTCCTGGAATATCACATATGGTGTCTCATCTTCTTTTTGCGGATGATACATTAATTTTCTATGATGCTATTCCTAGTCAGATGGATGAATTGAGAGAGATTTTATCTTCGTTTGAGGCAGTCTCAGTTGCATATTAATCAGGCTAAATCAGAATTTGTTCCAGTTGGAGAGGTGTCCAATATGGGGGAGCTTGTGGCCCTATTGGGTTGTAGGCAGTCCTCACTGCCAATGACATATTTAGGGATTCCGTTGGGCGCTAAATTCAAGGATAGGCAATTTGGAACCCTATTCTTGAAAAACTTGAGCAAAAACTAGCAAGTTGGAAGCGTTTATATTTATCAAAGGGTAGTAAGGTTACTTTAATCAAAAGCACTCTCTCAACCTTGCCAACTTGTTTCCTATATCCCTCTTTCCTATTCCGGTGGATATTGCTAATCATATTGAGAAGCTCCAACGGGATTTTTTATGGAGTGGTATCGATGAGTCCCCTAAATTCCGTCTGGTTAAGTGGGCTCAAGTTTATAGCCCTCTAAGTCTGGTGCTTTGGGTGTTTGGAATTTGAGAATTTTTAATCAAGCTCTCTTAGGTAAATGGTTGTGGAGGTACGGTACGAAGACAACCCACCTTTGGTAGCGGGTTATTGAGATTAAGCATGGGAATAATTGGGGTGGTTGGTGTACAAAAGGAGTAACAAATACTTATGGTGTTATTCTTTGGAGAACCACAAGACAAGGCCGACCAGCTTTCTCTAAATCCATCATTTTCGAGGTTGGTATTGGTAATAGAGCTAGGTTTTGGCATCATTTGTGGTGTGGGGGCTGTACTCTTCGAGAGGCATTTCCGGAACTCTATAGCATTAGTTGTAACAAGGAATCTTCTCTTGCGGATGTCATGCTTTTTCCTAATCAAAGGCTTCACTGGGATCTTCAATTTTGTAGAGCTGTCCAAGATTGGGAGTTGGAACATTTAACTTCTTTTTTTGACCTTATTTATTCTATGCCTCTTACTAGTGAGGGACATGACAAACTTTGTTGGAAGCCAGAAAAGAATAAGGTTTTAAGGTTTGAGAGTACTAATTATCCCTCTCTTCGACCCCTGACACTCTTTTTCCTTGGAAACGTGTGTGGCACTCAAAGATCCCTCCTAGAGTTTCTTTCTTCAATTGGACTGCTGCTTTTGGTAAGATTTTGACTCTTGATAGATTATGGGATAAGGGAGTCCCAGTTATGGATTGGTGTTATATGTGAAAAAGGGGCAGGGAATCCGTAAATCATCTTCTTCTTCATTGTCCTATTGCTTTTGAGCTATGGTCTATGGTGTGGGCCCTTTTTGGAGTTCTTTGGGTTATGCCACAAAGTGTTACTGACTTATTTTCAGCTTGGCAAGGCCCTTTCGGTAGACATCGAAACATATATTTCTGGAGGGGCTGCCCCACATTTTATGGTGTATTTGGCGAGAAAGGAACATTAGATACTTTGAGGGAAAGGAACAGTCTATTCTCGAGATTAAATCTTTCCTTTTCCACTCTTTGCTGGATTGGAGTTCTGTTTTTAATTCTTTTTCAATGTCCTAACTTTTTAGATATGCTTGATCATTGTAATTTACGAGCTTGATGTACTGCTATCCATGTACACTTTCAGTGTAACTGAATATTTTGATTAATGAACTTTCGTTATTTATCAACAAAAAAAATATATCACAAGATAAAGCCAAGTGCAATTAACCTATCCAAAAGTCAAATAGAATTTCTCGAGTTCAACACTTTTATTTTCCCACGTTAGAAGAATTGCAAGCCACATAAAGGAAGTGCAGAAGTTACTCACTTTGTATGAGGATTTTACATTTAAAAATGGTAGAGCTGGGAAAAGTGGTTCCTCATCATTGACTTCTTTGATTGGAGGTGCTTGACCACTAAGGAGATATTCGCTAAAGACCAAACCTGATAAGACAATTAAAATTAAAGACAAGTTGGCCACTGTACAATGAACTCTATTTCCCAAACAATAATTATACAATTCATCATGATATTGTTCATAAGAACTGTCTAAATTACTCCTTGATACGGACAAAAATAGATGAAGCTTTCACTTTGATAAATAAGCAACTTCCGACCATTCCAAATAATCACTGCTGAACTGGTAGCACACTTGTGTCAACAGTAGATATCAACAATGTAATGGCAGCAAACCTCTAAGATGTCATCTAGTTCAATGGTAAGGGGACAAGGGACTAAAGAAGATGAACAACATAAAGAAGGGAAGCCAATTAGAGGGAGTAGAGAGGAAAATGCTTTTATGAGGTCAAAGATTTGGATCAAAAACAGTGTACATGACTGTTTTCTGCTTTATGTTGATAATGCTTACGTGGTAATCAATGATTTTATCCCCCCAACCCCAAATTTCAAAGTCCCTACCTAATGCCATGTTATAGTAAGGGGTGGGAACATTGAACATGTTCTGACACCTCCCAAAAGCCTATCTACTTTATATCCAATTATATAACAATAGAGTTGGCAATTCTGCATTGCAATTGAATAGGCCCACTAGTGCTTCTCTCAACCCCATGCAATCCCTATGTATGATTGTAATGTACCACAAGCTCCTTTTCTAAATCATTACGAAGGCCTATGATATGACACTTGTCTAACTCCTTTATGCTCATAAAAACAACCCAATTCTAGTTTTCAAAGTATAAATGATGTGAACATTATAGTTAGTATATCACCCACAATAAACTTTTGTTTTTTTGATAAGTAATAAACTTCATTGAAAATCAATATTAGGAAAAAAAAAAAAAAACAAGGCACACAGGAAGTGTGCTAAAAGGCCCAAAAAAAAAAAAAAAAAACAGGAATGAAAGGACAAAAATCCATCATATCAGGAACAGAAATGAAATTAACAACACCCGAAGCATTTGCCCATTCAAACAAAGTCTGAAAGAAGAAGAGCTTCAACTCATGAATTGACCTTTCATCACCCACAATAAACTAATTCATTCCAATTACCACATTAAGGAGATCACAATGACAATAATTTTGTCTAATAAAAAATTGAGAGAGAGAGAGAGAGAGCGAGAGAATTACTTGCACGATAAGGGTTTAAAGTTCTGAGTTGAATTGATTGATATGATTTCAGATTGCAGAACATGTGAATCCAAGTCACCACACTAAAAGAAGCAAGGGCAAGAGATGTAGAGGAGCCTATGTTGTTAGCCAAACCTATTCCAAGCACGATACCAATAAACTTGCTCACCATTCCTTGAGCTTCACCCTTGGCAATTACCTACAATGAATGACTCCCCTCAGAAAAGAGGTATGACATACCAATTTGAAAAGCACATTAAAGTCACATTTCACATTCTAGTATCAGCAAAATAGATGTGGCATTTGTACTGCAAATCCAACTCCATGCTAGTAAAAAGAAGTTATTAGCTTTCCATGCATCCTGAAAGATAGTTAAATTTAAGAATTTGAAACATAAGAGGGGAAAAAACTATGTTTCACCTCAGCAAAGTTCCTTTCAGCTGCAAAACCAGCATAGAAACAGCTCCTAGTAGCAGCCTGTGCAATGATAGGTTTCAAGTCTCAGTCAATATACACAGCCATTATTTGGATCAAGTCATTTTGAGAGAGGAGAAGGGGGGGGGGGGGGAGAAGGGGCAGAATGCTTATAAAAAGAATTGAATAACCTGGATGAGTGCAGCAGCAGAGCGTCCAGCTCCAGCAGTAGCACCAATAGGAACAAAGAGATGTGGAAAAGCAGGAGTCAGCATCTCCAACCCGAAAGCAGCATTTTCCAAAAGATCAGCAAACAGCCTCCATCCTTTGGGATGGACATCAAAATGACGACCATACTTGGAGAGCATAATTTTGCTGAGATAACCAATTCCATCCTTGAGTACCCAATTGACAGCAGCAGCTGTAGGAATAGCTCCTTTCCCCAAGCCAACGGCATAGAGCAAGGCCTGTGTGGCAAGAACACCACTGATTTGGCTGGCAATACCCTGGACTCCTCTCCAGAGAGAGTATTCGAGGTAATCATTGGTTACGCTGTGGGGAAAGCCTTGAGGGAGCATGAAACGGTAGAAGAGTTCAGTGCAGCACAACCACAAGTTGTGAGGGAGGAAGGATTGGGGGCTAAGAATAGCATTAGCATTGGCAAGAATGAATGCATCTTGAAAAGGATCAGGGATGAGCTTGGTCCTTTTACCTCCACTCACTTCCCAAACAGAAGAAGATTTGGTTGAGTCAGAGTCCTGAAAGGTAGAGGAATTGGTGGTGGTAGTAGTAGTAGTAGTTCTTGCAAGAGCAGATTTGGACAAATGGAGGTAGCAAAAGCAGCATAAGATAGAGGAGCAAAATAAGATGATGGAGAAGAGGGGAAAGGGGAAATGAGAGCCTCCTCCAGAGGAATTGTCATGCCACCACCAAGAACCCGAACAACCATTGTTGTTGTTGTTGTTGTTGTTGTTGTTGTTGTTGTCATCGTTGCCATTACCCCCAAGTAGCAGAGGAAGAAAGAGAGAAGAGTTTGGTTTGAGTTTGAAATTTTTAAAAGGATGAATTTGTTTATTAATAATACAAGGGGTGGAAATGGAAAGAAAGGGAGATGGGTGGTGGAGAGGAGGTGAAAAGAGAAATGGCAATCTCTTTTTTGTGTTAAGAGATTGGAACACAAAACTTGGCCACCCAACGCTACTACTATAATTAGTACAACAACAACCAAAGCACTCCATTGACAGACAACTCCTGAAACATTTTATTATGCCAAATACTCAGACTTAGACTCAGACAGGGCAGATATCAAAATCAATACTTACAATAATGTACTACTAGTCACTACTCAAAACTCAAACTTATCAAATTAATAGACAGCAGCTAATAATGAATAATAAACTTCATCTTTAGAATTTTCTACCAACCCATTGTAAGGAAGGAATATGTAAATAGGGTTTAAAGAACAGACGTTTTTTTTTTTTTTTGGTTTTCTTACCTTTGAGATAAAAAGGAGTTGTCCGGAGAAGGAGAATAGTAGCGCCGACTCGATGACTCAGTTCATGAAGAATGCTCTATCTCTCTCTCTACTTTCCAGTGAACATCTCCATCACTCACCGCCAATTACCACGTTCGAATCTCAAATGGCCTCAGACTCAATTCCCGGTTTATTATTATTGAGGGAAATGTGTATCTATCACCAGCAGCAGCCATAAGCCTTATTGCGTGTTTTGCTTCGTTCTTTCTTTCTTTCTAGAAATCTACGACTGCAGGGACGGACCCAGGGGATTTCACGTTAGGGGGGGCTAGGGTATAAGCAAAAAAAAAAAAACACCAAATGAGCATCCATATAGTATTAACAAACAATCAACCAAGAAAAATACACAAAATCATTGTTTCTTAACATATTAAAATGCAATCATCTACCGACAAAGACAAAAAACACAAAACACCATTATTTCTTAACACATTATAATGCAATCATCCATAAAAAGGGAACTCGACGCTCTTTTAAATTTTACAAAATGACTAATTGTTATTACTAAATAAAGATGAATCTTAGAAAGTGGGTGATATACATAATGCATCAAATTTAAATTTAGACTTCTCAATTTATAGATTTATTAGTTTCATAAATTTATATAATTTTAAAATAATAATTAAAGCATTATGACTTATGAGTTAGCAACGTGTACAAGTGTGACAATTTTATTTTGTTCAATTTGTGCGACATTTTTATTCTATGATGTATTTGTCTTTGTTATGTTCTTCAATTTGTGGGACAATAGTGTATTAAACATTCAACCCTATATAGATTGTTGCCCACTACGACACTGTCAATTTATTGTGCTATGCCAACATACCATTTTCCTAGCTTTACCATTTTTTTTCCCGACTCACTGCTCTGCTAACCCACTTTACCACTGTTGTTGCCCCCGCTGCCAATAAACAGTCAAACACTTAATAACACTATTATTAATTCTCTACTATATGACACACACTCTCTCCATAACATATCTCATTCTCATCTCACAACTAGTCACAACAC
This sequence comes from Quercus tomentella, assembly GCA_028535165.1. Lineage (NCBI taxonomy): Eukaryota > Viridiplantae > Streptophyta > Magnoliopsida > Fagales > Fagaceae > Quercus > Quercus tomentella. Next base: position 46,199,754 of record JAPQVY010000012.1, on the reverse strand, counting down.
AAAACTGAGCAAAAAATCAAAAAACAACAGCCTGAGAATTCACAATCACAAAATCACAACCATAAACCCAAAAATAAAAAAACACAATCACAGAACAGTAGTATACTAGTCTAGCAGACTAGCACAGCCTTATCAGTTATCAAGTATTAGGAGAAAAAAAAATCATAGCAGTTAAACACTTGGAGTTTTTTAAAGAAAAAGAAAAGTACTTGGCAGATAGAGGGCGGCGTCGTGCTGACCGGAAGTGGCGATGTTGGCAGTTGGGTCTGGCCGGCTGGCCCTCTGTGACTGCGGTTTGGGTATTGTCTGTATGCCTCTCTCTCTCTCTCTCTCTCTCTCTCTCAATTTGATATTCTAATTTTCCCTTTTTTTAATTAATGGGTAAACTTTATTGGGCTGAGTTTTTATTTGTAAAAACGGTTGAAGATTGTTTTTTGGACTGGGTTAAGATTTTAGTTTCAGAGAAGGGGCAAGCTTTTTGAAGCAAGGGGGGCCCACTCTATTTTGTCTTGGGTCTTAGAAATATTATAAATAACAAAATTCTTTTAGGAATATCATGGGGGCCGGGCCCAATGTAAGTCCGTCCTAGTACGACCTGAGAGTTGAGACGATGAGAGTTTGCTTGGTGGGGTTTCGGTTTTCTAATAATTGATTTGTGGGCTGGGTTTTCTTTTGTAGGCCTTTACCTAGGGCGTCCTTTTTGTTTTTTTATGAAAATGTTTTTTTTTTATACCATCGGGATTCAGCTTAATCGGGATGACTAATAATATTTTATGAATTTTTTTTTTTAGTTCTTTTTTTCTTTTAAGGAATGTAAGTTCTTTATTTCAAAAGAAGGAAAAAAAAAATGTCAAATACAAAAGTCACCCAGAAATTTGGCTAATGTTAAGTACTTCCAACACCTTTCAAAAATATTCAATTTCCTTCCTAAACATAAACGACACAAATATTATTAATTTCATTCCATTCCAGTTGGAATTGGCCGGAATTTCTCGTGCATGTGTGCAATCCATAATGGTACTACCACTCATTCTACCTCGGGTCAAATTTCGGCCTGTTTTAGGGTGCTTCAGCCGTTCCGGTCAATTCCGGCCAATTTTGGGTGGAATGGGAATTTCGGCCAATACTGTTTTTGCCTTTAAAAAAAAAATTCTATCTTGCAACTATAGTATTTTAAATCTCAAATCAGTTATTCACAGATCCATTCACACATGAAAAGCTTCTATTTTGACAAGATCTAAAGCTTTAAATTCAAAAGAAAATAATCACAGCCCAAAAAGAAATTAAGAAGAGAGAAGGAAATTAACAACAATGGCAGTGTCTAACCTTCATCTGTATGCTCGATCTTTTCATTTTTGGCTTTATTTTCTTTTTGCACTATGTTTTCTCGCTTGTTTGTCTTCATGTTTTGTCAAACCTTTAGAGTGCTAAGAGCTTGAAACTTTTTTTCTTTGCTAAGTTGAATGCTAAGAACCTGAGACTTGTTATTTTTGAACAATGGTTATCTGGTTTGGTAAAGTTTTGAATGGCTCCTGCTTCTAAGAGCACTCACAGTAGTGGTCCTATATTGGTATATTGCTATATTTTAACTCCTCAAACACTAATAATTTTTTATTCCTTGCCCCCGATTAAAATATTACCTCTCTCTTAACTCTGATCATCTCTCAACTCTCACCTCTCTCTCTTAACTCTCTCAGCTCTCTCTCAACTTCCTCTCACCGCTGCAAGCCCACCCCCACGCTGCCGACCCACACCACCAGCTCACGCCGCAGACCCTGCCGCCGATCCACGCCGCCAACCCATCTCGCCCTTACTTGGTTTTTTTTTTTTTTAATTTTTTTTTTTTTAATGTGGGCTGTGGTGTGGTGGTGGTTGTGGTTGTGGTTGTGTGGGTAGATCGGCGTCGGTGGGTGGCTGGGTTCATCGGCATCAGTGGGCTGTGGCTGGGTTTGTCGACATCAATGGGTGGCTCGAGTAGGTTTCGTGGTGGTGGGTGTGGGTGTTGCCGCCGATCAACCTCAGACCCACGCTGCCGATCGGAGTGCTTACTCATGGTTATGCTTACTCGTGGATATTGGGTACCTGACTGGGAAACCCATGGAGCTCGCCGACCCACCCCTTCTGCCGACCCAGCTCGCCGACGTTATGCTTGTTTGTGATTGGTGATTTTTTATTTTGTTTGTGATTGGTGATTTTGTTTAGTCTGGGTTGAAGTAAAAGATTGGAGATTTTGGTTTTTTTTTTTTTTTGCCTGCTATGGACGGGTGGTGGTTGTGGCTGTGGCTGATGGTAAAGGTGGTTGTGGTTGGTGTTGTGGATGTTTTTTGGGTAGTGGGATATATTATTTTATTGTAGTGGTTATATTATTTTATTGTGATGTTTATATTATTTATTGTGTTGAAAGCTAAAATAAATCCACTACTGCAACATGTGTGTAGATAAAATAGATAAGGTGACTTTTGGTGGAGCTAAAAAGCTAAATTTTTAACTCCACATGCTCTAAGATATAATTGTATTTTAGGGTCCGTTTGTTTTGGGTGTAAATGGTTTCAGGAAATCATTTTCCGTAAAATAGGCTGTTTGGTTGGTTTTGAAAATAGAATTTTCCGGAAATCATTTTCATTTGACCATAAAAAAGAAGCTTTGACCACTGAAATTCATTTCCGTTCCTATTTTCACTTCAAATGGTTTCCGGACCGAGAGAGAGAAAGAGAGCGAGAGGAAGAAGAGGGAGCCCAAATCACGCCTTCGACGTCGTCGGCGAACCCCGAGCTCCAGTCCGACAATCGCACGCACCAGATCGCACCGGTCTCGTCGATCGCAGCACCGCGCCGATCGCACCGCGCCGCTCTATCTTGCCTCCGCGCGATCTCGCCTTCGACCCAGAGCCTTCGACCCACCGATCTCTCTCTCTGTGTGATTTTGATTTCTGTGTGATTTTGATTTTTGTTGTTGTTGTGATGGTGTGGTAGTGGTGTTTTGGTGGTTGTGGCTTTTGATTGCTGGAGTTTGCTGCCGTGGGTTGAATTGGAGTTTCGGTGGTGTGTGGTGTTGGGATTTGGCTGTGATTTGTTTTGTGGATTGGGATTTGGCTGTGATTTTGAAATTTTCTGTAATAAATTTGTTTGGATGCTGAGAAAATAGCTGAGAAAATGTGAAAAATTTGTAGGAAAATAGCATTTTCAGAATAGAACCAAACACATGAAAATATTTTCTACAACAATTTTCATAATGCAACCAAACACTTGAAAATATTTTCCTTTCCCGAAAATAGCATTTCCAGAAAATATTTATTTTCCGAAAAATATTTTACGGAAACTAAACACAGCCTTAGTGAATTTGAAAATTATTATTTTATTTGATTTTTGAATGGTGTGATGGGTTATTACTTATTAGAGCATTAGCATCCGGTTTCTTCAAAAAATTTCATTTTACCATTTCAAAAACTATTTTATTAATTATACCATACCATTTTAAAACACACCTAACATCCCAACTTTTATTTTCCAATACCACACATTAAAATAATATACCTACACAATAGAATTTTTTTTTGTCTCTTCCTCCCCCCCCTCTCTCTCTCTCAACCACTCATCACCTCCATCACCACCGTGAAGACCCAAAACCCCCAGCACAGAAACTCAAACAAACCCCAAATAAACCCTCAGAACAGAAACTCAACCCAACCATCAACAACGCAACCACCTCTCAAACCCAAATCAACCCAAACATCAACAAAACAACCACCCACTGATCCACCCAAAACTTTCCAATCACCACCCACTAATCCACCATCAACAACACAACCACCGCCCCGATCTGCCACATCTACCACATCAAACCCATGAGCTCCACCAACACATGAGACCCATGGAATCTTGATTCAAAAAAATGAGCTCCACCAACCCATGAGACCCAAGCTGCACAACCACCTGCCCACACCGCTGCACCACCAGACCCACGCCACTGCACCCATTAACCACGCCACTGCCCACCAAAATCACACCTGTTGAAATCAACCTACACCACAACATGACCCATAACCTCCACACAACCCCACGTAGCCACCACCTGACCCACGCCATCCAAACTCACCACCTAACCCACAACCCACAACCCACAACCTGCCACCACCACCATCAATAACATAACCACCACCCCACCACTGCTGCACCACCCAAATCAACCCAGCACATCACAACAAACCCAAAACCCAACAAAACCCAAAACTCAAACCTCACCGTAGCAACCACCATATCGCGTCGCCACCACCCACCGACCCAAAACCCACTCCCACACAAATCACAACCCACCTAACCCACACGGCCCACCTGACCCACGCGACCCACCACTAACCCACTGCGATCTCTATCACTAACCCACTGTGAAGCCACACAATCTGCCCACAAACACAACAAAAACCCAAAATCGAGAAGCTCGATTTGTTGCTAGGTAGCTCGATTTTGTTGAAGCTCGAAGGAAGCAAATTTGCCGCTGGGAAGCTCGAAGAAAGCGGATTTTGTTGAAATTTTTGAGGACTTGGATCAAGGAATGGTGAGTGACTCCAGCCTAGCTTTGTGATGGGGTCCGGCCATGATGGCTTTGAAGAAATGAGAGAGAAAAACATGATGGCTTTTAAGAAATGAGAGAGCAGAACAAGAGAGAGAAGGGAGAGAGACGGAATAAAAGAGAGAGGAGATGATGGTACTGTAGCACAATTGTGAAAATTTTGGTATTGGAAGACCGGGTTATGGGCTGTTTTCCTTAATGCTAAAATATACCAACATATGACATATGAAAGACAGGTGCTAATACTCTTTAGTATCTACTTGCCTATTGAAATCCACCATTGAATACAGAGTGTAGGTGTGGAGTTTTCTTTATCACACAATGTGAGGACATTAATTTATTATAATAATAAGTAAGGAAAAAAATTTTATATATATATATATATATACTAGTTTTTTTAAGAATTCCGAAACACTTTGAATTGGTACATTAAAATACACCGGTACCGAAATATTTCGTCCCGCTAGACAATGAATTAATAACATTGACTGACACTATACATCATTTATGCTCTTTTCTCCAAGAACCATCTCCATATTTCATTGGACTTGTATTTAGCCCCCCAATTGTAAGCCCAAATATTTCATAGGCGATGCAATAAAGAATATAAATCAACCAAGGCTAGAATATCTATTCAAGCCCAATGCTTTGTCTCGATTCATACTTTTAAGTTTTAATTGCTACGAGGAATTCTTCTTTCTCAAACTGTCTTTCCGACTCCACTAATTTTTCAGAGTTCTTCTTTCTCAAACTGTCTTTCCAACTCCACTAATTTTTCAGAGTTTTACGGGATTCTCTTATTTCTAATTCTCTCTGGACTCCTTTAGGTCCGTTTGAATTGAACTTATTGTTGCTGAAACTGAAAATTGAAAACTGAAAACACTGTAGTAAAATAATTTTTAAATGTGTAAATAGTGCCGTGAGACCTATTTTTAATATTTTTAAATACGCAAACAGTGCTACTACAGTACGTGAACAGTAATACTACAGTGTATAAACAGTAATTTTTGTCTCTACACAGTTAATTCATGTGATATGTGATTTTACTGTTTATGCGCTAAAAAAAAAAAAAAAAAAAAAAACCCAAAACGCTGAAACTGAAACGAACGTGCAATCCAAACGGGTACTTTGTGTTCATTTTTCATGAACATGAAGTAAAAATTTTTTCAATAAAATTTTATGATGTCCCTGAATGCAAATCTCTTTATGATCAGGCAACACAAATCCATGGTCCTAACTCCTAAGCCAGGATTATTTGGTTACCCTGCAATCTTAAAATGCATTAGAATGGTATGGTTAACAACATCACATCACAAAACATATACATTCTTCTGCAGACTTGCCTTTGAACACAGTAAAGACTAAAGAGCATTAAGAAATATGGTGCCAACAAAATGAGTCATCCAATCAACATAGAACATCGAATTCTCCCAGGTAGTTCATGTTCACAAGAGACCAGGAAAAATAAAAATAAAATAAAACTGCCACGACACTTTGTCACAAGACACACTAAGGATGAACATAGAAGATTCTAATTCTTCGACCAACACCACCAGCAGAACATACTACTACTTCTTGTAAAGGCTTGATTTGAAAACCCATCAACTGAAAATTAAGAGAAGGAAACTAAGTCCCATAATAGTCAACCCTGTTCTCCCTTTTTTTTTATAATAAAGATATTTTTCATTAAGGTTTTAGTAATGAAGGCAGATTCATCACTTGGCCATCATCACCTTGACAAACTCCTCGTAATTTATCTGGCCATCGCCATCAACATCAGCCTCCCGGATCATCTCATCAACTTCTTCATCGGTGAGCTTCTCCCCAAGGTTGGTCATCACATGGCGCAACTCAGCAGCAGAGATGAACCCATTTTGATCCTTGTCAAAAACTCGGAAGGCTTCTTTAAGTTCCTCCTCTGAGTCAGTGTCCTTCATCTTCCTAGCCATGAGATTTAGAAACTCAGGGAAATCAATAGTTCCGTTACCATCAGCATCAACTTCATTGATCATGTCCTGGAGCTCTGCCTCAGTTGGGTTTTGGCCCAATGACCTCATCACAGTCCCAAGCTCCTTAGTAGTGATGCAACCTGCATTTCAAATTATTAAAATCAATTCTTAATTCCCATCTATTCCGGTTAGAGAAACAAACACCAAGTCTACATAGGTTCAAACTTGCCAATTAACTACACGCACAGACTAAGTCCAAAACATTACAATCATTTTCAACCTCTATCAAAACCCAAATTTAACAAGCAAACAACGCAGAAGTGGAAAAACATAATTAAAAATCCTTGGACTTGAAGAAACATATTATCCTTTATCTCAAGGAACAACCACAATTTTGGCCCATCTGGTTGCTAACGCTAATGTAATGATCACTGAAAACATGTTTGCTACCCAGACTAATTACACAAAATTGCACAAAACAATGAAAGATGATGAATGAAGTTCAAGAGTTGTGAGTGTGTGCTCATGTTGGAAATGAAAACATTAGCAATCACACTAAATAAAAATTAAATTCCAGTTGCTTCAGTATCTCTATGCACTGCTAATTTATCTATCAATTACAAAATACACCACCAATTTCAATACATAGGAACAAACTTATGATCTACAATGGCAGATCTTATGCTCCTATAGTAACATGGTCTTCGAAACATTGAGTCGTGCAAAACAAATGCACAAATTACATTAGAGTGTCCAGACAAATAATCATATAACAGTTAAAATAATTTTTATTAACAAAATTATATATCTCTCACAATTTCTCGATGAGAATCTAAAAAAAAAAAATTCAAATCAGCTAACAATATCATCACAATGTAACACACATATACTTTTCCAAGGCTAATGTTGTTTCCTTTATAAAATAAACACACAATTGAGCACTCTGGTGATAGAAATGATTCAAGATTTTTTGGTAATTTTTTATGGCAATTTCCAAAAAATAAACAAATCTGAGATTCAGTCAATCTCTTACTTCCCAGCAAGCAAGGGAACGGTGAAACAACAAATAAAATCAGATAAAAAGGGGAAATAATAATTAAATTGTCTAGTAACCCAGAAATGATCATCTAAATCAACGATGCAGATATTATTGAAAAAAACATGGAAGGCGGAAAAAAAACGTTGATCTATAAAAGAAGTAGATCTGATAATTAATAATAATCAGAGAGAGAGAGAATCGGACCGTCGCCATCCTTGTCAAACAAGCTGAAAGCCTCCTTGAACTCAGAGATCTGGTCGTCGGTGAGTTGGTCTGCCATTTTCAATTCTTTCCTTTCAAAAAAAAAAAAAAAAATTTTTTTTTTTTTTTTGGTCAAAAGGATTTGGCCTTCTTCTTTTTGTTTTCTGATTTTCTTTTCTACGAGAGAAGAAGAGATATCATATGATATGCGGTGCTGTGTACTGTGCAATTTCAATTTAGTTTAGGACAAAAAAGACGCGGTTTGAACGCGGAGTATGTGAGAGAGAGCTTAAGTTGACTGCCACGTCACCCTATTCTTCGGCGCCCTTATCGAATCTTTCTTTATTTTTAGCTTCTTCTTTTTTTTACGATAGACCATTTTAATTCCTCCAATCAAAATACAATCCTAACCATTTTTTCTTTTTAATCCCAACTTTAAACATCAAATCAATCATTTTAAATTTGTAAACTAATTGTTTATTTTATTTAATACAGTATATAACTTATCTTGATGACTTCAAAAGAGAAATAAGAATAAATAATTCTTTCTTTATTAATGTCTAAGAGATTCCCCCCCCCCCCCCCCCCCCTCACAAATTGAGGGTAGACTTGAGATTTACGCTCAGGGGACCTTTTTCATCTATTTTTATTCTTCTTCAACATATTTATTAGTTAAAGAAAAACTTAGGTATTCTCCCAAATCATTAAGGAGGAATTTGGATGATGACTTCATAATTGCGATCCTAAGAGTTAAAGTATTCCTTTTAAGATGGGCTTGGCCTCCTTGCATCTCTCCTCTTATTTTTTTTCAATATATTCAGCAAAAAAGCAATGCTAACTTGTATAGAAATTAATCTATGTAGCCAAAACTTTATACAAGTTTGCGTATATATTAAGTAAGATAAGTGTTTTATAAAAATAAAAAGAGTAAGATAAATGTAGTACTAGTAGTAATGCTTATGGAAACAGTCTAGATAGTAATAAGTTTATACAATAAAGCTACAAGTACAACAAATGACCACAATATTTTCATAATAAACCCAGTCACACATTCAAGTCCACCACAATTAAGACCAAAAAAAAAAAAAAAAGGATCTAGGTCACTCATGTGTGCGAGTCTTCTTAGATCTCCTAAACCTAAGCCGCCACTTTAAGGAAGTCAGAAGAGAGGATCCCAAACCTGTATCTCCCACTATTCTAGTCCCATCTATTAGACCCACACACATTTTCACAAGTTAATCATTTTCTTGCCCATTTTGCATTGAAAGAAATAGCATGAGTGTTAACATAGAACAAATTAAGAAAGATCTAAAAATAAAAAATTAATTATTATAAAAAAAAATTTTAATTATAATTAAAAAAAACAACAACAACAACAATAATAGAGGCCCAAAATTTGCATGACTTGTATTCTTGTTTGAGTTATAATGTTCAATCATAAGGTCAAGATCAAGTGTCCAAATCCAACTCAAAAGAAGGTGTATTTTGTAATCTCGATTGCCCTTCGATTGTGCCTTGATCAATCAAATCTGACCTCTCAACACACTCTTGAACGAGGCTCACTTAATCAAGATACATGAATCTTGATTCTAAGAAGTTTTAAATAAGACAAAAATTGACTTGGAAGACATGTCCTACATGCATATCTATTTAAAAGGTTCATTATAATTGACTCATTAAGAGATTTTTGTGAGGATTGTCGTGTACCAAGTTTAAGAAACATTGAACCTCTATTTTCACCATAACTCGTGAATGCAAAAAGTAAATCTCAAGACAATGTTACTGATTAGTGAGGCCGAAGACATGCTCTACTAGTGTGTTTGATGTGGGGGTCGAAATCTTCAATGTGGCTTTTTGAGTCACGAATGCAATTCATGAAAGTATTTCAAGATGAAAGAGTCCAAGTGATTTAGAGTTGATCGTGGAGTCACATTAATAAGTTTTCTACTGGTAGAGTTTAGAATCATGAATATCATTTGGATTGTAAAACTTCAATTATATTATTGATTTTCTTCTTGGGGTTTGGGAACCCTTATAATGTTTTTCCTTAGGATGTGTCCAATTTTAACCAATATTAATGGCTAATTTGGATGGAGGGGGAGAGAAGAGAATAGAATAGAGTAGAGCTGGCCAGAAATTGGTTGCAATTTTCGGCCAACTCCACTCTACTTTACTCTCCCTCCATTTAAATTAGCCATAATTGGACTACATAATTGGCTAATTTGTTAAATTGATTAATTATGCTATAAAATCAACCAAGGGGTCTAAAGTTACTTTTCAACTGTTATCAGAGTTACTATGTGTAAGATTAAATTTCTTGGGTGTGATCCTTAAGTCTCGTTGTAAACTCCTTATTGTCTTAAATATCATAAAATTGCTAAAAAAGTTCGAAGAAAAATTAATTAAGGTCGAATTTTTAAAAGATGAATTGATTTTAAAATTAAATAAAGGCAATAAGTTGAATGAAAATTGTAAAAATCAATATGCCTTTTCAAGTGGATAACATTAAAGCTCCGTTTGTTTTAATATATAATATTTTCAAATGTGAAATATTTTACTGTAAAATATTTTTAAGTGTTTGGAATGACAAAACACGTGAAGATGCAAGCCACCACCAGCCCCCCCCCCCCCCCCCCCCCCCCAAATGAGTAAAAACCACCAACAGGCACCCAAAATGAGCATAAACCATTAAACCACCACCAACCACCCTAAAAACTAGATCTGGAAGAGAGGAAAAAGACAACCACCACCTAAAAATCTGACCATTAAACCACAAATTTGAGCACAAACCACCAACAATCAACAACCTATGAGCATTAAACCACAAATCCTACCAAACCACTCCATAACCACCCAAAAGAAAGCCAAAAAAACTCACAAACCCATATTGAAAACCCAAAAACCCACCGAGCCAAAAACTCAAATCGAGGAGCTTGGCCACCATCCACCATAGAGACAACCTGCAAAAACGAAACGGAACTGCAATCTACCATCAATATCAACCCATGTCTCCATTTCAGACAAATCAAAGCCTACGAAATAAAACCAATTTTAGATCTCCACCGTAGCACCTTCCTTTGATCGCCGCTATCTAGGTCATGATGGAAAGCTTCCTTGACCACTACTGGCATCACAACTCCCCACCAAGAAGCCCTCCTCATGACTTTCTTTTTCTGTGCGAGATGGGTATGAGAAAAGGGAGAGAGAGCCGATGATGGGTGATGCCGGTGGAGGCTGGGGCCGGTGGAGGCTGGTGCCTCAAACCTTGGAGCCGGTGATTGATAGGAGAGTTTGAGCGCAAAGTGACTATGGGAGTGAAAAGAGTGATAAGTATCAGGGTGTGAGGGAGGGAGCAAATGTAAAATGTTTTAAGTGTAAAATGTTTTACCAAAATTTTAAGTGTAAAATATTTTACATAAATTTGCTTAGGTTGATTTGGTCCACTAAAAATATTTTACTTTTGACCAAATATTTTACTACAAAATAAGCACTTTAAAACCAGAGCATAAATGGAAAACAATGGTGAAAGATGACAAATAAAAGTTCTCAAGACTGTAACTCTGATATCATGTAAGGGTTTTACTAATGTGTGCCCTTAAGGCATACATTAGTAAACTATTTTAGAAAATTTTTTATGGAAAAAAAAAAAATTACCTATCACTTAGCTTATTTTTATTTAGCTTATTTTTGCTACTATTCATGGGTTCCACTGCACTTTTTGGTACTATTCATTAGCTCCACTATATTAATTCAATTAACTTTTACCTTTATCTATAGTAGTTTCAGTAAAAAGTTTTCAGTTTTAGCAAAATAAACAGATCCTAAACATTTTATTACATAAGTTCTACAAATTGATATATCACCAATGATATGTCACCAATGAAATAATTCAATACTCATTTATTCTTTCGTTGAAGTGTCACTTCATTGTCACATTAGGATGGTGAATTGTGCTAGAGAGCCTTTATATAGCATAATGACTTAGGTAAAATAGTACAAAATTACGTTTTATTTTTTTTTTTTTTTTTAAGTAAAGTGTATGTTGACGTTGTTATAGTCTTTTTTTTTTTTTTTTTTTGGAGAACGACATTGTTATAGTCATACTAGAACATTGAACCTAATTTTTAAACAATACAACGGGCTTTTTTTTGGCTTTTGGCAAAATAATCGTATTCTCGCCACGTTTTGGCGTCTTACCACTCATGCAAAACAAAATGGGGATAAATGGAACAGTTGTAAAATTGGGTCTAGGGAAACTAATAATGCATATAAATTGTCTCCCTCATTATTGATTTCAGTTTTTTTTAAAAGGAAATTAAATTTGTGTGAGAAGATTTGTTGCTTGGGAAGTTGGGATATTAGACATTTAAAAGGGAAGGGAATGAGAGACATATAGCATGCAAACTTGGTTAGTGGTCAACTTCAAAGGAATGCCATGGTTCATGAAGGAACAATGTGGACCGAAGAACAGATCAAGAGAAAGCATTATCAAGGATGTTAAGGGGGTGTTTGGTACATGCACTTAAAAACTGAAAATTGTTGTTTAAAAACATGTATGAAAATACGGGTGAGTAAAAAAATACGTGAAAATACATATAATACATATAATGTTATTTAAAAACTGAAAATTATTGTTTGAAAACATCAACCAAAAACCACATAAAGCTCGGCTGGTATTTCAAAAAAAGTTCTAGAAGTGAACTTTAAATGCTACCATTTGTTGTGGTTTGATCATAGGCAGCCCTGTGGTCAATGGCGGCGCCACGTTCAGGCCAGGGTGTTCAACACCCTGACCTGAAAAAAAAAAAATATATATATATATATATATATATAATAATTAAAAAAAAATATTTGTTTACCCTTAAAAAAAAATAGGAACACTCTCAACCAAAATTAGGAACACCCTCAACCAAAAACGGATTCCGGGTGGAAACAAAAACTCTTGATTTCCCATACAAAATAATGAAAATATAAACCTATAATACAAACAAAGCAGATATAGATCAGTAATGGAGGTTGAGGAGACGTTGTGCCGGGTAGAGGCGGCTTGAGAGAGGAGCATGGAGGTGCTATTAGGGATGAACGATGCTTTTTGAAAGAAGCAAGGTGGCGGCTTAAAACGATGCTTGAAGAGAACATTGAGAGAGAAGAAAAGCTGTGACTAAGAAATAAGGACGAAGAAAGAAAAGAAAGAAAAGAGGAAAGTAGATCTGAAGAAAAATCTAGAAGAGACAGGATATGCAAAGCACGTGTGAAGGAGGGTTAAAGCAAAAATGACACATAAGTTAAAATAAGAAAAAAAAAAAAAAAAAAAAAAAAAAAAGCCTGTTTCTGGAGCTATAGGTCCATTGTTTTCTTTGGGCCGTTCTGTGCTTGTAAAGCTCTTGGGCCGGGTTTCTTTTTGTTTTTTCTTTTGTTTGTTTGATTTTTTTTTTTTTCTTCTGATTAATATACTTCTACTATTTCAGTCAAAAAAAAAAAAAAAAAAAAAGACCTGACGGAGAAAACAAAGTAAAAGGGAAAAAAGTTATTAAAAATTAAATTAAATTAAAGGGTGGGCCTTGGTTTATGGTTTGGGTTTTGACATGGGTACAATTTAAGGCTTGGGTTTATCACTTGATTGGCCCACTCAACTCTTAATTACATTATACATATTAATTATACACATAACAAATTATAGAAGACAATTAATAAACAAATTAAACAACTAAATTATGTTAGGCTAAACAATAATAAAACATTACATTATAAAAGACAAACAAATTAAATTATGTTAGGCTAAAAAATAATTAATAATTTTATAATTAATGAAACAAGTCAAACAACAATATAACAAATTATAGTTTATAAAAGACAAACAAATTAATGAAACAACTAAATAACAATAATTAATAATTTTATTAATATTTCAAATGAACTTATAGTTTATTGTTTATTCTTTTGCTAGAATTATGGACAAATATTTGATAAGAAAACCACGTAGAAAGCAATTGTAAACTTTATGTATTTGCGTGTTTTTTTATTGTTATTGTTATCAATATACAAAATTTTCTTTTTATTAGATTGTGTAATTTATGCTTATTGAGGAACACCCTGAAAAAAATTCCTGAAGCCGCCACTGCCTGTGGTGCAGTGGCGGCGCCACGTTCAAGCCAGGGTGCCCCTCTTTGTAACTTTTAGTTTGAGGTGCCCCTGTTTAGGTTCCTTCCCTGCTCTGTTTTGGGATTTATTCATGTATGTGTTCTCTGTTTTGTTTTTTCATGAAACATAAGCTAAAGAATTTAAAAAATAATAATAATAATAGTAAAAAATTGTTTCCTAGCCCCTACCCTATCTTTATGAGAAAAGAATTTGCAACGATTAGTTTTTGAAAGCTTTTGAAAAATCAATTAGAGAAAGGAATAGCTTTTGGAAAGCAACGGTCAGATTTTGTACGTTACTTTCAGTGCAATGGTTGAAGAATTCTCTGCATATTATGATGTTTCACCGACTTTGGCGACCATGTATGATGTGCCAAAATTCGTGCCTAACTGAAGCCATTATGATTTTATTTCCCATCATTAGTAAGTGGTCCCTGCCCCTCGGAACCAAAATAGAAAGAAAAATTAAGGATACTTTAGACCACTGAAAAAACAGATTAAATTAAACCCGACTCACTTAAATGGACAGTCAGGTTGACCCATGGTTCAAGTGGGTCGACCTATCTTTTAGGGGAAAAAAAAATCTATTTTTCCTCATTGATGATGTGCTGAAATCGTCAATGAGTTGTAAGCTCCAAATCACTCCAATAGGTACCTATGGAATAAGAATAAATGGACCAAACAGAAGATGAACCAACTAAAAACCCTCCGAAAATCAAGTTAGTGAATGAGAAATCTCTAAGAACTCTATAGTGAGAGAACTAGAGATTTCCTACGTACCTGAGAAAAGAGGAGGTCTTGTACTTATATAATGGTGAGTAGTGAACCAAGATCCCTTAAGAGCGGGGATTTTTCCTTGTAGGGAAGATTTGATATTAGGGTTTTCGAGATTTTAGGGTGTCTTTCCATACGAGGGAGATATGAGTGAGTAGTAGGGTTTTTGTGCGTGATACACAAGACGTTTCCATATATAAGTATTCGTGAGGATCAAGTAAAGCCACGCTGGACCCGTCGACTTCTTTATTTACCCCGTCGGCCTTTCATCCCGTTGGGTTTTAGTGTGGTTTCGTCGCTTTTCACGTCATTGTTCTGAATCCTCTGTCTACTTTTGTGGGACTGACGAGCCCGTAGGCGTCATCAGTTTCCTTTGCATGGTGTGTCTAGGATTATTGAGCCTTAGTCAACAATACCCCTATCACTCATCTAGATACTGTTGGGGATTTTACCAAATTAAGGAGTAATTGTGAAAGAACAAATGAACACATCAAGCAAATAGAAATTAGTAATTGACTTGAAAGCACAATTGAATGTTATCGTTAGACAATATTTGTCCCCATACGCAACTTGCTAAAGGATTTTTATAAACTTGTCCCCAGGATACAACCAAGTTTATTAGGTTCTACAAATAGCAATTTTGGAGAATACCCATAAGATTTCTTGTGTTTCTTTGTAACTTATTATTTTGGGGAGATTAACCTCTATTTATACCCATAGGGTTATAACCCTTCAAAAGGTACGTATGGGGAGTTAAAATGTTTCATAAAACCATTCACAAGACTTGAAACATCTTCAACCTTTCTGAACAGTCACCAAAAAATTCTGTAGAAAATTCAGTTTTATGAGTTTCGATTGAACGAGAGGTCCTTTCGATCAATCAAATGCTCTTTTCGATTGATCGAACAGAAATCAAATAGTGATGAACCATCCAGAAACTCCAGAATTATTTTCTTACTATTTCGATCGATCGAGCCAAAGTTTCGACCGATCAAAAAAGCTGAATTTCGAATTTTCACTTAGTAAATTCCAAATCTCGAATTTTCACTTTAACAACTTTATGAAACAATATTTTCCAAACTCAAATATCATTATTACAACCAATACATGTATATACCTATATATACAACAGATACGACTTTGTTTATTTTACAAATTCATACTCACAAATCTCTCTTTCACTTGCTTGCTTTCCTCTTTTTATTCTTATCAATTTTTGTTTTCTCTCAGCGGGAACCAAGTTGAATTGTGTGGCCAAATCTTTCTCAATTTGCATCAGTTAAAAAAAATGATATTATTTAAAACCCCATACAATGTTGTATATTATATAATGAATTATTAGTAAAATATTTAGACATAATGGGAATTGCATGTTAGTCTTTGACATAGTTTGAACATATAGTTAAAGTGTTCTTTTTTAGAGATATGAATTGTGAGGTTGAAAAGTGAAGTGACAAGGGAGCAATATCATTTAAGTATTAAGCTTAAAAAAAAATTGTAAGTCTTTAAATAGCTCACTTTAACTCTTTTAATCGTACTAATTGCCAATAAAATCCCATTATGGAAAAACTCACTACTATCCAAACACTATCTATCTCTTCGCTTAAGTGAAGAGATTAAAAAAATGGGCTATATGAGTAACCTAGAAACGATTATTACGATATGTTAAGCTTTAAAGTGTGGCTGATTCCATGACAAAATTTGTATTTAAATATATGAAATTGGTTGTATTTGGTTATTGTAAAAATTTCGTTAAGAGCTACATTTAAGTAGGGGTGTCCATGAGTCGGTTCGGTTTGGGTTTGTGCTCTACCCAGAACCGACCCTATCTGATCGAGTGGCAGGGGGACAGACCCGTCGCTGACCGTGAAAAATCATGGGTCGAGTTAGATCAAGCTCGGGTGCACGACAGTCGAATCCGATTTCGACCGAAAGATAAAGATCAAAGACCACAAATTTCACAAATTTGAAAAAACAAGTCTACACTAAAGAACAGATCTACAAACCCAAACACCAGTAACCCACAAATCCAAAGAACACAAATAGAAACTGGACTTGCATGAGACTGAAACAAAGAAATAAAGAGAAAATTACTGAAAACTACAACCTTGACTCGCAGATCGGAGATCGGAGATGGTGAATAGCAGAGATTACAGATCGACGATGGTGAATGGAAGAGAATTGCAGATCGGTGATGATGGAGGTTGAGATATCAGCGCAGATCGGCGATGATGGAAGTTAAGAACTCGACGCAAATCTGCGATGATGGAGGTTGAAAGCTTGGCAATGTTGAGATATCAGTGTGGATTGGCACATATCGGAGATGTTGAGAGATTGAGAGAGTGAGAGAAAGCCTTAGGACTTAGAAAGAATGAGAGAACTGAGAACCCTAAGCACTGCAAATTATATATCACGGTCGGGTCAGGTGGATCAGGTTTTGGAAGGGAAGACTCACCACTCGACTCGCCGGAATCGGTTTGGGATGGCAGGAACCCGCCGCCGACCACCAAGTAGTCGAGTCGAACGGCGGATGGTTCGGGTCTCGTCGATTTGGCCAAGTGGGTCGAGTCTTCGGTTTTGTTAGACAGGCCTACATTTAAGATTTCCAAGATATCACTTAAGTGAAACTGGGTGAAACATTAAAGAACCAAAAGTCCGCTTGTTACTCACTCAAGCGAAATCGTGTAAAACAGAATTCTAATTCTGTAAGGAGAAGGATTCTTTCTAGCTTTATAACCAACCAATATTTACTCACTCATTGCATAATTTTCAAGCATTAAAAAAAAAGTTGTCATCCTAGAGTAATATAGAGAAAACCTCTTCCATGCACAAAACTGCAAAATGTTGAGATACAACTAACTCGTCGTGATCCCAAAGAGAGTGATTGTGAGGTTATTTTCAAACCACAGAAATTCTTTTAAGTGAATTCACAACAACAAATTTTCAAGGAGATCCTTAAAAGTGCAAAAGATTCTAGTTTTTTGCAGGTGTGTTAGTCATAAAGGAAATTAACTTGAGAAGATTTTAAAGATTCTTTGGCTACTAGCATCGTTTACAAATGTGCAATGATCTGTTTGGATACCGCTTATTGCTGAAAACTGAAAACACTGTAGTAAAATAATTTTTAAATGTATGAATAGTGTCGTAGGACCCAGGTTAGAAGTTATATTTGCAGAAAGAAGTACTTGTGGATCCCATGAACAATGCACCGGACCCACCCAAGGAAACGCAGACGCAAACCCATTGCTATCCAAACCCACAGAGAGAGTCTGACTATGCATAGATTTTGTGAATAGATCATTTGTAACTACTATTCCTATTGTAATTGAATCCTGATCGAAGTGATATTTCTTTTGAAGAGGTTTTTCAAAAGTTTTCCACTAGATTATGCATAAAGCTGTCTGCTGGGAAATGAACTTCAGTTGCCAACGGGCTGTAGCCCAAATAGTACTTTCACTCTCTTAAAATCAGGATTGTGGGTGAGAAATCCTGTGTTTAATCTTGCATGTGCAGAATGAAGATTACTAGCGAAAACAAAGAAGCTGGAAAGTTCTTACCTAGTGAAAAAAATAAATTTTACAGTAGTGAAACTAGAAGGGCTTAACAAAAAGAAAAGTGAAATATTCATCCAAAAAAAAAACTGAAAACCCAATTCATTATAGAAGAAAAGATGAGTTGTAAGGTACACATATGATTTAGCTCTACTTTCTAATACTAATAATATATGCTAGCTGAACCACTACAATGTTGCTTTCTCCTAATCCTCATTGAGGTAAAGCTCTCTGATAACTGATAAGGGCTAATAATCCCAGTCACATTTTCTGATCAGACACTGGATGATTTAGACAACTAAACGACAGCTGAAGTTTGTGATGTGCAGGAGTAGGACTCATCGATCATATTTCACACTCAAAATTAACTTAGTACATTAACTTGTATTCTATTCTATTCTATGTCATTCATTTTCACTTTTTTGCTTCTGCTGCTGCTTCTGGCTTTGGCTCCTCTGGAACTCCACCATCAATGCAACTCCTACACCTCCTTTCTACCCATCCTTCTATATCGTTCTCCCCATGCCTTCCACCGCACAGTCGGGCAATGATTCCTGCTATGACACCTACAATAGTGATCACTGCTAAAACTACCACCAGTGTCTCGATTGATCGGTGTGTGTAGCGATTTGGCTCCACCACCGTTAAAGTTGGTGGTGCCTCAGTTAGTGGTGGCTGCTCATCACGTAACCTTGCCTCTAGAGTCCCCAACACCAAGGACACAACCATGACCATGAACATAAACTAGTTGTGTCGGACTCTTTTAAATGTATCCTCTATATTTTGTAATTGATTTTTTATATAAAGATAGACAAAAGAGATGATGTAGAGAAAGATGTGCAGACGTGACAAGGAGTAACTAAAATAGATAAAGAGTATATATATGGGTAGGAGTGAAAGAAAGTGAAGACTGGAGAGGGTAATAGAAAGAGATTGAGCTCGATTGAAAACTTGAGAAGGTAGGTAGATGGAAATAAATAAATAAAAGGCACACAAAGCTATGGAATCAAGAAAATGAGAAGATGAGATGAGAGTGAAACTATTCTCTAAATTGAAACTATAGAGAGGCACGGAAGGTAAAGAGGTTGAAAAATGAAATGAGAGAGTGAAGATACTGTTTAGGAGTTTGGAACAACAAATGCTATCCGGTACATAATAATAATAATAATGTGGAAACCGAAAGACACGCGAAATGTTTGTTTAAAGGTAGGAGATGGAGATGGAGATGAAATAGGATTCCAGTATTCTTTGGCCGTGAAAGTGGAACTCTAATTTCCTTTTCGCACTTTGGATCTTCTTTGGGTGGGTTGTTCTACAGTACCCTCTATTTTTTTAATGGGTACGGTACCCACTAATATCTTGACCGTCTATTCTAATGCTTTCAATCCAAACCGTATATTTAAGTTGAGTGTAATACCAATTACCGGTAGATCAAGTTACCGTATAAAACCAAAAAAGAAAACAAAAAACAAAAAATTAGATTATCTTCTTTCGCGTTCTCTGAATTCTAGGGGACGAACCAAGCGGTTACAAGACTAGCTAAAGAGGATTGATTGTTTTGATCTGAGTATATTTGTTTCTTCTCTCTTGCGTGCGTGCTTTGTGTCCAATGATCTCCTTTCTACATCCCGATTTACTCACCAGTGAAGGTAAGGATCAAAACGAAACCCTTATTTCCAAATTATATGTATTCTGTGTTAATGATTTGCTTGTGTTCTTAGTGGTTTTTTTTTTTTTTAGAGAAATAGCCTTGATTGGTTCAAAATGATTCTTTAATCTGTCCTGTGATTTATTATTGTACTACAATAACCCATTGAAGCCACTACTTTTTAGATACAGTCAAATATGCCGATTAAGGATATATTTACTATTGCTCATGAGAGTTTAAGATTTGCCAGGGGAATGCTTGAGTTTCGTTTGCCTATTATTTGGCATTATAGGCTTGGATATTTGTTTGGCTATTGCTAGGTACTTTGATATGTTGAAGATTCTAGAATAATTAAAATAATTTCATGGAGAGTTCTTATTGTAGACATCAATTTTGGGAAGTATCTAAAGTGTTTGGATGTATCTCACTCCTAGCTTTGATTCTTTGTTATCTGGTTTATTGGTGATGAACTGCTCTCTCTTAACTTTATATGATTCGATGGTTAAAGAATGGGATTGGGATTTATGTAATTCAGCAAAAGTACTTTTTCCTCTCCCCTTTGATCAGCTTTTCATCTTTGCAATATGTTTTATTTTCACTTGTTGCTAAATGAAGCTTCTCGTGTGTGACCCATTTGCAAGAAATACAGTCTCAGTCCGATAATTATAGGTCTTCATCATCTTCAACAAGTAGTCCAGCAAGGAGGGTGCCCTTAAGTAATTTTTTCTATTTGCATAAACCTGGTTCACTGAGACAACCCATCTCATTTAAGGATTCACCAGAATGGGAGGATACAGATGTTTATGTGAGGGTGGAGGAAGGAGGTGACCATGACACTATTAACATTGCAATCACCCCAGCCTCCTCATCTCTCTCGAAGCTCAATAGTGGGTCCTTGCCATTTCCACCACTACTAGAGGGTGTAGTTGTAGCAAGGAAAATTACAGGGCTTCAGTTGTTTGGAAAGACTTGACTGTCACAATAAAGGGTAAAAGGAAGTACTCTGACAAAGTTGTGAAGAGTTTGAATGGTTATGCATTGCCTGGAACTATGACAGTAATCATGGGTCCTGCTAGATTAGGGAAAAATCCACTTTACTAAGGGTTATTGCAGGTATTTAAGCATGGTATCTATTGTCATTTCAATTGGAGCATTTGAATTATGTATTTTTCTTGGTCCTGTGGATGCTTGAAGCTTAAGTTTTGTTCTCTCTTTAATCTAGGAAGATTGCACCACTCAGCCAAAATGTACAGTGAAGTGTTTGTTAATGGGGCAAAATCGCACATGCCTTATGGGTCTTATGTAAGTTCCAAGTAATTTCACTTCCTTTTCTTCATTCTTCAGTTGTGGTTTAAGTATTTCCTTAATTATGATCTTGCTATTGGTTCTCCATTTACCCACTCATCTGCATTTTGCTTAGGGGGTCCCTTTTTTGTTTTTTGTTTTTTTTTTTTTTTTTTTTTTTTCACTCCAAAAATCTAATGCAAGGCATATTGATCTAATATTTAATTATATAAGATAAATATAAGCCCTGTTTTTGGAGTATTATGTCAATGTTGGATTTTAGACTAACTGACTCCAACTCAGATGAAGCAAGCTGCACAAATACTTGAAAATGATTGTATAATTTGGAGACTACAATTTATAGTAACTTACAAATGTGAGATAATATGGTGTTGTGACTTGTGAGTGAGACTAAGATTTTCATGTGTTTTGAAAATAAGTTTGTTGATATTTTTCTTTGCTTGACAATTTTTTATATTAATGAATCTTCTTTTTCCCCTAATTTCAGAAGATGCCCAATATCTATTGCAGCAACAGTCATTTACATTATTACTTAACTTTCAAATGATAAGAAACCTCATAGAGGTTCATCATATTCTTACTTTTTAGCATGCCGTTGTTTATTTGAATTTATTTTAAACTTATTTATATGATGTGGAACTTGCTGATATTTTCAGGTTGAGCTAGATGAGCCAAAGTTGTTGAATCATTTCAATTATATAAATAAATAGTTGAGGCTCTATGCAAAGAGATGTGCTCTTATGAACATCTCATTTTTCTAAGGGTTGATAGTTATACCATGTAAATGCAGATATTTCATTTACCACTTGAGTTGCAGAAGGGACAATAAGAAATTCCTACAAGTTAGAAGTTGCCCTATTGAAAACTTAGGGATGAATGATCTAGACATGAAGACCCATTGCAAGCTGCTTTTGATTGTCTCATTTTCAATTATTTCCATGATGGTATTCAAATATAGATGTGAAGGAAATACATTGTAGTGGATTTCCTTTGAAAATGAAATTTTTTCCTTCTTGTGATGAGCAAGTAGCAAAGTAAGTAGTAGTCAAGATACTTATAATTGATTTCTTTGTAGTCTGGCTTCTTTCTTTAGATACTTTACAACAAAGAGACCTATTTGTAGTACATGAAAGTGGGTTATAAATTTTGGGATCAAATGTCCGTAATATCTAGATCAATTATGATTGTCCTCTTCATTGATAATGATTATGATGGAACAATAAGAATTATTTTAGTTATATGATAAATTCATATTTTGCAAGTCCAAGTTGTAACTAATAGCAAATTATTAGTTGTCTATGATGATAGATTTTTAGTCATCATCTTGTCAATTGGGTTATCAATGGCTTTTTCATTACCTCGTGTATTTATTATAAAAAAAAAAATTATACAAGATAGAAATTCTACTCTAGCTTAATCTAAATGTATATGTGTGTGAAACTTCCTCCTGAAAATTCGAACCCCAACTCTTGCTCCCCATACCCTATAAGCACTTGTACTTGTAGAGTGACCATCACACCAAGGGTGTGCGATGGTAAAAATGTTACTAAAATGTAGAAGGGTTAAGAAAAATAATAATTGGAAAAAATGTTTTATGATCTTAAATCCAATTCTAAATCCAAATTCAAATTTAAGCATCCAAACAATGGAATTTCAAATAATGAATTTCAAATCTTGAGTTCTATAAAAAGACCCAAACAAGAATTTTAAAATTAATGGATTTCAAATCAAGGCATTTAAAATCCAAATCAAAATCTAAATGTTGACATCCAAACACAACCTTAAGTTTTTTTGTGGGAATTTCAAAGTAAAAATTAAAAAAATAAGTGTGTACTAGATAGTTTTTTTTTAGATAACTTATCATCTTTTAAATTACAATAAGTATACAACAAAATACAACAACTTAGGTTCTATAGGTTTAAGGTAATTTCAGTCATTTTTAGGTTTTAAGTCATTTCAGTCATTTTTTAGGTTTTAAAGTCATTTCAGTCATTTTTTAGGTTTCAGGTATTACAGTCGTTTTTTTTTTTTAGGTTTTAAGGGTATTTCACTCACTTTTTAGGTTACAAAGTCATTTCAGTCATTTTTTTAGGTTTCAGGGTCATTTAGGTCATTTTCTAGATTCTAAGGGTATTTTGGTTATTTTTTTTGTTCTAAGTGTATTTCAGTCATTTTCAGGTTTTAAGGGTATCCCAGTATTTTTTGAAAGTTTTGGGGTATTTTGGTCACATATGATATTGGTATTGCCCAATGTGATAATAGAACTGTCAAATATGAGGAAAAAAAAAATAAGGGAACCATTGAATGTGATAAAAATACAGTCACATATGATGTTGGTACTATCCAATCTAACAATAAAAACTGTCAAATGTGAGAAAAAAATAAAGGAACCATCGAATGTGATAAAAGTACAATCATATATGATGTTGATACTGCCTAATGTGACAATAGAACCATCAAATGTGAAAAAAAATGGAACAATCGAATGTGATAAAAGTACGGTTGCATGTGATGTTGGTATTGCCCAATGTGGCAATGCAACCGTCAAATATGAGAAAAAAAAAAAAAGAGGGAACCATCGAATGTGATGTTGGTACTGTCTAATGTGACAATGAAACTGTTAAACGTGAAAAATAATAATAATAATAATGGTGCCATAGAATGTAACAAAAGTATAGTCAGATGTTATGTTGGTACTGCCCAATGTGACGATAAAACTTTCAAATGTAAGAAAAAAATGAGAGTACCATTGAATGTGACAAAAGTACGGTCAGATGTGATATTGGTAATTTTGTTATATATATCGTCAATTATTAGGTAATTTGGTGGGGTTGGGTTGGGTTGGGTTGACTACACCTATATGTAATGTTGGTACGGCTTAATGTGACGATGGAACTATCAAATGTGAGTAAACAAAAAAAGAACCATTGAATGTGACAAAAGGGCGGTCATATGTGATATTGATACTGCCCAATGTGACGATGGAACTGTTAAATATGAGAAAAAAATTAGGGTACTACCGAATGTGATAAAAGTACAATCAGAAATGATGTTGGTACTGCACAATGTGATAATGGAATTGCCAAATGTGAGAAAAAATAGTGTACCACTAAATGTGACAAAAGTACAGACATATGTGATGTTAGTACCACCTAATGTGACAATAGAACTATCAAATGTGAGAAAAAAAAAAAGGAACCACCAAATGTGACAAAAGAACAATCACATGTAATATTAGAACTACACAATATGAGGATGGAACCGTCAAATGTGAAAAAAAATAAAAGAACCACCGAATGTGACAAAAGAACAATCACATGTGATGTTGGAACTGCACAATGTGATGATGAAACCGTCAAATGTGAAAAAAAGAAAAAGAAAAAAGAAAAAAAAAAGGAACCACCGAATGTGGCAAAAGAAATGTCACATGTGATGTTGGAACTATATAATGTGAGGATGGAACCGTTAGATGTGAGAAAAAAATAAGGAAATCACCAAATGTGACAAAAGAACTGTCACATGTGATGTTAGAACTACAGAATGTGAGGATGGAACCATCAAATGTGAGAAAAAAGTAAGAGAACCATCAAATGTGTCAAAAGAACTGTCATATGTGATATTAGAACGGCACAATGTGAGGATGGAACCATCAAATATGAGAAAAAAAAGTAAGAGAACCACCGAATGTGATAAAAGAACTGTCACATGTGATATTGGAATTACACAATGTGAGGATGAAACCATTAAATGTGAGAAAAAAAAGTAAGGGAACCACCGAATGTGACAAAAAAAACTATCACATATGATGTTGGAACTGCACAATGTGAGGATGGAACCGTCGAATGTGAGAAAAAAGTAAGGGAACCACCTAATGTGACAAAAAAACTGTCACATGTGAGGTTGGAATTGCACAATGTGAGGATGAAGCCGTCAAATGTGAGAAAAAAAAGTAAAGGAACTACCAAATGTGAGAAAAGAACTATCACATGTGATGTTGGAACTGCATAATGTGAGGATGGAATCGTCAAATGTGAGAAAAAAGTAAGGGAACCACCAAATGTGAGAAAAGAACTATCACATGTAATGTTGGAACTGCACAATGTGAGGATGAAATCGCCAAATGTGAGAAAAAAGTAACCTGGTATAGCAGGTTACGTACTAGTGGGTACCGTACCCCTCCTTTTTTTGGGGGGTACCGTAGAATTACTCTCTTTGGGTGATTATTTCCCTTCCATCTTTTCTTACTTTTTAATCTACTTTGGCTTTTCTATTTTTTTAATATTGAATAAAAGTCACAAAGGCTAATTTCAACCTTGTCAGTGCGTGACCTGACCGTTGAATTGCTCTTTGACGCCAAAAGTGAATATTTTGTGATCCCCTTTCCCAATTTGTCCTCAGTGAAATCACATGTCAATGTTCATTTTGTGACCCCGAAAATTATGTTTATTTTTCCTTTGGTGACTTTTCCTAGTTTGTCATATGCTCTTATTTGCTGTTGCCTTGTCGTATGAGACGTGCAACTCAGAACTTTTAACTCTCTCTGTGTCACGCACACAAACACACACAGTGACCAGTCAGCTAATTTGTCAACAAGTAGAAATATGGATAGCCAGATAGGCATGGTTGTCAAAATCCTGATCTGAATCCTACGATCTTACGATTTTACGATTCCATCTACCCAAAACGATCTAAATCTTTCAAGGATCTTTGCGATCGTTCAGGATCGGTAGGATCGTACGATTTTGACGATTCTAAACGACCTTGGTTTCTTGTAATCTTCTTTAACTTGACAAAAGGATCAGTTGGACTCAAATGAAAAATAAAATCCCAATAGACCAAAATTTTCCACTCTAATGTAGAGAGAGTGTCAGTTAGACTTAAATAAAAAATATTCCAATAGAGTATCACATTTTGAGGTTTTTGGCATCTTTAAATAATGCTTACAAATGAATGTAATGATATATGGTAATTATATCAATGAATGTATAATTTATGTGATTATTTAACATACCAATGTGTATTTTTTGTTTTTTTCTCAAATAATGTAGGATCTTACGATGTACGATCCGATCCTACGATCCACGATCCTACGTAGGATCCTGATTTTGACCTGATTTTGACAACCTTGCAGATAGATATGATGCACCCGAAGCTGAAGGGTCAATCAACTAATAAGATGACCTTTTTCGGGTTAAGGTAATTCATCATAGAACAACCGCTGTCCAAGCAGCCTGCCCTGCACACCATGTGCGGAATACAGACTCATGAGTAGATAAAGATAAAGAAAGTATTATAGTTGCTTATATTTTTATGTATCTTTGAAATGTCACTTTTAGGACAAAATACTTCCAAGTTCTAAGCGATGATATCGAACCTCCAATAATTTTATATAGACAGACATGCATAAAGACATACATGTGTCCTCTTTGGATTTCAGGATCGACTTCACGATTTGACGACACATGTTTTTGGATGTATATACTTTATGGATATGAGGAACTTATTATGGTAAATTCGTGTATAAATGTTCGTCACCAATAATTAAAATTTTAAGGTGTCTTAACAAAAAAAAAAAAAAAAAAATTTAAGGTGTGATTAATCATTTATCTCTATTTTTATTTTTTATAGAAAAAAAAAAAACATTTCCAGACTATCTTATGATGATACATTAATTTGACCTATTCCTAAGCTTTGCTTTACTAATTGACAAATTAATTGGGCTATCAGTATTTAGGTTTTGGAATGCAATGTCTCATTGTGCCATGATATGTGACATAATTTTACTAGAGTAATATATATATTAGGCTTTGAAGAGAAATTTAGGGGTTGGAAGATATACTTGAATATCAAGAGACCCCTACAGCCTACCTAAGGGTTTTCTCATTTCTTCCCGTAAGAGCATTCACATCAATTTGTCTAAATTTTTCTATCTGTTTTAGCATAAGAGCTTGCTTTTCTTTTCTTTTCTTTTCTTTTCTTTTTTCTTTTTTCTTTTTTTTTTTTTTTTTTTTTTTTTTTCTATTTTACTTACCCACTTTTACAAAACATCCACATCAAATTATTTATTCTACACTCCATTCTATTTAAATAATCATTATTTATTTATTTATTTATTATTATTATTTTACCTTTATTTTCTCCCATTTTCTCTCATCTCTCAGTTATCTTCTCTCAAATGTGTATCTCATCTCTAACTCTTTGTTCCCTCATCTCTTAACTCCCTCATCTCAAACATCTCTCTTCTCTCAGCTTAATTTCATCACCATCGTCATCCTTAGGGCTATCCAGGGGTCGGGCTGGGTCGAGTTTGTACCCAACCAAGACTCGACCCAACAGTATTGGGTGGGGGGAATTTTAACCCACAACCAACTAGAATGGAGTTTCGGATTGGCTAGATCAAGTATTATCAGTTTTAGGTGTGTATTGGTTGGTTTCAAGTTTGCAAATCTTTCTAGATTTTGGCCAAAATCTTGCTAGATCTCGTCAAATATGGCCGAATCTAACGAGATATGGCCGATAATCCTTCTGATCTAGCGAGATCTGGTCGAGATCTTGCTGGATTTGGCTAAGATCTCCTTAGATAAGCGGAGTTAGAATTCGGGCTTACCAGATTTTTTACTGTAATTTGCGATTTCTGACGAGGAGAGAACAAGTCTTCGGGCGGGCCGAGTTCATCACTTTCTCAAACAACTAAACCGCAACTCGAACCGATAATATCAGGTCCTGGCGTCGGCAACCAACGACCGATTGAATTATCGCTTGGATCGAGCGATTATTGGGTGGAGAGCGTCAGGTTCAAGTGGGCCTTCGGGTCTGGGCGAGTGGTGGACAGCCCTAGTCGTCCTCCCTCTCTCTCAATTTGACCCACCATCAAACCCACCACTATCTTCTTCTTGATCTAACCCAGCCGAGACCCAACTTCTTTCTTTCAATTTGATCGGCAACAACTCTAAGGAATCACGGGTGCATCATGCCACAACAGCAACTCTCTCTATGTTTATCATTTGATCTCACACATGACTCAAACATGGGTTTTTTGGGTTGTGATGAAATAGGTCACGATGAAGTAGGGTTAAGGTGAAATGAGTTTTCTACATTGAGGATAAATGCTACTGTCATTTTCTGTTGAATTTAGTTTGAATTTCTATTGATTTTGGGTTGATTTTGTTGTTGATTTTGCTTTAATTTTTTGTTGATTTTGGATCAATTTTGTGTTCAGGTCATTCTTGCTTTGTGGTGAAGAAAATGAGCAACTGAGAATCATTGGAGCTGAGATGGGTGAGATGGGAGAGCTGAGGCAGAATGCACGAAGAGGGAGAAGAGAAGGAGAGGAGTTTAGTTGTGTAGAGAGAGAGAGACGAACCAAAATAAAGGATAATAATAAAATAATACGATAAAAAGCTACAGTAACTGTGTGAATATACACAGTTGCTTGGATATTTACACAACAATGCAATGCACTGTCTAATGCATGTGAGTTTTAGGCATATTGTGTAAATTTTACAACGTTTTGTATTTTGCACTCATGATGTGAGTGCTCTAAGCCTAAATAACCATCCTCAAGAGAGCCTCTTGGATATACACAAACCAAAAGAGGAAAATTTAAAAGAATATCTTTTGTGTGCAATAAAACCCATGTGTAGAGCTTTCACCTTGGGCGTACACATTGGTCCTACCATCAAAATGGCCCATTTAAAAGGGGTTAGCAGACCTATACAGATATTTACTAACCAGATTCATATAAAGAAGTGCTTGAAAATTATGACTAACCTGCTAGATCCTCGCTAACTAATTTAAAATATGGAATGTGTTCATCAAGTGCACTATTTTGTGAATGTGATAGCTCCTTAGATTTCACTTGAGTCGCTATGATCTACCGTGTGAAATTCTCGTGATGGACCAAATCACAAGGAAACACATAGGTTAAAATTTCATGGAAGAGTAACTGGATATTATAACCATTATATAGTGCTTGGATATTGAGAGTTTGAGACCTAAAAAAAAAATCACAGACAAATAATTCAGACCAAGGACTAGGAGAGATCCAATTCAGCTTATTATAACCCAATCCCCGGCTGAAAAATATATTATTTCAAAACTAAGAGAGGCAGAGAGAAGGATTACTATCAATCAAAGAGAAGGCGAAGCTTGTTTGAGTGGTTTTACATGGGTGAAACCAAAGGGACTTCTGGGAAAATGATTCCTTAAGAGTTTTTAGAAGAGATAATTTGCAGAATAGCAGCTGTTTGCCACAATATATAGTTGGTTAGCAAGAACTTGAAAGAAATGAGGAAAATAACATCTCGAGCCTATGTAGCTCAAGTTCGGTGGAAAAATCAAGCCTCCAAGACTCGAGTTCTGATTGCTGAGATGGACAAGTACTCGAGTCTTAAAGACTTGAGTTCCAAAGAAGAAGACGAACAAAGATGACAATGAACATGAAGAACCAGAAATGGGAAGAAGCAGAATAGGGGAAGAAGAAGCAGAAGTACCAGATCCAAAAACCTCTCTGGAGAATGCAGATCCGACGAAGATGAATCAAGGGCTGGAGAACATAGATTTGACGAAGAAGAATCATGGGCTGAAGGAAAGAAGAACAGGGGAAGAAGAAGCAGCACAGGTGATGGGAAAAGTAAAAGGTGGAACTTGAGTCTTAAAAACTCAAGTTCCACGTGGATTTTTTTCCACATCGGTTTTCAAGGCTTGCAACTCAAGTTTTAAAAACTCGATTTCTATCTTGAAATTCAAGTTTTAGACACTCGAGATGTTAGTTAGCTGAATAGTTTTGCAAACTAGACAACTAACTAAAATATTATAAAAATAAAGCTAAATGCAAAAAAAAAAAAAATCGTTTTTAGAATCTCTGGAGAGTTGATTATTGAATATAAAGTAAAAAATTAGCCCCCCAAAAATTTTGTAAGCCCTAAGAACTAGTCTGTTATCTCCATTCCTTCTCGCTCATCATAGCCACATCTTGCTGAAAATTTATTAGGTACCAGAACTAACTGTACATGGATTTATATTATGAGCACACATCACACATGAAATTTTTTTTGATAAGTACATCACACATGAAAATGAAAGAGAGAGAATGAGAAACTCACGATTTCTTCACATTTACTCAGTTCTAAGTTTCACAGCTTTATCAAACCAACCCATAACTGGGACACATTTCCTCACTTACATTTATTTAGTTGGGTTCTAGTTAAGTTTCACTCTCTATCAAACGAACCCATGTTCACACACTATCAAACAAACCCATAACTGGGACGAGTACAGGAATAAAAGTGCAGTAAAGACATTAAGGTCTGAACCAAGTTTAAAACAGGAAAAACATTATGGGTTTAGGAGTAGGAAGTTGTATTAAATATGAACAATAACTGAAAAGACGAAACCTTCAAGATTCAGTAGTGCGGGACTTGACAATGAAGTTCTGGCGGCTGATGGGATTCATTACCACAGGTGGACCTGCAGTGCGAGGCCATGCCTGGAATTTCCTGTCAGTTTCATCCCACCATTCCTTGTTTGCAACAGTTTTTGGGGTAGTTCCTGAAATGGAAAAATAAATCAACTAATGGTAATAATTTTAATTTAAACCACGAGATGCAGTAGTTGAACATATATAATTAAACTGGTGAATTGGAGGAACTTCCCTTCCTGTCAAAAAACAAAAGCTACACGCACTCCTCCTGTGTTTAGTCCTCAATTGGCTGGGTGTTTCGTTTGTAGTCCTTTTTCTTAAGGACTACTACACTAACGCTCTGTTTGTTTCACTGGAAAACCTTCTGTAAAGATAGTTTTCCACATTTTCCAGTGTTTGGTAGCACAAAAAAAATTTGGTCAATGGAAAACTATCTTTGGTCAACGAAAAACTCTAATAAAAATAAGGCTTATTTTCTATAAGTTGTTTTCCAAAAATTTTTTTTGGAAAACAATCTCTTTCTCATGCGTTGCATCTCCTATAAATATTATTTTCGTCTATAGCCGTGGGAAACATAATTTTTTGGCGCCTTCTCTCTCTCATGGTAAGTTTTCTCACTTTTTCTCTCTCCCCTTTACTTTTTCTCTCCTCACACCCTCACCGTCACTAACTCTGGTCTCTCCTCTTCTCATAGATCTCTCTCTTTAACTGTCTCTCTTTTCTCTTTTCTCCATGTTTCTCTTCCCTTCTGTAACACAATTTTCTGATTAGATTTTTCTTTACTTCACTGATCAATTAATAGCTCCAACTTGCAAAGGAGAACATATTTGCAGCAGTAATTATTTCATTCCTCTCTACCAAAATCCCAATTCTTTGCTTTGAATTTCAAGCTCAATTTTCTTTTTTCTCTAAGAAATTTTCGGTTTGATGGATTCTAGGTAGAAGTTACTTCTTTTTCATACATAAAGTGCAAAAAAATAAAAAAAAAAATATAAAAAATAATAGAAGAAGAAGAAGAAAGAATGAAAGAAGTAAAAGATGAAAATTTTAAACATAGTAACTATATTGCTCTAAATTGCTTTTACATGGGACAATCTTTACCATGGACTAATAATATTGTTATATAATGAATGACAATTGTTTAGGAGAATTGCATTTGTTGGCAAATACATTTTTTGTTAGCAGATACTATGTAGTGATGATATATTATGCAGTACATTATGTAAATACATAATTTAGAGTAATATTGAAGACTTGTAGTTGATCATAGTAGACAAATGGTTGATATGTGTGTGTGTGTGTACGTACATTACTGTCTATATATATGAGCAAGATGAGTGGTAGAGATCATAAAAATTTGACAACTAATTAATTTTGATTGTATCTATTGTCAAAATTTTAGATTAATTAGTATGAAAACCAAATTCATTCTTGGTTTTTTATTTATAATGATTACATTAGTTAGTTTATATAATATACATGTTTTAAATTATACAAGAAATATTTTAAAAAAATTGCACACCAAACACCAGAAAACATTCTCAAGCACATTTTCAAGGTCGTTACCAAACACTGGAAAATAAGACAGTTTTCTAGAAAATGCTCTTTGGAAAATGAACTATTTTCCAGAAAACGTTAATGCTGAAACAAACAGAGCGTAATAGTCTTATGTGATGTGCATGTGGTAGGGTAGTTACTTTTTTTAGCAGTTGAGTGGAGTGGAGTGGGGGGGAGTTGAGAAAGAAAAGAACTTGCCTCCTAAAATCTTCTTGTCAGCAAGAATATGGTCGAATGCAAATGAAATTGCAAAGGATCCCAAAACTGCAGATATGATGTACTTGGCTGCACCACCCATCTTCAAACTGCATCCATTTCCATTTCAAGCTAATTAAATAACTTAATTAATATATATATAGTACTTTAGAGTTTGAGAGTCTAATTAATTAATACTCGGAATTTCATCATAATAAGCAAAGAAATAATTCACTCCCTCCCAACTAAAGTTTAGTAGAGTTTGAGAGAGAGAGAGAATGAGAGCTGAACCTTTTGTAAATAAAACTTGAAATGTAAAAACCTTGTATTTATTAAGTTCAATTCTGCAGCAGATGATGAAACATCATGGAGTCGCAACCATACAAACAAAAAAGACAAATCTTAATTGAGAAATTGGAACCCTACACTACCCAGGAAAGGAATGGAATAAGATGATGTTGCTTATTATTATTACTATTAAAATTAAAATTGTTCAAACAGAGAGCATAAGCCATAAGAGTTACGATTATTCAAACAAACAGACCATACATAAAGATAAAAGAAGATATGGAAGAGAAAGAGAACCGACCAGCACACCACAGCTGACAGCACTTGGCGTTTCGGTGTTCCTGTTGATGATTCTTGAAGCTTCCTGAATTCGTTTCGATGACACCTTTACCAATATATATATATATATATTTGGTCTTATAATTTAGTCTATACTTTCTTTTCTAGTTTCTACCGCCAAAAAGAAAAACTAGTATTTTGTAATTTGCAACTTCTAAACCGCTGGGCCTGGACCAGACCAGGACCTAGATCACATATCCGGTTTAGGTTTTTTTCTTTTTTTTTCTTTTTTTAAGGCACTAGTTTTACTTGGAGCCCTACCTACTCTACATTTAATTTCATCTATGTGTTAAAAAACAGTTTAAAAAATAAAAAGAGCGGTGACAATTGGACATCACATCCATTGGGTATAATCTCTCCACAGTCACTCCACTGGGTTGTGCTTCTTCTTCTTCTTCACCAAGGCAAGAATTAATTAAGGCAGTATCCATTCTTCTTTTGAGGTTGAGGTTGAGGCTCATTTTTATTATTATATCGGGTAAAATGCAAAATTAACCTTCTAAATTTCTTCAGATTTTATTTCAGTCCTCTAACTTTGTTTTTGTTCATTTCAGTCCTCTAACTTTCAAGTTTATTCAATTAAGGCTTTTCCATCAATTTTTGTTATATATTGTGGTTAATTTTTCAATTTTATAAATATTTTTTCAAATTAAAAAAATTCAATTAATGATTGAAAAATATTTTCCAGTATTTTTTTTTTTTCAAAAAATTTTAACTAAAGTTAACGAAAATTCCTTAATTAAATAAATCTAAAACTTAGAGGATTGAAATGAACGAAAGTAAAATTAGAAGACTGAAATAAATCTAAAGAAAGTTAGAGTGTCAATTTTGCATTTTAAAGCCTGGTATCTTCATACTGTTGGCCATATTTGGGCTTCCAGAAAGGAACTTGAACTTGTTTGGGCTTTACTAAACATACTATACCCATCACCTTACAATCAACTCCAGCCCAGCAATCTGACGTCGTCGTTGTAGAGCAGCAACAGGCTTGCCCCTACCTTTCCCTACCTTTTATCACAATCTCTTTTTCTATTTTGCAATAATATGACATGAGCTATAATAACAATCATAATGCAATATTTTATCCATTGCACTAGTTCAAAAAAAATTGTAATAACAATAATAAAGAATCTTACAATCCAATTACAAAAAATTTTCTTCCCTTCTATATAGTAGTAGAATTGAAGCCAGAGTTTACTTTGAGAGATGGGTTTGATATCCCAAAAAAATTATACATATATATTCTATAATCAAGCTGAACTCTACGTACACCAAATTGATATGACTTTTTTTAATTTTTACATTGTAGGCAAAGAATTCAACTTGTTGGAATGAGAAACTGTCAACCACAGCTTTGAAACTCATCATACCTAGGGAGGAGAAGAAGCAAGAAGAAGACCTCATCCTGAATCTGGACATCTATAAAAATAAAATGGATAGCAATTAAAGAATAGGATGTGAACAAGTAACAACCTCAGTAAATGCTAATTACAAACAGTGATTCTGCAACATACTAAGAAGCAATCACAGGCTGTAAAGTAAGAAGTGAGATGGACTGGATACCCATAGCTGGGATGGGAAGCCAAGCCATTGAGTTTAAGACAAAGAGCTCACTTGAGTATTGATGTTTTTCTCATCTAACCCACCAAAATGTGTCTACACTTAAGACACTCAACAGCCAGCAGCTTTTAGAAAGTTATCAAATGGACTTGATGCCGGTAGTCTGAACAAGTGGGGATGATGCTGGTATTCTGCTGCACACAGCATCGGAACAGGACCAGGGGTTGGTTGGCCTGAATTGGCAACAAAGTTTTCGTCAAGGAAAGGATTGCCAACCTGCATTTCATTTGAGTCCACAATGTTAGAAGCTTCACTTGAGTGAAGGCATTAGGCAATGTTTAAGACCTTTAAGGCTTTAAGCCCAAACGTGCACCTTTTTAAGACTTCTAATATATTTGCATGCAAATGGGAAACAAGAAGAGTACATATGCATACAACATAACCTAGTCCCAACTAGAGATGTATGTTGCACGGTTCAAATGGTTTATATATCATGCAAGTACGTGCTCAATTCAAGTTTACTAGAACAAGAAAGTACCCCATAATAACCCACATCAACCTGGGGATAGGATGACATCTTCTTCACCTCAGGCTCATGAATTTGTAAAGTAAAGTTCTTCCCACTTTCCTGTTTCTGTTGGATAATCATCACATTAGACATCTTCTGCTGCTTTCCCATGAGTAGTGCCTCACAGTGGTGGGCCATTTCCTTGTAAGGCACATCAGGTGCCGTTGAGACAGAAATTCTCCCAACTTGATGTGCCGTTTCCAAGACCTGTGCATATAAAGCACACTATTAAAAATTATGTTGTAAGAAACCAATTCTCAATCTGAATATCCCTTTCATTGGTACTCTATAAAGCATGAAATGGCTAACATACTGATTCTAGAAATTGATTGACACTCAAAAGATAGGGAATTTCTGTCGCCAACTCTGAATTATGTTTGGTTTGACTTTCAAATGAATCTGCCAACAAATCATCGTCCATTGAAAAAATTGGAGCAACCTGCAAGACAACATCAAAGTCATGCAAGTCCAAGCATTAATGGACATAACTTGAAGTCATTACCTCCTTAACAGATTCACTATTCTTCCGATCAACCTGACATATTTTATGTGGACTACCCATGAACAACTGGCTTCCTAGTGGACACACATTCTCGGGTAAAAATTCATGGAGTAGCTGCTCCCTTATAGTGGACAACTCAGACTGCAAAAAATGCCAAAAATTATTATAATAGAATATAACGATATAAACAAGTTATACATTCAAGGCAGTCTAAGATGTGTAAAATTTATATAAATGCTTTACTTCTGATAAATTTTCCAAGCTCTTTACAATCTCAGAAGCAAAGGACTCCCTAGTTTGGTCTTCAGTGATATCTATTTCTGAAAGAGATTTCGAAGCTGAATTATCATCTTCTTCAGATCCATAAACGTTTGCAGGACGGTGAGATCCAGTTTTAACAGCCTGTAGCTTACAATCTTCCACCAAACATAGGAATGGATCAACCTGAGTCCAGCATGATTTAAGGCAAACATTAAGAAATTTGACTTGAGAGGTGTTTAATCACCACAATCCATGTGCTTGATATTCATCACTTTAACAATTAGTCACATGAACAAGTTAAATGTATCTAGTCCTTGCAAAAAATATTGGAACTTTTAGGCCTGCTATTGCTAAGTAAATGAATAACAATGTTAACCAATGATTACAGCTTCACCAGCGATGACTCATACCTACCATTTTATCTGTAAGTGCTGTCTTGGCCCTATAAACAAGAGGAAGAATATTGTATGCTTTTGACGAAAAAAGAATCATTGAAGTTGCCAAGGTAAAGAGGGATCTGCAACATGAAGGTGGCAGTGACCCTGCAATAGAAGTGAGATATGGTTTTAGCTGAAGAGTTTAGATCCAATAAATGTAAGATCTAGCTTGTTCATTCTTTGCTTCATGAGTATGCGTGTAATTGACTAAAAAAAGTGAAAAATGAATAAACCACAAGCTAATTATACCCGAATCCAATCACTTTGTCAAAAGAGAATTAAAAAGTCCAATCAGTTCTTAACAGTTAAACATTCTAAAGCCTGTATATCTATGCCTACCAATGGCATTGTTGTAGCTTCCTACTCTACTCTCCCCATGTTATGCAACAAGTGCAAGCTGTAACTAGAACATGCAATACATGCTTGTCCACTGGTAGGATAGAAAATTCAAACCTAGTCCATCTAGACATATGGGATTGAAAGTAGAATAACAAATTCAAGAGCTGACCTCTTTCATTAAGAGAAATGTCTCGCAGTGTAAATGCTAACTGAAAACTTCGAACCAGAACCTCATTACTGGAATTCTGCAAGACATGATAAACCATAATAGAATGGAACAATAAAGCTCATTAAAACTTAATACATAATTAATGTAAAAAACACAGTAAGTTCCTTGCCAATGATCCTTCAGTCACTTTACACCTCCAATCATCTCTAGGGTAAAACCCCTCTAACCTCCTAACCCCTCCAAAAAAGAAAAAGAAACATTTTAATGTGGCAAAGAAAAACATAGGAGGTTCCTCCAAAGTCATTTCTGATAAGTAGAATATATGATTACTAATACTATTCTAATTTATGTGACTAGAACCCATCCAAAGAACTAGTTCTTTGTGTAAGTAACTATTTAAGGCTCAACGTATATGTATTTAGTAGTAATGTCCTCTATTTGCACCCCATGGAAACCTAGTAAGTTGCAGGCATCATTTGAAAGTTTAAATCACAGTTCATCCAAATTGCTGTTTACATCATCTATGAAAGATGAAACAAGCTTTCTAGAAGAACAAATAATAAATAAAGCCCAAGTAAGGTTTAGTAGAGAAATCCAAACTAATCGAGTATTTTGCTAAGCGAAAAAAAAAAAAAAAAAAAAAAAATTTCACACTCCAGAATCTTCACAAAATTCAAGTAAATGACCTGCCCTCTTTCAAAACTAATTGTAGATATGGAAAGCTTTACTATCATTCTTCTGGACTAACATACTCTAGAAAAGATTAAAGCCACTCTCACAAGTGTTTTGAGGTTCCTAGGCACAGTTGGAGTTTATGAAGACTAATTGGCCTGATTAATAAATTATGCTCCAAAAACATGGCATTAATATCATATCTAAACAACCCAAAAGTGACATGAACATACCCAAAACTGCTTCTAGAAATTACAAAATAGTGTTATGACCCAAATACCCCTATAAAATTGATATCCAAGCTGTAGATATGCTTCAGATGGCTTCTTTGATTAACATGACAATAATTATTAGTATCCCCTGGTTCTGACTTCTGAGGGACATAGAAACGCATGAAGCACTTTCAAAAGTACAGCGCAAGCATGCTAATAACAAGGATTATTATCAAAAGAAAAGAACCTGATCAAAAATAGCAGCATCAGTTTATATAGAAGAAAAGCTAAACTCTATTTAACATTATTTGAGTAATTACCTTGGCTCGAGAGAATAGAACTACAAGACTGTATGTATGAGAAATTGCTTCATAGTTATCAGGAGAATTTGCAGGAGAGATGGACTGAGCCCAAATTGATGAAAGCAACAGAGTAATCTGGTGGCTGCTGAGCCTCAGGGAATTAACCTCCTGAAGTTTAATATTCATAAAAAAACAGTCACATTGGATTTGATGGTACATCAAAGTAAGACCATTTTTTAACAACTGATAACTGACAGCATGAAATCCGACCTATAAATTACAGAGGGCCTTGATATAGATTAGGGCCAGCAATTTGTTGCATTCCTATCCAATCCCAGTAACCCTGATAGCAAATATATAAAGCCTAGGCCCCTATTCCGGCCAAACTTTTGGCTCTGAACTGATTCCTAGGCCAATAAATATATAACTTTAGATAGCAATTGAATCAGTGCTACAGATTTTAAATATAATGTATTTAAGGAGACTACCCTCTACTTCTATGTGCCCAGTGACATCCAACACCAACATAAAGTACAAGTCACCCTTAGGAGCAACAACTACACTATGACTCTATGACTGGGTGGGGTAACCAGGGCATGCCTTAATGAGCAAGCCCCATGATGTAATGGATATGGATACCTGAGATGGTAAAGACATTTCCAAAAACTTACCATTTCTTTATTTGAATTGATCACAGCATTTCCATCGGTTGTCATAGATACAAGGGGGCTTTTCATACTATATACTCGACTGTAGGATGATTTCAATCTATTCAGCACATCATTATTCAGATTTCTTGGTTCCTCCTTACTAACACCATTTTCTTTGTTGTCCTGACAAACATTTTCCTTTGACAAAAACGTGTCCTTCCTTAGCTTCTCAAAAAGGGCAGCTGAAGAAGAAAAGACAGAGACGGTTCTTGAAAGTGTCCGTGGAATAGATGAGGATGGACGAGGGCAAACCGAAGATGGCACAAGAACAACAGAAAAGATTCGATGTGCACCAACTCGTGTTTCATGGTCTGGATGGACCATAGCTGGGAGTAATTGGTGAAACAAAGCCTCAGGGAAAGCCTACAGAAAGAAAGAAATTTTAAATGCAGAATTATATCTAAAGCTAAAAAGTAGTTGAGGATAAAAAATCAATAGAAAAATAGGTGCTGCGCCTTGCCTTATTTTGATATGACAAATTGGGTAAGGAGGCTACAATTTGAGCAGTACGGTAAACAGCTGAAATAGTAGTTCTGGCTATAACTGTAATAGTTGAGATGTTCTCCAACATCACAGCCATATTATCAAGAATTGGGCCTGTGTCACCAATCTGTGG
Organism: Quercus tomentella; assembly: GCA_028535165.1. Classification (NCBI taxonomy): domain Eukaryota; kingdom Viridiplantae; phylum Streptophyta; class Magnoliopsida; order Fagales; family Fagaceae; genus Quercus; species Quercus tomentella. The sequence continues at coordinate 46,160,430 of JAPQVY010000012.1, read as the reverse complement.
GCCAATTGCAACTCAGTTTTATTTGAAAACTCAAATAATGACTAATGAGAGTCAATGTCAGGAATCCCCAACACAGGATATGTGTATAATACAATACATACATCGGGATATGCAATTCTTGAAAATTTTAGGATGTGATATAGCCTGGATACTTCAATCAATTAACATATAAATCAACATTTTAAAGTACATGTTATAGTATTTTATAGTATAAAAAATAAACACCAAATACTAACAGCGTAAAATATGACTAAAGAATAAATATATTAGTTTCATTGTATAAAAGATATCTTTAAATAATAAAAATAGTTAAGCAGCTATTAGTTTCATTGAAAAAAGTGAGCGAGAAAGAGGGAAAGGAAAAAAAGAAATAAATAAATAAATAAAGATGTATCCTATGGTATCTGAGAGTATCTGTATCAGCTTAAATTTAGATATGGTGCTAGTTTAAAGTATCCATGCTTTGAAGCAGTAGAATATGTAAAACTGAAAAATTACACAAGCTCATTAAGTATTTGAAAAGTGAATAAAAACCAATAACAAGCATCAAGAAGTAGTTCTAGACCATAAAATTTTGGATATTAATTGACTTAGGAGCTTTGGAATATAATTACCACCTTATGTGATAACTGTACAAGGCAGTCATCCACCACTTCCCTAAAGCTTCTATTCCAATTTATGATGTCAGCTCCAAGATTCGCATCATCAAGTGAACAATGTATGCTCTTCCGCAAATGCCTCATGACATCACTTAATGCACCCATCATTGCTACAGAAGGGTTGACCTTTGCATCTTGAGCAAGGGAGGAGGTAACCTGAACAATGTCAAGCTGTATTTTGGGTTGTTTAAGGACATTTTTATGATCAAGATGCTTAATTAAAATGGAAAGCAAGAAATGTGTATTTTGCCCTGCAAGAGGTAAAGAAGAAAAATGCAGGAGCTGTTAATCATCAAAGTAAAACTGAAATTGAAGGGTAGGGCAACAGCATTAATGTTTAAAAACAACAGTAAAGAACCTCAAAATCCTAAATGAATTGAGTTATAAATACCAGAATTATCCATTAAAAACTGCATATCCTTTAGGACTGGCAAGGCAAGACCATGTTCAGGAGACCATAAATTCTCACTGTCAAAGTAACGGAACAAAGATTCCAGAACACGCCGCATTGTTGTAGCCTCCTTGGCTAGCTTGGCCATGTTATGCAGGCAGACCCTGGACCAAAAGCAAGGATTCTTGGCATCTTCTCTGTGGAAGAAAACCAGGACAAGTCATTGACAGTTGAAGAATTAAAAACAAAAATCCTATGAAGCATTTGCAGTATTTGGTGCCAACAGATATTATACTGACATATGTATTTCGCTTTTTTCGTTCGCAATTGTTCTCCAAGAAGGAACCCTAATTGTGATATCTGGTGAATGAGAGACATGACCCTCATTTTTTAGGACTTCTTGCACCCAACGATTCTGGGGACCTTGCTTGTCATGGTCCATGTTCTCTGACTCTTTATTAGGACCTCCATAGTTTTCCAAGACCACTGAAACAACCTGTTTTGTTGAATATCAAAAGAACAAAAATGTCAAAGGACCACATAGGTTATCAAATAGCATTGTGTAATGAAATGGTAATGAACAGGAGCTGCTTCACTTGTACAAATTTACATGCAATGTCAATAAGATATAAAGAAATAGTGAGCTAAACTGTTCTAGACCCTCCAATATCAGTGACACATCTATATTTTTCAACCTGTAAATCCGGAGCTAAATGATAAAGTATGTGACAGTTATTACTTATTAAAGTAATTGAGAAATTAGAGAACGATAAATTTAACAATCTTAATTGTGGTAGAATAATTCTTCCAGGATAATCACGGTTAAGTGTATACATAAAACCCTATAGAGTCCTATAGAAGCTGCAAATTTTTTTTATTGAGGATACAACAAACCACAATAGCTCAATAATTTCAGTATATAACAGGCTACAAAACAGAACTAGGACACAAAGGCATAGATGTCAGGTAGAGGTTCATAAGATTTTTCCAAAGTTGAACTCTTATTTCAGACACAATTAAGTGCACCAGTCATGTAGCAGCTACCCAGTGAAAAATAGAATGATCGTGAGTGTATATGTATTCTACATTAAATGCTCTGCTGTGTATGCATGTCAAACACAGATTATATTTATAACCAAGAAGCTGCTCTGTGCAGTTCAAAAAAGAAGTAGATAAACTTGGATTAAGATTTGAATAAGTCTGAATCTCCTTACATTATCGAACTCGACTGAAATGTGAGAGTATTCGCCCATAAACCAAACCTACAAAGAAAAATAGATAATCCAATCCCATTAAAATATGGTATGTGGGATGCTAACAAGGGAGAATACATAGCTTTATAAAGGGAAAAACAAAAATTAAAACAGAAGATATGGGTATTTCTGCAATGATTTCAACATACTCTTAAGGAAAATTACACATAGGGATCCAATCTTTAGGCAAGAAGAAAACAAAGAAATGAAACATCAGTGAAGTCAATTCAATAATTATGATGAAACAAAGATACCGCAAAATTTTGGGACTAAGGTTTGGTTGTTGCATGATGAAACAAAGAGACATGAAAGAATTAGTTTTGCATACCTCATGGCATAATAATGCTTTGCAAAAAAAATTGAGAATAAGCATGAGTTGAGCACAAGTGCACTCTTTCCCAACTTTGTAAGAAGAAAAAATTGAAATGAAACATTAGTGAAATCAATTCAATAATTATGCCCTCTTTATTTTTCTTCTCCTAATTGGACTTATCAGAACACGTCAAGGCATATCCAGAAAGAAGATTGCAACCATCCAAACTTGTACTAAGCATAAGGCAAAATTATGATCATCCAGCAACCTTCTGTTCCTGCCTAAACCAAGGCCAGCTTTACACCAACTTGAACTCATGCCCCTATATTTTTGAGCTGTTGACCCATTCCATATGCAACATTCCCTAACACCTGGAGGCCATCAGGAGTGACATGTGCCATGATCCTCAAATTCCACCACCAGCCACAGCAGTGACAAGGTATCTGTAGTATGCCCAGTCACACATCTAACTAATTTTGAGATCCGTTCTCAAGGTATCACCCTAGATCCTCATATTTCAAGCAATGCAAAGAATGTTATCTTGAAAACAAAACTCAATGGCCAACCTTACAGGCTTACATCACAACTCACCTCTGCAGGGGTAGATCAATACTTGTATGCATATCCATAATGAACCCACTCTGCACTCAGAAAAATCCCAATGCAAGGGCTACCTGTCTGATCTCCAAATTAGAGTGCTCCCCTAAAAACCAACTATTTGCTCTAACCAATCTCACCAAGACTAAGTGTTGACCAAGCACCTAACATTCCTTTACTAGGGTTAGCCTAAGTCAACAAAGGCTACCGTAGACATCCTTTTTGTCTAATCAAATAGTTAGGATTGATCACAAAATTTATATAATTGTTTTTTAAAAATTGAAGACGTTCATATTATTCTTCTAGCCTAGTCAAAGCTAGCTTTCAGGCCATGAACAACCATCACATCAAAACGACTTTGCACACAACAATTATTTGAATCCAAGCATCATTAGTGATGCAGAAACGACATAAGTTCAGAATTACAGCCTTTTTTTGCTTAGACATTGATAAAATAGAAAATAAAAGTTAAAATCTTAGATCTTTGTTATTTGAAATTCTCTCCCACCCACCTTCAAATAATTTTTTTTTTTAAAAAGGTGTAAGATTCAAGATCTTGTATTTTTTTTCCCCTCTGTTTCCTCAATGACCAAACAAAGGGTGATTTATAGCCGTGAGTCTAAAAGTACAATAGCAGCATGATGAATAAAGTACCATTGAAGAAAGGGCTTGGAGCCCAGCTGAACGTAGACTTTGTGCCCTTTCATCCTCCCCCACTTCTTGAGCTAATTGACACAGTTTTGGAATAAAGGCTTCTAAGTTAAACATATACATTCCATCACTCTGCCAAATTCAATACAATGAAATCAGTTTGAAGTTTCTGTAGGGAGAAAAAGGAAGAGCTGGAAATGAATTACAACTGAAGCTGAATATCCTGCATTTGAAGAATACATTTTAAAGATCATAACTAAGCACCACCCAGGGAACCGACCTGATTATTTACAAAGTCAAAAAGTGTTTGGCATCCTATAATTTGCATTTCATCTTGCCGTATTTGATCCAGCAGAGTGTGGATAATGCTTAGTAAGCTACTCGCAAACAGAGGCCTGTGAAATTGTCAACCTAGGGTTAGTAGACTTTTAAGGTGGTCTTGTAGCTTCCAAAAGTTAAGACTTCAATTTATAAATTTCTTCCAACTAAAGCGGGCCAATATAACTTTCCTGTTTCAAAACACATAAACAAAAGTATAAGCATGGAAGAAGGATAAACTCACATTTGCTCCTTACAATAAATTAATAACTTCCTGTAAATGCACATGACAATTTTTGCAGATTGAAAATTCTCATTTCTCAATTCCTTGTAACACCTTTGCTCAAGAGACTTTGTAATCTGATCACCATAATTGCAACTTTCATCAAAAAAGCAGTAAATCTGAACTAATTGATAAGATATGAGCTATTAATTAAAAAAGTAATCAGAACTATCTATATAATATGGTTTCTACAAAATATAAAATATAAAAAATTGTAAGAATAGAGAATTGCCAATAAAACAATTGAAGTAATGCATAAACTATGAATCAGAACTTTCTTGCATATTGCTTACATATCTTCTAGATTAAATTTTGGAATATAATAACATGAAAAAACCTAACAGTAAAGTTTTTTCAACTGGTAAGTAACTCATGCACTCAACGGGACTTGAACCAGGACCTCACCCACCAGATGTGCCAGTTGACCAGAGGCCATTGGCAATATGAAATTCCTCACACATTGGTCATGCACTCGATGGGACTTGAACCAGGACCTCACCCACCAAATGTGCCAGTTGACCAGAGGCCAATGGCAATATGAAATCCCTCACACATTGGTGCACTATATTGAATCACCAATGGCAACAATGGAGAGAATTAGGAGAATAATATGAGGATTTAACCAGTTGAATGGTCTCACAGTAAGGCAATATGAAGAAACTGATATGAAATAATTTCTACCAACCTTATACCAAATCTCCAACTCATTATTAGTCTGGTCACATTTATCTCATTCTAATGTAACATGACCAAACTTTATAATGTCTTTTATCTGCAAGGCTATAATCAATACCTGAAGTTCTCCCTTATTAGAATGGATAAGCCTTCTTGTTTGCAATTGGTTTCCTAACATGGTGTCAGAGACCTCAACAACTATCACATTCACTTCTAAGCAAATGCACCAGTAAACTGAAGCTGTCCTTTCCTGGCCACTTATGTGCCCGATGGGATCAAGTCAATACTTTGGTCTTAGACTTCGTTGTCGATCTATAGAGCTGTCACCACTCATATAGAAGAAATGCCACAATGCTTTGTTGTGGCAATTGGAGTTCCACTTTGACTACAAGCCAAGCCAGAAGCAACTCACTACTATTCTTGTTGGGATTGGATATAGGAGGGGAATCTATCGATCATAGTAGTTCACCAACCTCTCAGCCAACAGTGTTCCACTCTACTTATTATTACTCATTAGCGCCCTTCACTTCAACTAATACTACCTTACTTCCAGCTTACTCCCAAATCAAAGCTACTTGCATATAAGAGCAAGGTGCAAAAGCCTGCGCATGGTGATTCACAATTTACAACCCCAGCACAGGTTTAAGTCATTTCTATCTTTGGCCATGGATACCCTTTTTTTATGTTTCAACTCCACTCTTTCTTCTGCTTGGACACGTATCAGGTATGCATAATGCATGTTTATCGTCAATAAAACAACAAAGTTATCATTATAATGCAAGCTATCATGTGTTAATTGGCTTCTTGATGTAATTTGATCATATTGAAGGGATTTCACATTAATTTGGGTTTGGCTCAACCTTCCATAGTACAAAGTATCCAAAAATGATCCTGAATTATCAATAGCTCAGCCAAATATGGCCAATCCATGGTAAGTTTAATGCAGATTTAACCCATTTTGCACCATCAGTTTGTAGTCTAATGACCATAGACCGTACAATTCTATGAAGTTTGTTGAACACCAGGATCCTTGTTTTCAATTATCAAACATTTAATTCTAGCTTTTGAAAGGTCTGTGACTTATTTTTCATGTGGGTGAGGGAATCTCATTATCTTTCATTCTCAATTTCTTTAATATTTTTACCCTTCACCTTCAACCAAGCTTTACTTTCTAGAGAGTTTGTGTATGACGAAGTTCCCTGGAGAGTTATCGAATCAAGATATTGAGAGAGCACAACAGTGGGAACAAAGCTTACAAATATTATTTCCATGAACAAAGATAAGAATGTTTAGCATGTAAGATCCGAATTCACCATCTCCATGGGAGACAATTCTTGGAGAACCTTTTCAACAACTATTAGATAATAACGCTAATTTCTACTTGCAGATTTTGACATCAGTGAATATCAACACGCTATTAGATATAACGCTTTGCACAAACCAATTATACCTTTGGGATACGCAATGGATTTTTAGCAGCATATTCACAAAGCTTTCCTATTTTCCGGTCATTTGGTCCTTCCTCCTATCAAAATATAAGGAACAAATCTTAAAAATTTAACACAAGGAAAAGATTGAACAGTCAATTATGAAAGAGAAACAATAGTGGTGCTGGCAACTTTAATTGAGGTACACGTGAAGCATGCTTATAAAGAGAAAGCTACTTTTTTTTTTTTTTTGTTTGCTTTTGATAATAACTACCAAAGTCCAATAGAAAGAGCAGACCCATTATTCATTTCAGATGTATCTTTTTCCCCCTTTGTTGGTGTAAGAATAGCATGTAAGACCCAATTTTGGTTATATTACAAGTATGATACAATAAATAGATCTATAGTGTGTTATGTGTGGAGCAATTAGACTGCTTTTCTATATATATCCAATAAAGAACAATGCTTATAGTAATTATAAGATTACAAAATATATTAAATCAACAAATTGTAGTGAAAAAGATAGTAGATGTTGAGTGTTGAGTCGGCTGCATTGAAAAGGAAAAGTATCATAGTAAAAAAGAAGATGGAAGGATGAATGTGATGTGCAAGTGTTTTAAAACATGAATGAATAGAGAGAGTAGTAGTGTACCAAAAACCTTACGATATAAACAGAGTATTTTATTTATTAATAAAAACAGAAAGAAGCAAATTGTAGATGTTTTCTTGAGGCATGATATATGATAAGTAGTAGCAGTAACAAAAGTAAAGAAGGAGGAGGAGAAGGAGAAAGACCTGAAAACGAGGGAAAATATCAGCGATAAGCTTCTTGTACCTCTTGACAGGCTGTCTGGACCTAGCCCTCATGGCGGGGCAAAAGAAACAGAGACTACCGCATGCCGGCAATACTTGGCGGGATATCACACCCGAAACCACGCTCATTTTCGATTTGCTTGCTTTCCTTCCCCTCTAAACCCCCAGCCCAGAGAAGGGACTGACTGACTGTGTCTCTCTCTCTCTCTCTCTCTCTCTCAAATCCAATCACCAAACACCACCCAGCCTAGCCTGTAATTGCAATTGCAATTGTAATTGATTCACATTCACATTGTGAGCTACAAAATTAATATAACAATTGGTTGTAAACAATACATACATAGAAGAAGAAGAAAATTAAAAGGAAAATGGATTTTACCTCTCTCTCTCTCTCTCTCTCTCTCTCTGTGTGGAAGGGGTGGAAGGAAGCAGGACAGGGCAGAAGCTGGAATTCCGGCTAAGCCAGCCACCGTGTAAACAATATTATAGTATTGTTGTACCGGGATTCCAGCGTTTTCTACCGCTATAATTAATACATATGCTCTCTCTCTCTCTCTCTCTGATTTCTGTTTTTAAATTTTAAATTTTAAATTTACTTTATGATAATGACAATGAGTATAAAAATGATAAAAGGGGGGGGGGGGGGGGGGGGGGGGGTGGTGGTGGGGGGGAATAGGGATGGCAATGAGGTGGGGTGGGGTGAGGCGGGGCGGGACGAAGGATGGGTTTTTCGTCCCCGTCCCGCATGGTTTTGTCTTACCCTATCTCCATCCCGTCCTGCACAACGGGGAGAAATTTCTCACCCCATCTCCGTCCCTTGGGACCCTGCGAAGCCCCACCGCACTGCATAAAATTCTACTTTTTGTTAATTTGCCCTACAACTAGTACAATTTTTTTAATAAAACCTATTTCATTAATAAAAATATACTTGAAATTACAATTAAATTTATCATATCAAATCAATTCAATTTTTAGAAAAAATTAAATAATATATCCAAGTGTTTAACAAGACAATCATAAAAAATAAAAAATAAAAATCACATAGTATAACACATAACAAAATAAAGACAAAGAACCATATTGGGTAAAATTAAATAAGCTAATATTGATATGTTTGTTTAAATAGTAGGGTTTTAGAGTATGACAAATTTACAATTATAACGCTTAGCAACGCGGAGTGGGGCGGGGATGGGCAGGGGCGGGGCAGGGTGGGTCTAAAAAGTTTAAACCCATCCCCGCCCTGCCCCGTGGTGCGGGGCTAAAATCTTACCCCATACCCGCCCCATCACCTTTGTGAGGCGAGGAAAACCTGCGCAGGACGAAGCGAGGAGGGGCGGGTCAAGCAGGGTGGCGAAAAATTGTCATCCCTAGTAGGGAATGAAAGAAAGAAAGAAAGAATATATATGGTAAGTTTTAGTCCGATTGGGTGGCCTGGCCTGCCAAATGAAATGGTTTGATTGATAAAGTCAGATACGGATGAAAATTATAAATTATTTCATTATTTAGCTTATTTTTACTATTATTCATTGACCTTACTATATTTTTTAGCACTATTTTAAGGTTCCATCTAGGGATGGCAATTTTTGCCCGACCCGCGGGTACCCGGTCCGATTAGGAATAGGGTCGGGTATGGGTTTTAAAAAAAAAACCCGAAACGGGTCCGGGTCGGGTCTGGATTTTATCAAAAAACCCGAAACCCGACCCGGATATAACCCGATTAAAATTACAAAAAAAGCCCCTGTGTATATATATATATAGAGAGCTATAACTAACCCTAGCCCCTCATTTGTTCAGCAGCAGCCCGCCTCCTTCACAGCGCCTCACCCTCATAGAAGCACACTCAAGCTCTCATTCTCACTCTCACTCTCATCCATCCTCACAGTCACAGCCGCCGCCTCCCTCAAGCCATCACTATCACAGTCTCACGGTCTCACCCACCGCCTGGTCGTCGCCCCCCTCAAGCACTCACTCTCACCCACCCTCACGGCCTCACTCTTACTCAGTCACTCCTCCTCCATGCGTTTCCACGTCCACCCCGCTGTCGACGCCAAGCCAACATTCCTCCCTCTCTGATCTGTCACCGCTCACCGTAAGACCGTGAGAGTGAAATTTCCTGGGTTTGCCAAGCCAACTTCGACCTCTCTGCGTTCATTCCCCAATTTTTTTTTTTTTTTTTTTTTGGGTTAATTTCCTAATTCTTATGTGATTTCTGTTATTGGGTTGGGTTGTATTGTTTTTGGTTTGATAATTGATAAATTCTGTAATTTTTTTTTTTTTTTTTTTGGTGATTTGTGATGTTAAGTGTGGAAAATGAAAGCATGGGTCTTGTGATCTATTTCTAGCTTACCATGCATTAATGAAAATGGCTTGGCTATGATTTGTAATTTTGTAATTTCTGATGTGAAGCTTGGAATTTTTTTTTGTTTTTTTTTTTTGTTTTTTTAATTGGGTCAAGGTTTAGGGCCTTTAGATTGGGCTCTGAAGGGGGACTGCTGGACGGGGCCCGTGGGGCCCGCGGGGCCCGGCTAGGGCGGGTTCGGGCCCTGGGAAAAAAACCCGGTTAGTAAACGGGCCGGGTCCGGGCCACGGGTCTTGGCCCGCGGGTCGGGTCCGGATATGTAAAAACCCGACCCGAACCCGACCCGTTGCCATTCCTAGTTCCATCGTACTATTTCAAATACCTTTAATATTTATTTACAGTATTTTTAATAATAAATTTTTAATTTCAACAAAATAAACTATATCTGAACAAGCCTAGGAACTGAAAAATATCCAAACGCGTCTATTACGGAGGGGAGGGGGAGGGGCATTCTATCTGTATTTGTATTTCAAAGTTCAAACCCAATGTTACTTGTTTTTGTTGCCTTTATATATTATTTATTTATTTATTGTTGACTTTCCGTTAAATAGGATTTGTGGGACCCACCATTACTTGTCACTTGACTTGACTAGGCACCGGAATGAAGAACGAACGTGCCTTTAACTAAGACCGTGTGCTGTCTTCTTTTTTTTGTTGAGAAAATGTGTGCTGTCTTCTAATCTTTCACATCTCCCTCTCTTATTAATTTTTTTTTTTTTGGTTAAATCCCTCTCTTTTCTTTTTTTGGTTAAATCCCTCTCTTATTAATAACTATCTCTAACTAAACCCAAAGTATTATTATAATAATTTTAATTTTAGCCACCAAATGAACTGTTTATTTACCGTTCGGTCTCAATTTGAAAAAAAAAATAAAAAATTTATTTTTATTTAACAAGTAAATCAAGTTCAATTTTAAGGTTAAACTCAACCATTAAACAAGATAATCATTCAATATTTCGAGAATATAACAAAATGACATTCTCTTCTCTCACATAATAATAATAATAATAATAATAATAATAATAATATATTTTGTAATTTCTAAACTCATTTCATTGGGTATGTACTACCCTAAAAACTAGGAAATCTTGTTTTCCACTGGGTAGTAAAGTAAGTATAAACTTATTTGCCCACCCAAATCTACCTAATTATTAATTGACTTAAATGATCATCAATATAATTAGATCTAATAATTATTGGGTTTAAAATAAAAAATCATTGAAACCCATTTAACCACAAATAATATCCCTAAATTTAACCCAGCAGTTTCTCAAAAAAAAAAAAAAAAAAAAAAAAAAATCAACCCAGCCCTTACCAAAAAAGAAAAAAAAAAAGAAACCCAGCCCTCTGACGTTTAAGGTTTCACGAGGGATTTCATTTTCCCTCATTTTCTCAGCCTCCAATCAACAACCCTCCGGTTCGTCCTCTGTCTCCTTCTTATTTGTTAAATTTAGCTTATTTGATTTTGGATTATTGATTTGTGTGTGTGTGTGTGTTTTTTTTTGTTGAAAATTTTGTTTTGGTTTGAATTGGAGATTGATTACTTTTGGGGGATTCGATGGGTTGCTTTGAGATCGGAATTTCTGGCTTTGATTAGTTTTTTTTTTTTTTTTGAGGGGGGGGTGGGGTGGGGGTTAATAATTAGAGGTTGGGCTGTGTTTGGTTGCTGAGAAAACGAAGGAAAATCACAGTTTTTATTGGTTTAGGGACAAACCCATGAATCCTATTTGGGTTCTTAGCTAAATTCAGCTATTGATTTTGCTGAAGAAGAAAAAAAGAATCCTAATCTTTTGGTTTTAGCTTATCAACTTTTAGTTATAGTCAGCTTGATTCTTATCAATATTCAATGAAATTTAATTGTTGTCTTCTGATTGTTTCCGTGGAATTTTTTACCTAAAATTGAAGTCTCGTGAATAATTTTCTTTCATGATAAAATGTTCCATTTGATATTTTGGGGTTTTTAAATAAAATTTTCTCTACAATTTTTGCTTGCACTTTTTTTCTTCTGTAGGGAATTAATTGCTTAGGAGTTTTGATTGAATTTCTAGCTTGGGTGGTCTTTCAATTCGCGAGTTTGTGAATATTGGTTCAGGCTTATATTGGAATGGAATTATATGGGGTTTCTTGTAGGAGGTTTTTTGTAGTTGCATTTTGGGCATCATAGTAGCTAGGCTAGTCATGAACATTGTATGGGGTTGTGTGGATATCTAAATCTCATAGCTTTTCATCAATTTTCTTTTGGGCAATCACCTACTGTGTATGTTACGAGATAAAGGCTTATAGATTACCCATAGTCATTTAAGTGGTATTTCTGATATATTTAAGCGTGTTTTTACTGAGTATCTGCAGAAGAATGCTTTGAAAATATGGTAATCTTTCCATCAGGAAAATGTTCCCCCCTGATTTAGTTTCTAATGCAATACAGTGTCACTTTTTGCTGAGTTCACATACAATATCTACCGACTATTCATGAGTAGTATTGGGTGCTCATCTCATCTGTATAGAGGGTTGGGACCAAGTTGTGTGAAATTGGCCCCTGCTGCTGGGATCTTTCGTGTGCTATGAGGCATGCAAGAGGATACTGGTTGAGAAAGAAGAAGATGATTAACCTTAGAAGAGGCAGACTTTATTTTTACCTTTTTGAATAAACAATAGATGGTTGAGTTCTAACAGTTTCTAGGTAGGGAAAACTAAGGTTTACTGTCAGCGAAATTGGTTCACAGGTCACATATTACATCCATGTTGCATTTCTTTTTATTACAAGGATGTAGCTCAAGAATCTCCATTTAAGATAACCTATAAGATGTCTTCACCCGACCACACAGGAAGACTTGTTGGTATTACTTTGCTGTTAAATCATTTCAGCACAGAATTACTTGATCACCACAAAGAGAATTCAATCTGGAATTTGCAATTAATCTATGCTCTATGTAACTTTTTATTAAGAGCCTTTTCCCCTCAAGTTGCATTTCATTTCTAAAAGATGTGTGCCTTATTGCTTACACTATCTTATAGAATGTTTTTGCTTTTCTTTATATTAAAATGACTTATGCTATTCTGCTGCTGTTTTTGAATATATTTGTAAAATTATGATTTCTGAAAATTCAGTGACATATTCATCATGACAGATCCTATATTTTAAATTTTAATGCATGACTATCTTTGCTTGTGTATACTTCAAATAAATCTAGTTGATAACATTTGAATTCTACTCATTCTCTTTTTTCGTTATGGTTTTTCAGAAAGTAGTTTTTAATTATAAATTGTTTTTAACCTATCAAAAAATAATTATATAATATTTATGCTTATGTATGTCTAAACCATGCAGAAGTATTAGGTTATTTCTAGAGTTTCTCCAAAAAGTATGCTGTTAAGTGAGATTGAGTTTCAAGTAAATACTCGAAAAATTGAAAATGAAAGAGTGAGAGGTGAACAATCATGATCTCATTTTGGATGTTTTCTAGTGTGTAATTGTGGTGGTCTTGGAAGCCCAAAGGTTGCATTGTAGAGTAATAAAGTTGCTAAACTTGGGATTGAGTTTGCATAAACAATCATGATCCTGCTCTATCTGTTCCGTCACTGCCTCGTGTGGGGCATCTGGCAGGAGAGGAATGCGTGTAATTTTGAAAGAAGTGAGAGATAAATTCATGATTTGAAGCTTTCTTTCTTTCAAGCCTTGTTCATGTGGATAAATGCTTCAGGTGTATTTACTTTTAATTCTTTGGCTGATTTGCTTGATAGTTGTACTTTTCATGCTTTATACTTTTATTGTATTGCTAATTCCTTAGTACACTGCTGTGTGCTTTGGTTCTTTGTATGATTTCACCTTTTTTCAATGAGGCATTATCCAAAAAAATGATTTTGTTTGACTGTTGCTAGCATGTTATTGTGGCCATAAATATCCCAGGGCTATTGTTTTCCCCCCTATTAGTAAGTTACACACACGTGGGATTAACCTAAGAGCTCACCATCCACCTAGAAGTTATATGAGGAGGAGGTGCCTGTTGAGTCATAGCTCATTGACATAACCCAAGGTTGCCTTGTAGACTAATGGATTTGAGAAACCTTAGCTCCAAGTAATTGGAGTTAGAGCTGATCGGGTCAACTACCTTTTTTTTTATTTTATTTTATTTTATTTTATGCAACTCACTCTCTCTAACCTATACGCATTCTTAAAACCCGAAACCCTAACCTTTGAGCGCTCTCTCTCTCTGCTTTGTCTTGGGTCCTGCCGTTTCCCCTTTCTCTCTTTATTCCTCAAACCTCTCCCTTACAAGCCATTCCCATTTGCTCATTCGCTCAGTTTAAAGCTTTATCTCAGCTTGTTTTGCTCGCTCTTCGCCGATTTCGGCGTATTTTCAGGTAATCTATACGATTTCACATTGGATCTGAAATTTTCTGCTTTTTTTCATTAAAAAATATACAGATTGCATCAGATGGTTGAATTAGAACTTTGTTTCAAAAAATTAGGGTTCGTTTTCTTCTTCTTCTTCTTCTATTTCTTATTTTTTGAGATTTTCGATCAAAATCGCATAAAGTTGATTTTTTTTTCTTTATCAAACCTAGGGTTCGATTCGATTAATTAGCAATCAATTAATGCTGAGTACTTCGACTTTTTTTTTTTGTGTGAGTGTGTGTTTGGATCTGTAAAACTATTTGTTGATTTGAGTAAAATCTCTATGGATTTTCAGTGGACTATAAATTTAACTAGGGTTTTGTAAATTTTGTTCCGTTACTGATCTGCTTAATTATGATTTGATCATTTTTTTTTTTGTTGGATTTTTTTTGATGAACCGTTTGGTCTTCACTACTCATTTGATCTGTTGAGTTGATTTTGCTTTTGAGTCTGTTTAATTTGTATGTATATTTATATTCTGTTTGTGTGTATATGTGTACATACTATTTGTGATTTTTTTGGTATAAATAGATATGTGGTTTGGTATTTGCTGTTTCATATTTTGCAACAAAGTGAAAAAAAATCGAGTTAATGCTTCTATTTCATCGTAAGATTTTTTTTTTGGTAGATTACTTTATGCTTCCTGAATCTCATTCGAAGTAATTTGGTGATTGATTGATATTTTTTGGCAACATGTAAAACCCAAAAATATGGAATCATTGATTCAATGAAAATTATTAATGCAGAAAGACTGATTGCACAATTTTTATGAACATTTTCTATCAAATGTAAAATAGCATATATAGCCACCAAACAATCTACAGCTGACATGGAAAACAAACTGAATTTCTGTCCCAACATAAGACAATATACAAAGGCCGAAATTCAGTGCCACCAAAATTAAGCCTTTAATAGAATGGAATGGAAAGCTCTGTTTGTATAGAGGATAGAATGAAGGAAATGAAGGTCATATTACTTGAAATTGATTTACTTAATATTGGGTTTCTTCCTTTTAAGACTTGTATGAGCTTTATTTTAGGATTGCTTGAATTAGTGTATGATATTTGTGGCTGTCAGTACATAATGTGAAGCAATGCTTGAACAGAACTTGCTTTCTCAACTCCCCTGAAAGTGTTCAAAGAAATGCTTGAACAGAACTTTTCATCACCATATTTGATTGGATTGGTGTTGATTGCTTGCTTTCTAATTTTTTGGGGTGCATATACTTTAAATTTGTAGAATTTTAGTTTTTGTCTATTTTCAGTAAAACTAAACTAAGGAGGTTGTAATAGATTATAACATATAATTTAGCAAATATAAATATTCATTAGGTTAGTTGTAATCAGATATAATATATAGTGAAGCAACGAAGAGATCAATTTAGTCCAGTATTAAAAGATTAAATGCAAATCATATTCATTTTAAAATATAATGTTATAGCAGCAATATAACCCATGCATTACAAGGTTTGTCACATTTTACACTTAGAAAAAGTAATGCAGCAAAATGGTTGAAATCATGACGAATCCAATCAGATTTTAAATTTATTAAGAGATTAGTAAGGACTCTACAGATGTTCACAAATTCAATGGCCCACCACTACAACCAATGGATCGAATAGATAATTAGATTGCTAGGATAATATTGATGCTACATCTTGTGCTACACTATCTATAGAGGTTTGCTTTGGTATTTCAGGTTCTGCAGCTGAATCTAGGCATGTACATGCATTCGCTTTACAAGTTTTCGAAAATAACGATTAGTATGTGTAAGTACGAGTATGGTGGAAGATATGAAGCTTTCATTTTTAACAATTTTTTTTCTTTCTATTTCTTCTATATGATTTTCGTGAATAAAAGGCAATAGAACAACTTAAGTTTATATACGCTACACAATCTGTTTGAGAAATTTTGGCTCTTTCTTTGTATTCAATATTTCAAGTTAGGGTAGGTAGATTAGTAGATATATAGTTTAGTGATCTAGGGAGGTGGATGAAAATTGTGACTAAGATACTTGGAAGATTCTTTCAAACATTGTGCTTTCAACCGGGGTGAGTAATTGGTTGCCATACACAGAGCTGAACTTGGAAATTGGTGCTGAAATATGTTCAAAGAACTTCATCTTTGAGACTTATTTAAGTTTTTATGTCGCTCCTCTTTCAGATAATGATTCAAAGTAGTTGATTCTTCAAGTGATTTTTATTTGAAACTGGTGTAAATTACTTATAGTTTTTGATAACGTTTTAGAGAAAAAGAATGATTGAACTTTTACTTTTAGTTTTAATATAGAGCTATATTCCATTTGCAACGAGATGCTGACTCAAATTCCATTGGTGACTTACATTTGTCCCCTCTCTACACTTGTCATCAATAAGTTATTTATGGAATGTTTTCCGTATGATCATTTGACCCTTTTCAAGTTTTATACGGGTAATTTCCATTATTAGCAAGTATGCAGCCATGAAATTCAACAATGACTTTTGTTCATGAGCTGCAATGCCACTTGGGTTGATTACTTGATGGACAAAGTAGTCTCTTATTGGTTCTTTTAGCCTTTTCTTTTTATTTAATTATCTTTTTATTTAACTATCCCGTACATCGCACGGGTTAGCGACTAGTGGATTTGAGAAACCTTAGCTCCAAGTAATTGGGGTTAGAGCTGATTGGGTCAGCTACCTGGGTTTGTAGTTTATAAGCGTCTAAATCCACAACTAAGATTTTTGAATCTTGAGTGGAATCAAGGATGGCAGTTGAAATGTATTTCTGCAAAACCAACATAAAGTGCCCTTATTCAAGGTTGTTGTTGTTGGTTTTATTTAATTAATTATTATTATTTTTTACTTTATAACGTAGAGATCCTTTTCAAAGTAGAGCCCTTTGGAGTTTGGAATTACCTCTAGCCAATAAAACCTATGGGCAACTAACCCTACCCACCATAACTAGTTGCCGGGTAATCCAGGGCATTCACTCCTAATGGGCTAAGCAATTTATGCTCATGCCCATAAGCTTCTTTTTTTAACACATGTTTAATCTTTATTCGAAATTTGTGAATTTTAGAGATTAACTCCGCATTGTTATGCTCTAAAAGCATTGTCTCAGAGTGCCATCAAGTCCTCAAAGTTTGACCAAATCTTTTCTTTTTGACTCAGCAAGGTGAAGTGAGGATGGCTACTGGCAACCTAAAGAATATTCTGGCTACGGCAGTCACTAGAGGAGTGACCGAAGCAAGGGCAAGGATATTTGGGCACATACTTAACCCAACAGGCCAGAGATCGCCCCACAAGCTGTTACGCAAGAAGCTCATTGGTGAAAAGGTTGCCGAATGGTACCCACATGACATCATGAAAGATGATCCTCTAATCATGGCTCGTCGAGAACAAGAGTAATCTCTCTCTCTCTCTCTCTCTCTCTCTCTCTCTCTCTCTCTCTCTCTCTCTCTCTCTCTCTCTCTCTCTCTCTCTCTCTCTCTCTCTCTCTCTCTCTCTCTCTCTCTCTCTCTCTCTCTCTCTCTCTCTCTGGTGCCCATCAAATATTTGCTTAGGTTTCTCACTTAATCTCTTCTTCATGGAACTTATTACGAATGTCAAGGAAAGGAAAATCATGAGCTTCCTCTTCATCTTAAAATTATTATTTGCCTATTATAAAAGAAAAAGGGATCTTTATGGGCAAGAACCTTTGTAGCTCAACTAGTTAGCATCTACTAATGTTTCCAAACGGAGACATACAAGGTTTAAATCACCTCACCCCAACTACGGAATTATCAAAAAAAGAAAAAGGGATCTGTAAGCAGTTTTGTGTCTTTTATTTGTGAGGATTTTGCCAATCATTAGAGTGTCTGTTATGGTTACCTATTTTGTACGGTCAAGCAACACCTTAAGAGCATAGTAGTTGAGCAACTCAATGCGCATGCCACTATGATTAATACTAAATATGGTTTCTCAATGTTCTGTTGATCAAATAGGGCTATTGTACACAGTAGCATGGATTTTAATGAATGAGAGAAGCAAACAATTACCTTTAGATTTCATACAATTTAACAAGTGAGAAACTAGTCAGTTTCTGGTTAATTTTCTACATTAACTACTGATGTTCTAGCACTATTCTTCTAGTTAGGCCTTTTCTGCTATGTTTAATCTTTGACGGTTCTCTGCAATCTACCATTGATTCTCTAATTAGAAAGTTTGAAATCAGCTTACCTCAGATTTGAAAATGCCCATCTCTCTTGAAGGTGTTATACCATATGTTAGCTTGATATTATAAGTGTATTTGGAGGGATCTATTCCATTGCCAATGTTTGCTCTACATCTTTTTGTATTAATTTATTTCTATTGGCAAGTTATACATATATTCAACTGGTCACCCGAACTTTACCCTTCATCGCATTCTGATAAGAGGACGAGATGCCATTTGAGACTATAAGCTCTTTAAACTATACCAACTAAAAGGGTGTGCTCTATCTTGAACTTCCATTAGAGCCGCATTCCCTACTGAATTTCTTAAAATATCCATGCAATACATTGATCATTTTAGCATATCATCATTTCCTCCCACACCTCCCCCCCCCCCTTCTCTTTTTTCTGGAAGTAACTATATAATGAAATTGCTTGTGTTTCTCTACTTGTATGAAAAATATTCTGCCGAAGCAATTTCTTTAAGAAGATTTTCTCCTGAGTATTTTTGTGAAGGTTGATGATTAGTACGATAGGAATGGTTTGTAGCTTTAAATGATCATGTGGAACTGATTCATGTAAATTTAAAACGTCTGACATATACACACATTGTGCTTTGCCTAGGCGCTTATCCAAGCTTGAAATGTTGAAGCGTCGTGGAAAGGGACCACCTAAGAAGGGCCAAGGAAAGCAAGCTGCCAAACGTAAAAAGAATTGATGTCTTCTTTTGTTCTTGGAATTAGATTATCTTTTGAACAAAAAGGCTGTTAGCCTGTGGAATTCTTGTGACAACTTTCCAGGATGTTTTCCTGACTTATTTTTGCCTAAAAGAAGGTTTGAGGAATCAATGCATTTGCTTTTAAGTTACTGCCCTTTAGCCCTGGATGTAGTAGAAAATTGCGACTAAATTGAGTGGTTACTTTCACATTTACATGTGTGTTGTTGTATAGCATGCGTCTTTTACATTTTGCCTTAAATCAAGATTAGTGACTTCTATTAACAAAAAAAATAAAAAAAATCATGTACAAGCAAATCCAGTTTGTTTTGCTACTAAAGGAGACACAAAGGAATAATTGCAATTTTATAACACCCGTCATTTTCTTAGTAAGCAAAGGCATCATAGCTAATTAATGCTATTCCAATAATGTCAAACTAAGACAACATCATGTACAAGCAAATGTAGGTCTTTAGTAGTCCGATCTTTGTCTGAGACTACAGATTATCTGACATTTTCATATATGCTTAGCTGCAATCACTTTAAAGATCAAATGTAGGTTTTTATCATTATGTTTTTGTCCAAAGGTTTCTAGTGAACTCAGTTTTATTATGTGTGATCTTCAATCGATTGTGTTACCTTTGGGGACCAAAATTTTGCTTTTACACACACACACACACACACACACACACACATATATATATATATATATATATATATATCTATAAAGAAAATGAAAAAAGTAAGGCTTATTATTATTTTTTTTTTTTGTGCAATTGGAACATGGTAATTGGTTGGAAGTTTATGACAGAAGCCATGGGCAAAGTTTCGTTCTTTCTATGATACTTTTGAGGATTTCGATAACAGTTATTTTTCTACTGACAAACATTTGGAGAGCCAAGGTTCCTACAAAGGTTGTATTCTTTGGGTTGACAGCAGCTTGTAGCAAATTATAATAATTTCATCAGACATTATTGTCATAACAGGTTAGTAATGTACGTGTAAGAAATCTAGGTTGATCGTCTTTTGCATTGTCCAGTGGCTGGAGAGTTGTGGTCTCTCGTGTTCTCTATGGTGTATGATGGATTATGCTCAAGACCGTGCCTTATGTTATGGAGACCATCTAGCAGGAACATAGTAGGAATTTTGAGGTTGGTGGAGCATATGAGTTTTGCAATTAAACTTTTACTTTTTGAGAGTGTTATATGATTGGACTAGTCTTTGTGATAGTTTACCCTTCCACTTATTTCTTTGATTTCTTGATCATGTGGATTTCAGATATCAATTCTTTTGGACTTTCTTGCACAATTACTACAACTGAGAGTGCCTCATCTTGTCCATAAATTTTTTTCTTTCCAATTACATGCCCAAAAAAGCAAAAGATTAAAGTGAACTAGTATTGGTAAACAAAGGCCATTCCTTAAAATATAACTTCTGTTTTTTGTAGTCTGATTATAGACATTCTCCACTTCAATAACCATAAATATGAAATTCAATCATTCATTAATAGACGAGATGGACAAAGGAACTTCTTAAGATCTTAGTTATTTTACTACATTATTCTACTCAAATTTCTTCCCCTTGAGCTTTCCCTTAGGAATCTTGCTCAGGAGACCAGCATCCAGCTTCCGATAGTTATGCTGAATCTGTTCCAGGACTGCATATATAAAGCTGTCAACTTCATCTTCGTACTTCTCGTATAAGACTGGCAATGTGTGGGCAGCAACAAAACCTACAGAAATTAAAAGATTGTCAATGATGAACTGTTGCATAAAACACCTGCTGCGTTAAGTTTAGTTCACATATATACAAGCAACCAAGCAACGCTAAGAATATAGAAATAAAGATCATCCAAATGATTTTCAAGTTCCTATATGCTTTTGACACAAATAGGGGGGAGTAATCTTCAATGATAAACTCTTACATTTTGCCAAAAGGAAAGAAAATGGTTTGCCTCAAATCTTTTTGGCTGAAAGTACGTCGAATGATCATATAGTAATTTACTTATTGGTCCTTATTGATCTCCCATTCTAGACCTCTTTAAAATGCAGGAAAGTAGAGCCCAGTTTCATTTCTGAAATGCTACTTTTGAGGAATAGGTAGATATATCAGATATAAGTCTCATCCGTCCTATAACATTCGATTGTGTCTGTTTGGGATAGAATAAATTCATTTGCTCATTTGGCTTAAAAATAATCTGGGTAAAAAAACAGTAAGTGTCTAGTAAAAATGAAGACTTTAAAGAGGTATACAGCTTATTAAAGCCAGCTTATAAGCTCAAACAAACAAGAATCATTGCTGGCTTCAATTTCAGACAAATGAATAAAATCCTCTTGTGAACCAGTCAGTACACACGAGTCATTCATCACATCTACTTTACTTCCAACAATAAAAAGCATTGCCATTCCGTGGTTCACAACTTCACATCATAAATATACATGCTTCATCAAAGACCATCTTCAAAACCCAATTATTCCAATAAAATGACAAATATATTCTTATTAGATGTTAGTTACTGCCCACAGTCCCAACATTAGTGGTTAGTGCCATTTCATTTTCCATTTTTAATCAAAAAACCCAGAAACTTAAGGCTAATTAATTTTTTCCTAGTCCATTGGAGAACTGTATTTGATTTAATTCTTAACCTATGCTACTTCTTGCAATAATGGATTTCTAATTAGTGCTGGGCCAAATTGGACAAGGAGAGATGGACATATGGTGTTTTATGTAATAGCATATTGCACAAAGTTTTTCCAAAATTCTGAAGAGAAAGATTAGCATACTTCCATAAAGCGTGGCTTGATTGAATTTACTTCAATTTTTTTATACTATCTTTCTTTCTTTTTTTCCTTTTTTTGATCCTAGATCCAAAATATTGAGAATTTTACAAGCAGCAAGTAAAATACTAAACTATGCATCAGAAGTACAGCATTCAATAGCATTATAAACTTACTAGAAGATCATGCAACATAAAATAATAATAATAAAGGATCACTCACCAACATAAAATACAGTCAAAAAATTGCACCAGCTCCCTACCACAGCAGCAGCCCACAAGCTTACTACAACCTGTGAGGATTTCTTGACAGTTAATGCCATCTTCCAAACTAAAAATATATATGTATAACAGGCCAAGTGGTTGGGTTAAAAAATTCAATCACAAATCTTGTCTCCTAATACACTATGGAATCAACTGTGGCTAGTTCTTCGTATTCTTCAGATTCGTCACAAACTTGTAAGTCATTTTTTATATTAAGCAAAAATTATTATTTGAATTCAATCTTTTCAAATACATGTTCAAATAATCATATTCACCAGCATCATCAGTTTGTGGTAGGATGATATAAAATAAATTTAGGATTGTCAAGGGTAAATAAAAGAATATGTACACACACACACAAATAATTAAACAACATAAGATCGATTCATATGGATGAAATTTCAAAGAAGCAATAAAGCAGACAATCAAACTTGACTTGTCTTCTTCCACCATTGAATTACCAACATAACCTTGATCAAGTACTTGCAGAAACAAGGGCCACGATAATATCTACTGTCCTGGTTAGTATCCAGATTATCATTTTCACAGATCAAGACCATTGTAATTTTGAAATACTCAAGGGGAATCAGGGTCCAAATGATTGCTACTTTTTCTGATTTATCGTTAGTTCAAACATACCAAAAGAAATTGCTTAATGTTTCCTCCACATGCAACATCCTGAAGAAAACCCAGAGCTCGATTAACCTCCACACCTATTTGAACGGCAATGTCGACAAATATCTCTTTAGGCAGAACAAGACGGGGGACTTTAGACTGTGACCTGCCACTAAGTGTAACATGTCATCAAAAACTAAAACTCAGCTCCACTTTACAGGAACTCACTGACCGAAAAGCACAGAAGCAAGCATTTTAATTTAAGATCACCTGTTGAATAAGCCTGAAGCATTTGTCCAAATAAACTGAGCAAGCATACCAAGAACCAAAGCAAAGAATATAAGAGTTAGAAAATGGTAATTGAGCCATTCAAATAGCACCCAGATAGCTGTTGCACCAGTTAAAACACTAGCTGAGATCTTCTTCTTCCTCCATAACAACACATCAGCAGCTACACCATTCAGAAAAAGAAAATTTAGTGACAATGAAAATTATAGAGATTACAGGAATAGAAACAGAATGATCCTACATTTTCCTCCCCCCAAAAGATTGTGGACAGGCTTCTAGTGTCCAAACAGCCTATTCAGGTCTTTAGTAGTCCGATCTCTGTCTGAGACTACAGATTATCTGTTTTGAGTCCGTCAAAAACTCTTCTGACATTTTCATATATGCTTAGCTGCAATCACTTTAAAGATCAAATGCAGGTTTTTATCATTATGTTTTTGTCAAGAGGTTTCTAGTGAACTCTGTTTTATTATGTGTGATCTTCAATCGATTGTGTTACCTCTGGGGACCAAAATTTGCTTTTACATACATACATACATACATACATACATATATATATATGTGTGTGTGTGTGTGCGCGCGCGCGCCAAAAGTGAGGTGGATGGGCTGAGTTTCACTTGGGCTCACAATCTATTTGTGATATGGGCTTGAATTTCCTACTTTAGGCAGTTCCTTATACAGAGACCCAATAGAGCTGCCTCTCCCCCTGAATTATTTTACTCTCTCTCTATTGTTACTACACTAGGCTGATACTTTCTCACTCCTACTCTCAATTTCCTTCAGAACCTTTTCAACAACCCCTTTTTCTTCCTCAGCTTCTCATATTTATAGCCAGAAATTAGTGGGGTGTGGCAAGAGTGGCATTGGAATTGGTTCCCACCTCATGAGTGATGTTTGGCAACGATACTTCCCCGGGCGATACCGAGTCGCCGGGATACAGCGTTTCCAAGCATTCCTGCCCTAGTCTGAGATGTGATTTGTCGGGCAACTCCCAGGCTGTGAACTAAGATGAGCACATATTACAATGGCTCGCTTAACGGGTTTTGGACCGGGCATAGTGACATGAGGCCCAGGTCCACGGCCTTAGCAGGCCCTAAGCCCATCTTCTGACAGGGGTGTCGGGACCATGGGCCACACTGTAAAGCTGGGGTTCAAGGCCCAAATAGGCTTGGAAGTCCTGTGTCGTACATATATATATATATATATATATATATATAAAGAAAAAGAAAAAAGTGAGGCTTATTATTATTATTATTTTTTTGAGCAACTGGAACATGGTAATTGGTTGGAAGTTTATGACAGAAGCCATGGGCAAAGGTTCGTTCTTTCTATGATGCTTTTGAGGATTTCGATAACAATTATTTTCCTACTGACAGACATTTGGAAAGCCAGGGTTCCTACAAAGGTTGGATTCTTTGGGTTGACAGCAACTTGTGGCAAATTATAACAATTTCATCAGACATTATTGTCATAACATGCTAGTAATGTACGTGTAAGAAATCTAGGTTGATCATCTTTTGCATTGTCCAGTGGCTGGAGAGTTGTGGTCTCTTGTGTTCTCTATGGTGTATGATGGATTATGCTCAAGACCGTGCCTTATGTTATGGAGACCATCTGGCAGGAACATAGTTGGAATTTTGAGGTTGGTGGAACATATGAGTTTTGCAATTAAACTTTTACTTTTTGAGAGTGTTATATGATTGGACTAGTCTTTGTGATAGTTTACGCTTCCACTTCTTTCTTTGATTTCTTGATCATGTGGATTTCAGATATCAATTCTTATGAACTTTCTTGCACAATTACTACGAATAAGAGTGCCTCATCTTGTTCATACATTTTTTTTTTTTTTTTTTCCAATTACATGCCCAAAAAAGCAAAAGATTAAAGTGAACTGGTATTGGTAAACAAAGACCATTCCTTAAAATATAACTTCTGTTTTTTGTAGTATGATTATAGACATTCTCCACTTCAATAACCATAAATATGAAATTCAATCATTCATTAATAGATGAGATGGACAAAGGAACTTCTTAAGATCTTAGTTATTTTACTACATTATTCTACTCAAATTTCTTCCCCTTGAGCTTTCCCTTAGGAATCTTGCTCAGGAGACCAGCATCCAGCTTCCGATAGTTATGCTGAATCTGTTCCAGGACTGCATATACAAAGCTGGCAAATTCATCTTCGTACCTCTCGTATCAGACTGGCAATGTGTGGGCAGCAACAAAACCTACAGAAATTAAAAGATTGTCAATGATGAACTGTTGCATAAAACACCTGCTGCGTTAAGTTTAGTTCACATATATACAAGCAACCAAGCAACGCTAAGAATATAGAAATAAAGATCATCCAAATGATTTTCAAGTTCCTATATGCTTTTGACACAGATAGGGGGGAGTAATCTTCAATGATAAACTCTTACATTTTGCCAAAAGGAAAGAAAATGGTTTGCCTCAAATCTAATGGTTAGTGCCATTTCATTTTCCATTTTTAATCAAAAAACCCAGAAACTTAAGGCTAATTAATTTTTTCCAAGTCCATTGGAGAACTGTATTTGATTTAATTCTTAACCTATGCTACTTCTTGCAATAATGGATTTCTAATTAGTGCTGGGCCAAATTGGACAAGGAGAGATGGACATATGGTGTTTTCTGTAATAGCATATTGCACAAAGTTTTTCCAAAATTCTGAAGAGAAAGATTAGCATACTTCCATAAAGCGTGGCTTGATTGAATTTACTTCAATTTTTTTATACCATCTTTCTTTCTTTTTTTCTTCTTTTTGATCCTAGATCCAAAATATTGAGAATTTTACAAGCAGCAAGTAAAATACTAAACTATGCATCAGAAGTACAGCATTCAATAGCATTATAAACTTACTAGAAGATCATGCAACATAAAATAATAATAATAAAGGATCACTCACCAACATAAAATACAGTCAAAAAATTGCACCAGCTCCCTACCACAGCAGCAGCCCACACGCTTACTACAACCTGTGAGGATTTCTTGACAGTTAATGCCATCTTCCAAACTAAAAATATATATGTATAACAGGCCAAGTTGTTGGGTTAAAAAATTCAATCACAAATCTTGTCTCCTAATACACTATGGAATCAACTGTGGCTAGTTCTTCGTATTCTTCAGATTCGTCACAAACTTTTAAGTCATTTTTTACATTAAGCAAAAATTATTATTTGAATTCAATCTTTTCAAATACATGTTCAAATAATCATATTCACCAGCACCATCAGTCTGTGGTAGGATGATATAAAATAAATTTAGGATTGTCAAGGGTAAATAAAAGAATATGTACACACACACACACAAATAATTAAACAACATAAGATCGATTCATATGGATGAAATTTCAAAGAAGCAATAAAGCAGACAATCAAACTTGACTTGTCTTCTTCCACCATTGAATTACCAACATAACCTTGATCAAGTACTTGCAGAAACAAGGGCCTTGATAATGTCTACAGTCCTGGTTAGTATCCAGATTATCATTTTCACAGATCAAGACCATTGTAATTTTGAAATACTCAAGGGAAATCAGGGTCCAAATGATTGCTACTTTTTCTGATTTATCGTTAGTTCAAACATACCAAAAGAAATTGCATAATGTTTCCTCCACATGCAACATCCTGAAGAAAACCCAGAGCTCGATTAACCTCCGCACCTATTTGAACGGCAATGTTGACAAATATCTCTTTAGGCAGAACAAGACGGGGGACTTTAGACTGTGACCTGCCACTAAGTGTAACATGTCATCAAAAACTAAAACTCAGCTCCACTTTACACGAACTCACCGACCGAAAAGCACAGAAGCAAGCATTTTAATTTAAGATCACCTGTTGAATAAGCCTGAAGCATTTGTCCAAATAAACTGAGCAAGCATACCAAGAACCAGAGCAAAGAATATAAGAGTTAGAAAATGGTAATTGAGCCATTCAAATAGCACCCAGATAGCTGTTGCACCAGTTAAAACACTAGCTGAGATCTTCTTCTTCCTCCATAACAACACATCAGCAGCTACACCATTCAGAAAAAGAAAATTTAGTGACAATGAAAATTATAGAGATTACAGGAATAGAAACAGAATGATCCTACATTTTCCTCCCCCCAAAAGATTGTGGACAGGCTTCTGGCGTCCAAACAGCCTATTCAGACTTGGTTGGATTTCTCTTCCCCCAAAAAAGACACAGATTTCTTCTTTGAAACACTATCAGCAAGTGTTTCTACAATGTTGTCCAAAAGATTCTCAGCTGTTGATTTCTCAGTCATTGTTCCTATGCTTCAAGAATCAACAAAGATTATTGTCAAGAAATGAACTTGATTTCTCTGTAAGCTCAAATCCACTTGGAATGTTTCAGACATACAAATGCACATGAGGCATATGTTAATGATTTGGTTGTGGTTTACAGCATTGACACATAAGAACATAACAAAATTAGTATTGATTTAAATGAAGGCAATGACAGGCCAAATGGGTCTTTTTTTGCCTCTTAAGTAATAAGGCACATTACAAATCTTTAACCTGATGCTCATGTTAAATATCTAGTACAAGAATCGATGGACTCTCTGCGATCATAGAATTTAATCTGCATGTAATTATCTTATTTAAACAAGAACCAAATTAGGACAAATTTTAGACTCAGTACTAGATCCCTCAATATGGAAAAGTAGGAATTTGATACCCAGACCAGAACTAAACAGTTCATAGCCATCTAAGATAGCAATCTTGTTGATACAATAACAAATTTCAAAAATACCAATCCTATGCTCCTATACTAGATCCTTCAGTGTCATGATCTATAATATTCATATAATCAATACTCATAGTTGTCAAAACGTGAATCGTATCGTGAATCGATTTTTGATTTTCAGTATCATGCATCGTAAGATACACAAACACTTGATAAAATTTATAAAAAATTATAGATATACATATATAAATGGTATATTCATTATAAATTTTAAGTATATTCAACTAATGATTAATTTATTCATCACTTATGTAGTAAAATTTAACAAGCTAACTAAATAAATCAAACTAGATATCAACTGGGGATTACTTTTAGGAATGGAAAAAATGTTTCACCCTGCGCAAGTTTTCCCAGCCCCGTCTCATCCTAAGTGTGTGTGTGTGTGTGTGTATTTAAATTATTTCTCAACACTTTCATCAATGTTCCTCCCTTTTCTCTCCCATCTCTATCTCATTAGTGCTGAAGTAACCTCATTAGAGATGGCAAAATGCCCTCCGCCCTGCCCTGCCCCAACCTTCCCTGCACCCCCCATAAGGAAAACCCCGCTCCAAATAAGGGACAGGGAGGGACGGGACACCCATGATCCAACCTTGCCCCGCCCTATTGCTATCCCTAATTACTTTGACAATTTTTACAAATTAATTCGAGATCTTTCAAATTTTGTTGTAGTCATCTGAGCTATATACAGAATGGTTCTAGTTTCTGGATAATACCTGCTCTTTGCTGTCACAGCCTGGCTACTTGTTCTTTTGTAGTACCTTTGTACTTTCTTCAGGTTTGAATAAATTCATCCATTCAACAGCCATAAATAAAGACTCCTATTTTGTAAAATCCTCCAATCTACCCATTTATAAAGAACATGACGACACATGGATATACAAATGACCAAGTTACCAAGAAAGTCAAGAAGCTACAAGGGCCTTTGTCACTGAAACTTGTTATACCAATACAAGCACTGAATAAGCATCACAGGAAAAGATCTCATAGAAGTTACTCATAGTTAACCAGGTCCTATTTAAAGTTTACTAGATGAAGACATCTGCAGAAATTTGAAGGAAATACATCTTGCAAGTTAGGGAGTTTGCATAACAAGAATTCTATCTTTGAAAGTCAGAACCTCTTTAAATACAGCATTCACACTAATCTATTAATTACTAACTGAACAACACCAGAAAGTAGGGTAGAAATACAAAGGGGAAAAAAAAAATTCATAACCTAACCACCAAGACAAGAGAAGAAGAAAACCTACAAGAGCCATAGAGTGATGGCATATAATTCATATTAATGCAAAACAAAGAAGATTGAAATCAAATGACTTTTTGTCTTTGTCAGTTGGAGGCCTCATCCTTTACATATCACCCACCCCCATGCACGCATATGCAGGGGTGGGGGGGTTTCACTGTGTCAGGGGACAGATGAAGTTGAGATATGATCCCTGGCCATTTATACAATGCTAACAGAATTACCATCTACACACTAACTCAGAACCACAATGAGAATTCACCAATTTGGAAATCAAATTGACTACAACAATAACCATTCTGGAGCAAGAACTAAACCAAGAAAGCAGACTAGTATCCACACCACATATTCATAAACAATCACAGCTTGAACAGAAGTTAAAACTTCACCCTCATAGATTTTTTGCCTCCTCTGATGAGAAAATTGGTTTTGTGTACAACTCCTCATAAGAATCTTATTGCCTGCACTATCAGAATACTAAAACAAAGGATTCAAAACCAAAAGTGAGAAGTAAACTGAACAATGCTAACAAGAGGATTTCCAAAAATTTGCCAAAACCACTTCAGCATTGCAAGGCTGGTCAAATTCTCATATTTCATGTTAAATCACCAATTGTCCTAAAAGCTTAAGCTGTTAGGAAACAGTGAATTTAATCACTTAACCCTAAGTCTAACACTCCCCCTCACTTGTGGGCCTAAACTTCCCCTTAATAAGTGGGGGCCCAACAAGTGGGAATTTAACATTTTAAATGGGAGGTAGAGTAAAACCAGGGATCGAACTCAGGATCTCCTGCTCTGATACCATGTTAAATTACCAATTGTCCTAAAAGCTTAAACTGTTAGGAAACAATGAATTTAATCACTTAACCATAAGTCGAACACTTCAAATTTCAAAACCACTCTGTTGTAAGACCATAGCAGTCACATTTGACATTTCATATCCAATAAACAAATCTTGGAAAGTGTAAGTCAAAGAACTGCAGGACAACGAGTAGAGATTAATAAAATACTCGACTATTTAAAAAAATAAAATTTTAAATACCATAAAACATGCAAAAGCATTAATATTGAACTAATAAACAAATAAAAAATAACATATTAAGCCTACAAAATTATAAACCAAGCTGAAACATCAAAGAAGACCCAAAAATGAAACTTCAACATAGTCCTTAACTGAACCCCAAGATAACAAGAACCAATCTTACATTTCAATGACCACAAACAAACTAGAATCTACAGTGATACAACCAATACACCTCAAAAAAACCCAATCAATCAATCCATGACCCCACTGGTACAGAACAAAGCATCCAATTTCTGTACACTTAACCTATGAATTTACATAAAATAAAAGACCCAGAAAGCCAAAAAAAAAAAAAAAAAAAAAGGAAAATGAAAGAAGAAGATGGTGAGAGCACAAACCAGATGGGTCTTCCAAGGAGATCAGAACAAAGCAAAAAGATAAAGGAAGCAAACAGAGAGTAATGGGTATATGGGGTTTTACTAGGCGGTGTGGATTTTGTGTAGCATGGAAAACATCATAGACAAGTAGGCATGAATTGCGTGGTGGAACTAAAAAGTGAAAGTTATATGTTAAATATGATTGGTCCACAAATACAGTACAAGTGGCAAACCACTCATGAATTTGTTTACTTCTGGTATTTGTTTTGGCTTTTGGTGCTTTTTTAGAGTTTTTACTTTCCGGGGAACCAAAAAGTAGTGAGGTTTTTGGAGCCTGTTGGTTGTTTCTGCTGTTTGTATGAGAAAGATGAGAACTGAGCTGGCCTTACCTAATTAGAGGAAAAGGTGATTAAAAGAACGACGGCTCTATAATTGGACTTTGGGAACAGTCAAGTCAGCTCTCAAAGTAAATAATCAAAATGAATCAATCAATTTTTAGGCAATGAGTGACACTGCTGCTTTTCTTTTGACCCATGCCATGGAATGATGGTTGAGATTAATCTAATCCAGTTGGGAAACTTGGGAATATTAGTGTGTGTTACAAATTGGGCCTAGCCTTAATTCACCTCTCACTCTTTCATTTTCAATTTTTCGAGCATTTACTTGAACTCAATCTCACTTAACAGCATACTTTTTGGAGAAACTCTAGAAATAACCTAATACTTCTGCATGGTTTAGACATATATAAGCATAAATACAAACAATATATAATTATTTTTTGATAGGTTAAAAACAATTTATAATTAAAAACTACTTTCTGAAAAACCATAACAAAAAAAGAGAATGAGTAGAATTCAAATTTTATCAACTAGATTTATTTGAAGTATACACAAGCAAAGATAGTCATGCATTAAAATTTAAAATACAGGATCTGTCATGATGAATATGTCACTGAATTTTCAGAAATCATAAGTTTACAAATATATTCAAAAACAGCAGCGGAATAGCATAAGTCATTTTAATATAAAGAAAAGCAAAAACATTCTATAAGATAGTGTAAGCAATAAGGCACACATCTTTTAGAAATGAAATGCAACTTGAGGGGAAAAGGCTCTTAATAAAAAGTTACATAGAGCATAGATTAATTGCAAATTCCAGATTGAATTCTCTTTGTGGTGATCAAGTAATTCTGTGCTGAAATGATTTAACAGAAAAGTAATACCAACAACTCTTCCTGTGCGGTCGGGTGAAGACATCTTATAGGTTATCTTAAATGGAGATTCTTGAGCTACATCCTTGTAATAAAAAGAAATGCAAGATGGATGTAATATGTGACCTGTGAACCAATTTCGCCGACAGTAAACCTTAGTTTTCCCTACCTAGAAACTGTTAGAACTCAAAACATCTATTGTTTATTCAAAAAGGTAAAAATAAAGTCTGCCTCTTCTAAGGTTAATCATCTTCTTCTTTCTCAACCAGTATCCTCTTGCATGCCTCATAGCACACGAAAGATATCCCAGCAGCAGGGGCCAATTTCACACAACTTGGTCCCAACCCTCTATACAGATGAGATGAGCACCCAATACTACTCATGAATAGTCGGTAGATATTGTATGTGAACTCAGCAAAAAGTGACACTGTATTGCATTAGAAACTAAATCAGGGGGGAACATTTTCCTGATGGAAAGATTACCATATTTTCAAAGCATTCTTCTGCAGATACTCAGTAAAAACACGCTTAAATATATCAGAAATACCACTTAAATGACTATGGGTAATCTATAAGCCTTTATCTCGTAACATACACAGTAGGTGATTGCCCAAAAGAAAATTGATGAAAAGCTATGGGATTTAGATATCCACGCAACCCCATACAATGTTCATGACTAGCCTAGCTACTATGATGCCCAAAATGCAACTACAAAAAACCTCCTACAAGAAACCCCATATAATTCCATTCCAATATAAGCCTGAACCAATATTCACAAACTCGCGAATCGAAAGACCACCCAAGCTAGAAATTCAATCAAAACTCCTAAGCAATTAATTCCCTACAGAAGAAAAAAAGTGCAAGCAAAAATTGTAGAGAAAATTTTATTTAAAAACCCCAAAATATCAAATGGAACATTTTATCATGAAAGAAAATTATTCATGAGACTTCAATTTTAGGTAAAAAATTCCACGGAAACAATCAGAAGACAACAATTAAATTTCATTGAATATTGATAAGAATCAAGCTGACTATAACTAAAAATTGATAAGCTAAAACCAAAAGATTAGGATTCTTTTTTTCTTCTTCAGCAAAATCAATAGCTGAATTTAGCTAAGAACCCAAATAGGATTCATGGGTTTGTCCCTAAACCAATAAAAACTGTGATTTTCCTTCGTTTTCTCAGCAACCAAACACAGCCCAACCTCTAATTATTAACCCCCACCCCCCCCCCCCAAAAAAAAAAAAAAACTAATCAAAGCCAGAAATTCCGATCTCAAAGCAACCCATCGAATCCCCCAAAAGTAATCAATCTCCAATTCAAACCAAAACAAAATTTTCAACAAAAAAACACACACACACACAAATCAATAATCCAAAATCAAATAAGCTAAATTTAACAAATAAGAGGGAGACAGAGGACGAACCGGAGGGTTGTTGATTGGAGGCTGAGAAAATGAGGGAAAATGAAATCCCTCGTGAAACCTTAAACGTCAGAGGGCTGGGTTTCTTTTTTTTTTTTCTTTTTTTCTTTTTTTTGGGGTATAAGCTGGGTTGAATTTGGATATATTTTTTTGGGATAAATGGGTTTCAGCGGGATTTTTAGTTAAAACCAAATAATTACAGGGTCTAATTGGATTGATGCCCATTTAACTCAATTAATAATTAGGTGAGTTTGGGTTTAATTAGAGTTGGTGGATTTGAGTGGGCAAATGGGTTTGGGCTTACTTTGCCACCCCTGGTCTCACATCTCAATCTCTGTCTCTCTCTCCGTGTCTTATTTTTTGCTTTTATTTTATGTCTTGAAATATATTATTTTATTGTGTAGATATATTATTTTAATGTGTTGTATTATAAAATAAAAATTGGGATGTTGGGTGTATTGTAAAATGGTATGATATAATTAATAAAGTTTAATTAGAGTGGGTGGATTTTGGTGGGCAAATGGGTTTGGGCTTACGTTGTCACCCCTAATCTCATATCTCAATCTTTGTCTCTCTCTCTGTGTCTCATTTCTAGCTTTTATTTATGTTTTGAAATATAATTATTTTATTGTGTAGATATATTATTTTAATGTGTTATATTGTAAAATAAAAAAAAGGGACTTTCATTTTCATTTATTGGGCTAGGGGGTATTTTGGTCATTTTTTGGGTTTCGGGAATATTTTGGTAAATTTTTAGGTTGAGGTGGTGTATTGGCCATTTGGCCTCAAAAACGCGGGCGCAACATATCAGAGGCTCATGAACAAGATGTTCGCATAGCAGATTGGGAGAAATGTCCAAGTCTATGTTGACGACATGCTGGTAAAAAACCGAAGGGACGAAAGTCACTTGGAAGACCTCAGGGAAACATTTGACACCCTACGTTCCTACAACATGAAGCTCAATCCCGGAAAGTGTGCCTTCAGGGTAACAGCAGGAAAGCTCCTAAGATTCATGGTGTCTCAGAGGGGTATCGAGGCCAACCCAGACAAGATCTGGGCCATAATGGAGATGGCACCCCCGAGGAACATGAAAGAAGTACAAAGTCTCAATGGCAAAATAGCAGCCTTAAACAGGTTCGTGTCAAGGGCAACGGACAGGTGTCTACCTTTCTTCCGCACGCTGAAGAAATCTTTTGAATGGACCACCGAGTGTCAACAGGCGTTTGAGGACCTTAAGACCTACCTCTAGTCCCCCACCCCCGCCCCCCCCCCCCCCCCCCGCGCGCGCGGTTGCTAAGCCCTTCCTAGCCTGGGAAAGAGTTGTTCCTCTACTTAGCGGTATCCTTGGCGGCCATCAGTGCAGCCTTAGTCAGGGAAGAAGAGAAGGTGCAAAAGCTCGTGTACTACGTAAGCCGAGCACTCCGAGGCGCAGAAGAAAGATACCCACCAATGGAGAAGCTCGCCTTCGCTTCAGTTACAGCAGTCTGTAAGCTCAAGCCATACTTCCAAGCCCACACAGTGATCATCCAAACTGACAAACCTCTACGACGAGCAATGAGCAATCCCAAAGCTGCTGGACGGATGGCATTATGGGCTATAGAGCTGAGTGAATTCAACATACAGTACCGCCCGCATACTGCTATTAAAGGCCAGGTGGTCGCTGACTTCATCGCGAAATTCGTTAACGTAGAATGCCAGGAAGCAGGAGAGTATCCTCAGTGGAGCGTACACACGGACGGTTCGTCCAATAGACGGGCTGGCGGGGCAGGCATTATACTTCACTCTCCAGAAGGTGACGAGATTGAATGCGTGGTTCGCCTTGACTTCCCTACGACCAACAATGAGGTGGAATAGGAAGCACTAGTAGCAGGTCTAGATCTTGCCAAAGCAGCGGGAGCCGCGAATGTGGTTATTTATTGTGACTCTCAGGTTGTCATGAACCAAGTAAATGGCGATTACGAGTGTAAGAGCGAGAGGATGAAGAAGTACTTTGAGCAAGCAAAGAAAAGGGTAGACGACTTACAGGCTAAGATTGTTCAAATCCCCAGAGAAGAGAATAAGCAAGCCGACCGTCTTACCAAGGCCACATCAGCAAAGCACGTGGTCATTCCCGATAAGGTACTCTCCTTTATTCAGCTTACGCCATTGATAGATGTCATCAATGTGCAAGAAATAGGTTCCAAGAGTGATTGGACCACCCCTATAGTCTTTTATTTGAAAGACGGCGCGTTACCCGACAATAAGGAAGCCGCAAGGAAGCTGAAGGTCCAAGCAGCACGATTCGTTCTAATAAAGGACGTATTGTACAAAAGAGGCTTTTCCCTCCCATACCTAAGGTGTTTGAGTCCCGAGGAAGCAGATTATGTCATGAGAGAAGTCCACGAAGGAATCTGCGGGAACCACTTAGGATCACGGTCATTAGTACACAAACTGATTCGAGCCGGATACTACGGGCCCACCATGCAAAAGGACGCCCAGGCTTATGTCAAAGCCTGCGACAAGTGCTAGAGGTTCAACAATGCCATCAGACAGCCGTCGGAAGAATTAACTCCGATGACGGCCCCATGGCCATTTGCTCAGTGGGGATTAGACATCATGGGCCCATTCTTGGTAGCGGCACGGCAGTTGAAATTCCTTATAGTAGGTATAGACTACTTCACGAAGTGGGTAGAAACTGAAGCCTTGGCCACCATCACAAAGAAGAACGTGCGGAGCTTCGTCTGGAGGCATATCATCTGTAGATACGAGATCCCTAGAGTCCTGGTCTCAGATAACAAGAAGCAATTCGACAACGACTCTTTCAAGGACTTTTGCTCGCAGTTAGGAATTAAGAACCACTATTCCTCCCCCGCCCACCCTCAAGCCAACGGGCAGGTTGAAATCACAAACCAATCCTTACTTAAATTATCAAGACTCGGCTCGAGGGGGCAAAGGGTATATGGTCCGAAGAGCTTTCAAGCGTGCTATGGCATACTGGACAACGGCCAGAACACCTACAGGGGAAACACCGTTTCGGCTAGCATATGGGAGAGAGGCGATTATTCCAGCAGAGGTCGGGCTCACAAGTTACAGGGTGGACAACCACGATGAAGAGAAAAACAACGAAGCAATGCGTCTATAGCTTGATCTACTGGACGAAGTTAGGGCGAAGGTAGAGCAGAGACTCGCACGATACCAGGACCTCATGGCCAAGCACTACAACTCCCGGGTCAAACACAGAGACTTCAAGGTGGGAGACCTCGTCCTGAGAAAGGTAATGGGTGCCGCTAGAGACTCCACTCAAGGAAAGCTCGGCCCTAACTGGAAGGGACCTTACAGAATTACGTCATGGCAGAGGAAAGACACCTACCACCTAGAGACGTTAGACGGACAAAAATTGCACCATCTGTGGAACGCTGAGCACCTACGGAAGTACTACCAGTAGAGTTGACAGCGGGGAAAGCAACACTTTTCGTTTTCAGTTTACTTTAATTAATTTTTGCTACACTCCTCAATTTTCCAGTTTACCTTAGTTAAATTTTGCTACAAATACTTTTTAAGCCCAAAGGGCAGGTTTTTTTTAAAGAACTACTTTTCTACGAATGCATGGTTTATCATAATAAGAGTTTTATTTAGATATGACTAATGTGTTTTTCTACAAAATATTATAAAGTCCATAAAGTAGACGAGTTCATCAGTCCATAAATTGGACAAGTTTATTATCCAGTCCATAAAGTGGACGAGTTCGTTAGTCCATAAAGTGGACGAGTTTATTACTAAGTCCATAAAGTGGATGAGTTCATCAGTAAAGTGGATGAGTTCATCAGTCCATAAATTGGACAAGTTTATTATCCAGTCCATAAAGTGGACTAGCTCGTTAGTCCATAAAGTGGACGAGTTTATTACTAAGTCCATAAAGTGGACGAGTTCATTAAGTCCATAAGGTGGACAAGTTTATTATCAAGTCCATAAAATGGACGAGTTCATTAGTCCATAAAGTGGACGAGTTCATTAGTCCATAAGGTGGACAAGTTTATTATCAAGTCCATAAAGTGGACGAGTTTATTAGTAAACTCATAAAATAAACGAGTTCATTCTAAAAGGATGAATTAATAATTGTCCATAAAGTGGACGAGTTCACAAGTGGACGGATTTATCATTAAGGTCCATAGAACAGACGAGTTCATCCTATAGGGATGAGTTAATGTTGTGGTCCAAAAAGAGGACGAGTTCATCGCCAAAGTGGACGGCTTCATTATGCAAGGATGACTTAATATCTACAAGAATGACTTAACATGACTTAATATGACCCATTATTAAGGTGGACGAATCTGCAAGTAGACAGGTTCATAACTTAGTCAATAAAGATGACGGGTTCATCTCCTAAGGATAAGTTAATACTACAAAGTCCACAAATGGACAAGATTCGTCACATGAAGAAATTAAAATCCACAAAAGGAACAAGTTTATTAGCCCACAAAGTGGACGAGTCTATTGTAAGGTTTATTAGCCCACAATTGGGTCAGTTTGGAACAGACGAATCAAAATTCTTAAGTCAAAAAATAGACGGATTCACATGGGCAAGGGATGAACATACACATATTGAAAGCGATGAATATAAAATGCCATAAATAAAAATAAAGTGTTTTACAAACAGGACCCAAAAACAAAAGGGCATTAAACATTGTTCGGAAATTAGATCGAAATTACAATAAAGAAAGAACAAAGGCAAGGTTCAAGAGGCCGGGGGGTCTTGTGGGATCTTGTTGCCTTGGAAGGAAGGTTTTTGGCTTCTTGAGTTGGAGGATCTTCAGCATTCGGAGTGTTGGCCAACGGGATCAGAGGAACGACGGGCTTATCCGCAACAGGCTGAGCAAGAACGACATTATCATCCTCTGGATTCGCCTCAGAATCGGTAAAGTCGTCATTCTCTTCAAGAGTAGTGTCGCCTGCAGGTGTCGACGGCACGAGGTCATCCATTGAAACCTTAGACAAATCCAGGTAAGGGTAGATGGATTTGACTTGTTTAAGGCAATCCTCAAACCCGACACCATAGTATTCGGCACAGGAATCAACGAATGTTTGTGACGCCCTGAATTCCTTCACGGTGTCAGCCTTAGCCGTCTCCACCTGACTTAAAAGGGCTGCCAACTCTTTTTCCACCGTCTCCTTAGCCTCTTGCTCTTTCTTCTTCTGGCGAACCTCCTCCTCCAGCTTCTCCCTTAACTCTTTCACCTCCTGGTTAAGGGTTCGGAGGGCCTCCTTATACTGTTTTTGCCTGTCGGTCATGTTCTTGATGCGCTTATGCAGGCGGGTGATCACCCCTTCTTTGGCGATGCCCTTATCCTGCAACGCCTTCATACAAACCAGAGCCTACAAAACGGGACTTCCGTTAGCTTTTAAGCATAAGAGAGAAATAAACAAAGAAACAAAGGAAGAAGCATACCCGAGCAAGGTCAAAAAGACCCGATGCCCCCAGCTCATCCGTCCCTTGCTTGGCACAAGGGTCAACATCCTTGTCCCTGATGATGGACTCTACCATCTCTAAGGCATAATCCTTGTGAGTGAGAAGACGACAGTCAGGATCCTGAATGACGGGGCCTGACGTCGTCATTAGCCCTTTACCTACCCCGTGCCTAGGCTTGGGAGGCGACGGCTTCTTGGGAAGCTTCTCCCTAGGAGTGACGGACACCTTTTTGGACGGACGGTCGTCCTTCCCGTCACCGTTCCTCTTAGCCGCTCCCTTAGTGACGGCTTTGGGAGCTGACAAGGACATCCCCTCCTTTTCCTTGCCTTCCCCCCCCCCCTCTTTCTTGTGCGCGGCAGCAGCTCTTACCTGCACTGTCAGTCTAGCTGCCTCCATTTCTACAAAAAGGCAAATAAAGGATTATTAAGACAAATGACGGCCTTATACAAGCCGACGGAAAGAGAAAAAGTGTTAAAGTGAGTAACTTCTGACGGGAGTAAACGTTAAGACGACGGGCTTCTTGTGTTGGCTCTGGGCCCTTGCAGTAAGCTTGCAAAGTGTCGAGTGTAATAAGATCCCGACACTTCCACTCGTCCAACAGGATCTCTGTTACCCTACGAATAAAATCCTTCTGCTCGCCTGTGATATGTGGACGAACACTAGCTGAAAAAAAAGAAAGGCAAGCGATGTTAGAAATTTGAAACAAGTAAACTGAAAAAAGCAGACGGGGTCAACCTGAATCCTTGACATAAGCCCAAGTGTTGTCAAAACCATGGGGCATCGTCTCCCACTCTTCTTGACGACATACCCAGTTCGTCCCTTTAACAAAGAAATATCTGCCCTTCCAATTCCTATTGGAATCGGGCATATCAGACACCAGCCTTAGCTCTTTCTTCCTTGCAGAGAAATGATAAATTCCTTGGGACGAGACAATGTGCTGTGGACGATAGCACCAGAAGAACTCGTTAAGAGTTAGTTGACGGTTCCCTCCACTTAAACGACCCCACAAAATTTCAGCCCTAATGAATATCCTCCAGGCGTTGGGGGCAATTTGGCTAACGGACAAACCCAAAAAATTGACCAACAGACGGTGAAGTGTCGTCAGAGGTAGTCTTAATCCTGCCGCGAACATGGCGTTATACATGCCGACGTCTGCGGTCTTCCCTGTATAACACTTCTCAAACTTTCCAGGGAGACGGATTGGGATGTTGTCTGGAATTTTGAAACGGGCACGTAAAGTTTTGAGAACCTTGTCCGACATCATCGACAAAAAGTCATTAACTATCCATTCTTCAAGGAGAATGAAGGGACGGTCATCTCCTGGGCTTCCTGAGGTACTCTCTATGACCTCCTCGTCACCATCACTTTCATCCTCGTCACTCTCTCTCCCTTCCTCCTCATCATCCTCTTTCTCGCTCTCATTTACTACCTCATCTTTTCCTCCATAACTTTCCATTTCCTCGTCAAAAGGTTGGGCTGACGTTTCCCTCTCTGACGACTAGGAGAAGCCCTCCTCGAGCTCATGACCTGATGGGAAGACCTCGTCGTAGCCCGCTCCTTCGCAGACTGACAACTGTTCACTTGTCGCTTCTC
The DNA here is from genome assembly GCA_028535165.1 of Quercus tomentella. Taxonomy (NCBI): domain Eukaryota; kingdom Viridiplantae; phylum Streptophyta; class Magnoliopsida; order Fagales; family Fagaceae; genus Quercus; species Quercus tomentella. The sequence goes on along the minus strand of JAPQVY010000012.1, from coordinate 46,120,389 downwards.
TAGACATCTGACTACCTATAAGTGACGGAGGTATTCTAAGAACCTAAGTTGACGGTCTCTCTAAAAAGTTTCACAATCAACTAAGATAAAAGTAAAAAATGAGAGGAAGTAAAAGTAAAAGTGACTTACCAAGTAAAGCAGACGGTTTCGTGAAAAGAGACGGTCTCAGCAAAAGTAATGAAAGCACGATGACGTGAATGAAGTCCCTGAAGTGACGGGTTCTCTTTGATGATCAACAAGAATGAAATAGTAGAAAATGAAGGAGGAAATGAGGTATATACAGGGTAAAAACGCACAGAAGACAAAGCGACACCCTCGTCCAGGAGCAAGGCCAATCAGCTCGAGCCACATGTTCTGACAATTATGGCTGCTCGAGGAGTCAAACAATAAATGCCCCATCTGCCAAAATATATATATATAAGTACTCCACAACTCGACAGCTGGAACTGACGGGATTACTGAGTAGGAGGCAACTGATAAGTATAAATCCTGAAGCATAAGTACTAATTGACTACCCTATAATAGCTGACGACCCTAAGGAAGCTGACGACTTTGCTTATGTTCTCGTTACTGACCCCAAAAGGTTGACGACCCGTGTTGGGGATGACGGGAGCAACTAAAGGTCATCAATGCATGGGTTGGAGACGACTAGAATGATGTTTTATAGAAGGATAAGTTGACGGGATGAAGCTGACAAGTCCAACATGTCTTTTGCGTGGTTCGCACGCATAGGTATATAAGGAAATATCTTGCGCCCCACACTTAACCCTAATCAGGAAGACTCCTACAAGGAAAGGATTCCGCAAGATACGCAGAATAAAGAGTTTCTCTCTTACAAGAAAACATCTTCTTAATCAAGGCACAGATGTCAGTCCTACACTATTATAAAAGCCCCGAGACCCTCACAAATCAAGGTACGCATAATTCACCCCAGCTCTAGCACTCTAAAGTTATGAGAAGTTCTAACTTGACCTTCGGAGGATATTTGGCCGGCACCACACCGGTGCTCTCTGTTAGGTCTTCTCTTTTTGTGTTGTGCAGGTATTGTTTTGAGCACGTGAGGACCTTATGACTTATTGTTGATTTTTAGGCATCATCATATATAATCATTTTGTAATTTTGTTAATTTAGAAAGGGTGAATTGGAGAATTCATTTAGTCAATAATTTATCTATTCTACTTTCCCTCCAAATCTCTCCAATTTGGGGGAATTAAAAATGAGGGGTTAGAAGTAGTTGAAACCTCTCCAAATCCCTCCCCCTCCTTCTTTAAAAAACTTCCAAACGAGGTAATTGAATAACTCTCTCTCCCTCTACTCTACTCTCCCTCCTTTTTTAAACATCCAAATAGGCTGTAAATGTCTGAGGGCTGGGTTTTTTTTTTTTTTTTTTTTTTTTTTTTTTTTTTTTGTGGTAAGGGCTGGGTTGAATTTGGGTATATTGTTTTTGGTTAAATGGGTTTCAATGGGTTTTTAGTTAAAACCCAATAATTACTGGGTCTAATTGGGTTGATGCTCATTTAACCCAACTAATAATTGGGTGGGTTTGGGTTTAATTAAAGTGGGTGGATTTGGGTGGGCAAATGGGTTTGGGCTTACTTTGCCACCCCTAGTCTCACATCTCAATCTTTGTCTCTCTCTCCGTGTCTCATTTCTGGCTTTTATTTATGTTTTGAAATATATTATTTTATTGTGCAGATATATTATTTTAATGTGTTGTATTGTAAAATAAAAATTGGGATGTTGGGTGCATTGTAAAATGGTATGTGTGGGGCCCAATATTTGAGGTCCCAGCCCACTTTGTATTAAGGGCCCAAAGCCCAAACCGAGGAGCCCTACTGTCAAGGACGCGGAATGGAAACTCCTTGAAGGCCCAAGAATGTGGCCGAGGACGACTTTAATGTGGCCGAGGACGACTTTACGTCCAACATCCCACAAAAACGTTGGAAGAAAAGGACAAATTCAGCACAGGAACAGCACATGGGAGGAGGCTGCCAGCACCTTAATGTGGAGCCCAGCGCCTGACAAACCCATACTCATACCATGCTATCCAGCTTTTCCCAACCACTCTAATGTGAAGATTGACAAGACGAGTAACCACCCCGACCAATGAGAAACGGACACGTAGGTGAAGAATGGGAAGGAAATATTAGTATAAAAGGGAAGCTCGTAGCATTGACAAGGGACCGGCCCAGGGAGCCAGGAGAAAGGAGAAGAAGGAACTCCTAAAGAAAAGGGATGACAAGGACGAGACGCTCCTCGGACCAATTCCGAGGAGATAGATCCTCACACCATATCCGTGTAAGGCTTAGCCATACAGGCCAAACCCACCTTCATATGGGCTTTCATGAAAATCCCGATGAAACCGTTGCCCAGCGACCAAGGTCTAGCCTTTTCCAAACCCATTCTCTACAAATCGTATTGTTTGGACCCTTTACACACAAGCCCAATGTTTTCCTTGGGTCGTAAAAATCGTGTCCTTACAATTGGCGCCGTCTGTGGGAAAGGCTTGCACGTTGGCGCAGGTGGCGGTGGAGTCAACTCTCTAGCAAGCAGAGGTTCGCGGAGTTTCCTCCATCTCCGGTGACATGCAGTTGTTGCCTTGACATAAATTTCTGCCAGCGGCTACGCCTTGCAGTGCCAACGGCGCGGACAGCTCCAGGGGCTTCTGACCTCAAGCCGGCTCTCCCCGCCCTGGCCTAGGGGCTCACGTTCGAAAAATAAAAAAGCAAAAAAGAAATCTTGCAAGTTTTGGACAGAACCAAGGCCTTGCATGGTCCTCGGACTCAAGCCAATGGGGAAACCAAGTACATAAAAGAAATCTTACAAGTTTTGGACAGAACCAAGGCCTTGCATCAAGCCTATGGGGAAACCAAGTACATAAAAGAAATCTTACAAGTTTTGGACAGAACCAAGGCCTTGCATGGTCCTCGGACTCAAGCCTATGGGGAAACCAAGTACATAAAAGAAATCTTACAAGTTTTGGACAGAACCAAGGCCTTGCACGGTCCTCGGACTCAAGCCAATGGGGAAACCAAGTACATAAAAGAAATCTTACAAGTTTTGGACAGAACCAAGGCCTTGCATGGTCCTCGGACTCAAGCCTATGGGGAAACCAAGTACATAAAAGAAATCTTACAAGTTTTGGACAGAACCAAGGCCTTGCATGGTCCTCGGACTCAAGCCTATGGGGAAACCAAGTACATAAAAGAAATCTTACAAGTTTTGGACAGAACTAAGGCCTTGCATGGTCCTCGGACTCAAGCCAATGGGGAAACCAAGTACATAAAAGAAATCTTACAAGTTTTGGACAGAACCAAGGCCTTGCATGGTCCTCGGACTCAAGCCTATGGGGAAACCAAGTACATAAAAGAAATCTTACAAGTTTTGGACAGAACCAAGGCCTTGCACGGTCCTCGGACTCAAGCCAATGGGGAAACCAAGTACATAAAAGAAATCTTACAAGTTTTGGACAGAACCAAGGCCTTGCATGGTCCTCGGACTCAAGCCTATGGGGAAACCAAGTACATAAAAGAAATCTTACAAGTTTTGGACAGAACCAAGGCCTTGCATGGTCCTCGGACTCAAGCCTATGGGGAAACCAAGTACATAAAAGAAATCTTACAAGTTTTGGACAGAATCAAGGCCTTGCATGGTCCTCGGACTCAAGCCAATGGGGAAACCAAGTACATAAAAGAAATCTTACAAGTTTTGGACAGAACCAAGGCCTTGCATGGTCCTCGGACTCAAGCCTATGGGGAAACCAAGTACATAAAAGAAATCTTACAAGTTTTGGACAGAACCAAGGCCTTGCATGGTCCTCGGACTCAAGCCTATGGGGAAACCAAGTACATAAAAGAAATCTTACAAGTTTTGGACAGAACCAAGGCCTTGCACGGTCCTCGGACTCAAGCCAATGGGGAAACCAAGTACATAAAAGAAATCTTACAAGTTTTGGACAGAACCAAGGCCTTGCATGGTCCTCGGACTCAAGCCTATGGGGAAACCAAGTACATAAAAGAAATCTTACAAGTTTTGGACAGAACCAAGGCCTTGCATGGTCCTCGGACTCAAGCCTATGGGGAAACCAAGTACATAAAAGAAATCTTACAAGTTTTGGACAGAACCAAGGCCTTGCACGGTCCTCGGACTCAAGCCTATGGGGAAACCAAGTACATAAAAGAAATCTTACAAGTTTTGGACAGAACCAAGGCCTTGCACGGTCCTCGGACTCAAGCCTATGGGGAAACCAAGTACATAAAAGAAATCTTACAAGTTTTGGACAGAACCAAGGCCTTGCATGGTCCTCGGACTCAAGCCTATGGGGAAACCAAGTACATAAAAGAAATCTTACAAGTTTTGGACAGAACCAAGGCCTTGCACGGTCCTCGGACTCAAGCCTATGGGGAAACCAAGTACATAAAAGAAATCTTACAAGTTTTGGACAGAACCAAGGCCTTGCACGGTCCTCGGACTCAAGCCTATGGGGAAACCAAGTACATAAAAGAAATCTTACAAGTTTTGGACAGAACCAAGGCCTTGCACGGTCCTCGGACTCAAGCCTATGGGGAAACTAAGTACATAAAAGAAATCTTACAAGTTTTGGACAGAACCAAGGCCTTGCATGGTCCTCGGACTTAAGCCTATGGGGAAACCAAGTACATAAAAGAAATCTTACAAGTTTTGGACAGAACCAAGGCCTTGCATGGTCCTCAGACTCAAGCCTATGGGGAAACCAAGTACATAAAAGAAATCTTACAAGTTTTGGACAGAACCAAGGCCTTGCATGGTCCTCGGACTCAAGCCTATGGGGAAACCAAGTACATAAAAGAAATCTTGCAAGTTTTGGACAGAACCAAGGCCTTGCATGGTCCTCAGACTCAAGCCTATGGGGAAACCAAGTACATACAAAAAAAAAAAAAAAAAAAAAAACTGTTATTCGAACATTAAATTTTATCCAAGGAGAACTCCCCGTTAACAGTTGGGTTAATCCCTAAACTGCACGGATCCCCCAGTCTACCCTCGAATCCCCAACACCAAAGGGATTGATGTAATATAGTGCAATGTATTACCCAAAAACACAATCGAAGTCCCTCGCTATTCGGCTACCCTCTCGGACGAATTATGCAGAGTTCATCGGTCTCGGTCATTTGATTTGCATGCATCGCTCAGTGCTCGGCCGTTATTCTGGTTAGTTTCCAGAGTTTAATTTACTGATAATTACCATTGTGATACTTGATAACATCGATAAGTTTAAAGACGAGCGTGTATTTAATGTTCATGCACTAAGTAGTTGTTGCAGAAAAGAAAAGTATTTAGAAAGAAATAAACTTATCTTTTATTAAGACAAAGAAATAGTACAGCGTACAATGAAAAGCTGAAATAAGCTTATACTAAAGATAACTACATGAGTAAAAAGAAAAAATACAAGAGAATGAAGGTAAAGCCGAAGAAGAAGCACAGATGAGATGTTGGCTGCTGTTCCGGGGAGTTGTGTAAGAAAACCATTCCTCAATACTTTTACATGCCCATAACTCAGGCAGCCAAAGAACCCAACGTGGGGCCTGCACCGTTGAAGAAAAGGTGCAGAGAGCACCTGGCCTCGGGCTAGCGCCGTTGAAGAAAAGGTGCAGGGAGCCGGAAGTTGAGGAGCCCCCGCGAGGGTTTGCCTGCAACAAGGCAGACGGCGCTGATGGCGGAAATTCTTTCTTCTGACATACCAAAAATCTGGCATGACCAGAACCTGCTTCGGATTTTGACTGAAAGAGGGAGAAATACCATCTTCCCCCTGTCAAAACGGTGGACTGGCTTGAATCTGTACCATCCCTGTCCGTACCACATCACCTTGAGTATCATGAGGATTCGGTACCCCTGAAGCGTGCGAAGACCTCTCATCCCCATCCACGCCTCAAACATCTTGCTTTGAGGCAGAGAGGCACTTGAAATGGAGATCGTGAATATGAAAGAAGTATGATTCTGAAGGGAATAGGAGAGTTCATGTGCAGGTGGAGTGAACCCCTACCCTATTTATACACAGAAGCAAACCGGTGGCATTTAATTCGTGCAAATTTCCAAGGAATGCTACGGACAAAGCATACTCGGCTCAATTTCCAACCTCATCCTCAGCCGTAGGATCTGAAGATCCTCATGAAGGCGCGCCTCGAGTACCGAAATGTCAAAGGACCCCGCGTGAGCAAAAGATAAAGGAGTGGCCCTTATCTTGACACGCCTCCCATGTAAATAGAAAAGTGAAAATAATGATAGAATGCAGGATTTTTTAGCGAGCCATAATGTGGGCCTAACGTCATCAAAACCCTCCTCCCCAACTAAAAAGTTGGGCAGCAGGATTTTGAGGGGCTATTGTGGGGCCCAATATTTGAGGTCCCAGCCCACTTTGTATTAAGGGCCCAAAGCCCAAACCGAGGAGCCCTACTGTCAAGGACGCGGAATGGAAACTCCTTGAAGGCCCAAGAATGTGGCCGAGGACGACTTTAATGTGGCCGAGGACGACTTTACGTCCAACATCCCACAAAAACGTTGGAAGAAAAGGACAAATTCAGCACAGGAACAGCACATGGGAGGAGGCTGCCAGCACCTTAATGTGGAGCCCAGCGCCTGACAAACCCATACTCATACCATGCTATCCAGCTTTTCCCAACCACTCTAATGTGAAGATTGACAAGACGAGTAACCACCCCGACCAATGAGAAACGGACACGTAGGTGAAGAATGGGAAGGAAATACTAGTATAAAAGGGAAGCTCGTAGCATTGACAAGGGACCGGCCCAGGGAGCCAGGAGAAAGGAGAAGAAGGAACTCCTAAAGAAAAGGGATGACAAGGACGAGACGCTCCTCGGACCAATTCCGAGGAGATAGATCCTCACACCATATCCGTGTAAGGCTTAGCCATACAGGCCAAACCCACCTTCATATGGGCTTTCATGAAAATCCCGATGAAACCGTTGCCCAGCGACCAAGATCTAGCCTTTTCCAAACCCACTCTCTACAAATCGTATTGTTTGGACCCTTTACACACAAGCCCAATGTTTTCCTTGGGTCGTAAAAATCGTGTCCTTACAGTATGGTATAATTGATAAAGTTTAATTAGAGTGGGTGGATTTGGGTGGGCAAATGGGTTTGGCCTTACTTTGCTACCCCTAGTCTCACATCTCAATCTCTGTCTCTCTCTTCGTGTCTAATTTCTAGCTTTTATTTATGTTTTGAAATATATTATTTTATTGTGTAGATATATTATTTTAATGTGTTGTATTGTAAAATAAAAATTGGAATGTTGGGTGTATTGTAAAATGGCATGGTATAATTGATAAAGTAGTTTTATGAGATGGTAAAATAGAATATGATAGAAATTCTAAATAGGATAGAAATTCTAGATAGGAATGCTCTTACTCATATAAATTCACCATCTTACAATTGTAGAGACTCCCGTCAAATTTTGAATTAATTGGATACAACATAGAAGTATTATACAAAGTTTGGTGGAGTTTGGACAGATGAATTGAAAATTTTTATTTAAGAGCCGAAAGTAATTGACATCTACCATCATTTAAAAGCCTCAAAAGTCTAATAAACTACTTGAAAATTATAACTATTTATTAATTATCAACAACTGTTTTATATTTATAGTAACAAATTAAGTTTTTATTTATTTATATATATATATATATATATATATATATATATATATATATATATATATATAAAAACAAAAAAATATGCATTTGTCATCTAAAAGAAAAAGCATTTTTCCTAAACCCATTTAGGCATGCCATACAATATAATTCCCAAATTAAGATTATAAATAAAAATAATAATAATAAAAAAAAAAAAATTCCACACTTGATTGCACTAGCTCAAATTGCTGGTATTATGAAATTCAAGCATCTGGTACACCATATATACTATAGATGCACCAAATTTTTACATTGGAAAAGTGAATCCTACCATAGAAGAATTCTAAATAAAAGTTTCTAATGCATTGTGGAGGATTTTCTCCCAATCAAGGTGATCTCATTCCTGTTTATAAAAAAAAAAAGGCATTATTAGAATGACAATGGAGCTCAGTGACAAAATACAACCAACAGTAATGCCATGTGGCAAGATAATGGAGTGCCTTGTAAGCAACAGAACCAACTAACCAACCAACGAACTCCAACGTGACAGGTAAGTCAAGAAAAGGGGATTTCATTTTCATTTTTTGGGTTCGGGGGTATTTTGGTCATTTTTTGGGTTTCAGGAATATTTTGGTAAATTTCTAGGTTTAGGAGGTGTATTGGTCTTTTTTGAGTTTCGGGGGTATTTTGGTCATTTTTTGGGTTCGGGGGTATTTTGGTCATTTTATGGGTTTCAGGGATATTTTGGTAAATTTTTGGGTTTAGGAGGTGTATTGGTCATTTTTTGGGGTTCGGGGATATTTTGGTCATTTTTGGGTTTTGGGGGTATTTTGGGCATTTTTTGGGTTTCAGAAGGTATTTTGGTCATTTTTGGATTTCGGGGGTATTTTGGTTATTTTTTGGGTTTTTGGGGGTATTTTGGTCATTTTTTGGGTTTCGGGGATATTTTGGTCATTTTTTGGGTTTGAGGATATTTTGGTCATTTTTTGGGTTTTGGGGGGTATCTGGTCATTTTTAGATGTGGGGCTATTTTGGTCATTTTTGAAGATTTTAGAGTACTTTGGTCATTTTCACTTTAGTAGCATTTTGGTAATTTTGATAATTGGGTAATTGGGTGGGTTGAAGTTTACCCATAATAATTGGGTTGAGTTGGATTTGGGTTAGAAGCAATTAGTTAAATGAGTTTTAATGGGTAAATGAGTTTTATATACCCAACTCAATTATGCCCACCCCAAACCTACCCATTTGACACCCCTATTTCTATCCTACAGATAGGAGTGTATTTGGCCAGACCCTTTGGGGGTCAACCCAAGGTACAAGCTTCCCTTCTCACTCTCTCGTTCTATTTTCTTTTTATTTTTTCAGATACGCCCAACTTGGCCATTTCTTGAGCTTATCCTGATGAGCTTTGGAGTGCTTGAAATTGCATATGAATTTTTGGGCTTGTTTGGTAAAAAATTTCTAGTAACGTTGTTTAAATGTTGTAAAAATACAGTGTTGGTGAAAAAGTGTTGTGATGTTTAAAGTTTAAACAACGAAAATGGTTGTTTAAAGAACAGTACCAAACGGGCCCTTAATCATCATTTCCCATGCCTTGACTAAATCCTGCATTATTTTACAATACAGTTTCATTAAATCCCATATTTGCGATAGAGAACCATTAAAAGTTAGGACTTCAACTCTCTTTCATTTATTTATTTTATCTTCATTGATACGTTTGTTGGTTCTTAACCTTTCATTGATTTGGAGAACACAGATTTTACTAATAGTAACACCAGCTAACAACTCAAGTTAATGTGAAGGAGAAGATTCGAGATTACTGATAATTAGTTTTTGTTCCTTGAAGCAAACTCAACAATAATTTACTGTTGTGATATCCATTATACCCTTCCTATTCCAAGTCTCTTTTCGATTAGAAAAAATTAATTGCCTCAGCAATTTCATTATTAAGATAGGGTAGCCCTCACAATAGGCCATGACTCAATGGCTTCGAATAATTTCATAGCCATGCTCCCAGAATAGGTCATGGCTGAATGGCTTCCAATTATAGGTCCATTCCTCTTTTTGGAGAACCTGAGCCATAATCTAGAGCAACATAATGTTTTCAATTATCACATTGTCATGTACCCCTAAACTACCATATTTCCAATATTCCTAGCAAATTATTAAAAAAAATAATGGGAGAGGGAGAAGAGGGTTCAAACCACAGACATGAGGCACCACAAAAATTGTCATTACAACTAGGTTATCACTTGAACCCCCATGTTAATGTGTCAAATATTGAACTCTTAATTGTATAATGTAAACAATAAACTCAAATTTCTAACATATAGAAATTTCCAAACTAGAAATAGCTCCCTTCTACAGCTAAAGAATCCATTAACATATAAAATCTTTTCAACTGGATGCTGAATTCGATGCTGAATTCACAACAACAGTTGTTGTTGCTAACTTGCTACTTGCTTCCATTATCTTTTTTGATAAGTAAGCTTGCTTCCATTATCTTAGCTTTTGGGGAAATGTTATTTAATTTGTATAAGCATTAAAAGGATAGCTATAATTATTTACTTATTTATTCATGTCTCCTAGTCCTAGTCCTTCTCCTCTTGGGTTCTTATACAACAGACTCAAATGAAAGTAAAACTAAAAAAAAAAAAATTGTTTCTACTCCTAACCAAAATATTACAAGACCCAGAAAACTTCATCGTAAGGTCACCAACACAACATAGGAGAAGAAAAGAATTTGACATGTCACAATAATTCCAAATAGGTTGATGATCTCTGCTCATTTCTATACCCTCTTCACAAGAAAATAGGCCGCCAATAACAATTAACTAGAAATACAACTTCATGGTCAATGATTGATTTCACGATGGACAAAGCATTTTGCATTAAAACTTACGATTTAACAATTCCAATGATTAATTGAATGCTCAGAAAATATTTGCATTTTTCAGAGTCTTAAATCCAAGCAATGTGAAAAAGTATATGCAATTTCTCCAAAAGTACACTACACTTTGCTGTTTTAACAATCATACCTAAGTTCTTGAAGTACCACCATGGTCCCTCTCAACATGTTGCACAAGAGACACTGGATCACGAAATCCCCTACTACACTTTGGGCAGACATCAATTGTCACCTTCTTCACCCCAGGTCGATTGCCATTCCTTTCATGGACTTTCTCCACATGCTCCACCAGAGTTGTAACAGAGGAGAACTTTGCACCACACTGTGGGCACTCCTCTTGTCCAATCCCACCACTGCTGCTGCTGCTCTGCCCCATCCCATCCTTTGCAATCTGCCACTTTTGGCTAATTTCAGTGCTCAATTTTGACATGCTTGCTTCAGCTGAGGCTCGAACTGTTGAAGCTGCATTAAGAATGCTTGTAGCCCACGCAGAGGAAGATGAAGTTGGAGCTCGGTTGGGTTTTGACTCTTCTTTTCTACTCCTACTTAAAAGACCCATAAATGGGAAACCTGCTTCTGATTTCTTCGGCCCAGGACATTTGTGGTCGGGTCCAAACCTGTGCTTCAAACAATGGTCTACCAAGCAGTCCCTGCACTTGATTGTGTTTGAGAATGTTAGGATATCCTTGCAACCAGGGACAGGGCATTTTTTCTTCATTGTGACTTTCTCATAATTTGACGGATCACACTCGGTGTTGACATGTGTCTCCCAAGTAATGTTTGGGTCTTCATCAGGAATTAGGCGAACTCCTTTGGCACAGAGTGGGCAGATGACAACAGTGACATCTTGTCTGTCAGCATTTGGACAACTGTGTTTGATGTAGCTTCGGTGCTCCAAACAGAACACCTGTAAAAAAAATTGTCATGTTTTAGTGGCATGAATCAAAAATTCCCAAGAAGAACATACAATGCAAGAGCTCAATGGTCCACAACAAAAATTAAATCTCACATGAAGTAGTGGAAGTCAAATGCCACAGTAAACAGGAAAGAATCGAAAGATAAAAACACATTACCAGGCACCAGCCTAACCCACTAAAGAGCAGGCACAAGATAACAACAACTACCTTGACTAGTCTGTAATAATTTTAACCAATGAACATGCCAATGAAGACAAGACATAAAGGATCTAAAATCACTTAATACAAATACCATCACAAAGGAATGTGGCCCCTACATATTTACACTGCGCTTTTAACATCAAAATGGTTATTCTTCTATGTTTATTTGGTTACAAAACAACTACTATTTCTGAAATCATCTAAACACCAAAACGTTGGTTTTGGATAACAGGAGCTACAATTCCAACTGGAACTACTATTCCAACTTTTATCTGCATACCAGGATCCTTTAACTTGTTTCCAAAGACAGAGACAAGCATAGAACACATAATGCGATGCCTTAACACTTCCATCTGGAATAAAAACTTATTATCAATTCCACTGCTTCTACTTTCTAGCCATTCAAGTTACATGCAACAAAAGAGCAACCACTGAAATGATGACATAACAACAAAAGAGAGAAAACAGGAGCTATACAAACTGAACTATCAAGAGTGGGAAGATTTATTGTATGCAGAAAAAAAAATGTTGAAGTTGTCATTGTGGGCGTTAACTGTGTGATTGGTGCTTTGATATAGAGCAACATTACTGCATGTATACATCAGTGATCCCTAAACATCATTTATACAATTCCCTAGGGGAACACCAATATTCAAAGTAGTCAATTAATCAGATCATTAACATAATTCACAAACCTTCTTTACCCACCACCAGCTATGTGATTTTTGATACAGGCAAGCAGAAGCAAAAGCAAGTACGAGATAGACCAAAGGAAAGAGTGGTTCGTTCTAATAAAAGAAAAAGGCCTATTTGATAGAGTAGAAAGAAAGTAGGAGTAAGGGACTTCCAATTAGCTAAACTAGTAAAGTCTCATCTCTTTCTTTTTTCTTTTTTTTTTTAATTAAAGTCTCTTGTCATGGAATAAGTGACATGGGTTCAAATCCTGCCTACAAAAAAAAAAAAAAAAGAGGTAACCAATTGGTGTGTTAGCCTAGAGATAAAAATAAATCATAATGAAGCAGGTGTCATGAGTTTCAATTCCAATTCTTGTATCTATCAAAAACAAATTTGAGATTGTGATCATGCTCGTGGTCCTACAGAGGAGCACATCCTCCTCAAATTGTGAAAGCATGCATGCATGGATCTAAACAATTAATTAAACAAAACACACACACATATACATACACACATATATATATATATATATATATATATATATATATATATATATATATATATATATATATATATATCCTGATCCTGATGCGAAAATCAAACAAGTAGAAGGGGTTTAATTTAAGAACAATGGTCATAAGTTGAGAACCCATATTCCAAACTAACATAGAATGAATGAATGAATGAGGTGTAAAGTCATAAAAACATAAATGAAAGAAAAGAGAAATGGGGGGTGACCTGGCGGCAGCGATCGCATGTGAAGGGCAAGAAATCGATGAGTTTGCAATCGTCAAAGGAGCAATGCTTACCGAGATTTGGGAATTCCGGAGTTCCCATTCTCGAACTCAAAATAATTCAGTCAATATTCAAATCCACCTATCTATATCTGTATCTATACCCTTTTTTTCTGTAAGTAAAAGTAAACTATACCCTTATTAGAGAAGAGAAACAGAGATATATGGAGAGTGGACTTTGTCCCTGGATTTTGGTGTCCAGAAGCTTTCGGCCCGGAACCGAAAGAAAGACAGAAAGAGAGAGAGAGAGAGAAAGAAAGAGTCCTTCGGCTTAATTACGGACTTGGAAATGGAGCAGGACCAGAAAGTCTCCGTAATTCCAAATTAAAATTAAAATTAAAATAAAATTAGTGTTGGACTTTTCAATGAAACGAAACGACCTTAAGTTGAGATCACAGCCCGTGATTGTCCATGGCCCGGATAACTCGGATTAAATTCACTAACAATTTACCATATATTATTCTAGCTACGTTTTCCTCTAGTGTATATGTAATTGTTTCAACGAGTTTTTTTTTTTTTTTTTTTTTAATATAGGAAACTGAAACTTTATTAACATAAACGAAAAGAAATTACATTAACTGAGAGAGCATGTTCTAATAAATAAAGACTCCTCAATTCAAGTAACAAATTGCCTAGCATTCTAAACATATGTTTGCTAACAAGTGAGCTACCTGCTTACCATTCCTAATGTGAAATAGAAAAACTATAAAAAAACATAAATGTTTAGGAATTTTCAATTAATTTTATTTTGAATAAGATTTTAATTTTATCAAACTAAATTATATGTTTAAGTTTGATTTATTTTCTTATAAAACAAGTTCGAACTAGTTTACGAGTTACTTTAGTTAATTATATAAAATATATTTTTGTTATCAACCTTGTCAAATTTCAAATAATAACTTGATAGCTTATGAACATAATTTAATCACAAATCTATATAAAAATATAATATTGCATATATTTAAATAGAGGCTTATTTCAAAAGTTTTATAACTTAATTAACTCCTCCTTGATGTTTCTAATATAGAAGTTCAAACGAATAAATAAAAAATAAATAAAAAAACTTGTTTACAAACAAATTATTATGTTGAACTTAACTTGGTAATTGAGCTTAAAGTTAGACTTAACCTTGACTCATTTGCTAGATAAATGAACATAATCAGGTTTTTCTTCAAGCTTGGCTCAAACTATTTATAAATAGCTTTTTCAAAAATACCCACATCATAATTTTCATTTTATAGATAGTTTCATCCTATATCATCAAACTAAAATTCATTAGAAGTTAAGCTAACTCAAACCCACTACCCACTAATTATATACTCCAAATTCTATTTCATTAAAAATTTTTAATTATTTCTTTTTTTCACACACAAGAACCATCACTTACTCTCTTTCTTCGTTCTCGAAATAAGTAAAAAAAAAAATACAAAAAACTAAATAGTGCTATTGTAAATTTAAAAACCTTGATAGTATTTTTATAAATTTTCATAGGTATTGTAGTTGTGGATCAATTTTACACAATCATATATTGTATGTTAGAAGAGTATTGCTTATTTATACTATCCTTTTTGCCATCAAAAAATCTAGTAAAACAATCTTACCACAACTCTGATGTGACAAAATGTAATTCACTTTAATCGCTCTGGTACAGTTGCAGCTACCAAAATGCAATGTACCATGAAAAGGTTCAAGCAAACAGAAATCAGTGACCATGCACCTTAATTTTCCCATGATGTGAAACATTTCAAACGGAATCACATTAACTCTCTCATTGGATTTCATATAGCATAAATATTGAAATATCCATACAAAACTAATCATAAAGCCAAAATAAGCACAAAATCATCGGATTTGATAGTCCAATACCAAAACTTTGAATGAAATAGAAAACTTCTCAACCAGCAACATGTACTCAAAAGTCAAAAGTCTCTAAAAAAATATTTGTCTCGTCATTGTTATAACCAAACTAGCTCAAGCCTCAACCCTCTGGCTCTCAGGCTCCTCCAGGATTAGCTTACCAACTGGTTTTGACAACAGATCTGTGTGCTCTTGGAATGGGGACTTTGTGAAGCGAGTTTCTTTCCAAAACTCGGGAGTGAGGAACCCATAAGTTTTCAGCAGACATTCAAAAGTTGCCTGTAAAGAAAGAAAAACAGAGACATTATGACCCACAGATTTATAACTAGCACATTAGAACTTATAACCATTAACCACCTTTTATGTTTATTTTTTTCCTTCCTGATGAATTAGTGAATTTTATTCAAAACAGACAGATGAATGAGTGATGTATGTACTGGACAATAGAGAAAGGTGACTAATTGAAAGTGAAAAGGGGAGACACGTCTTAAAATACATCAAAATATGGACCTTAGGAAAACTTTAATAGTCTATTTATGGTGGATAATGGAGTTTAGACCGTTTTTACAATCCTTCTTTGGTTTCTTTAGATGATTAAGCACTAAAGAGCAAAGATGCTTGATATTAATTGATTCCAATGGCAAGAAATCTCGTAGATGATAGTAGAAATTATGCATTGCAAATGCTAGTTACTAGTTATGAAGGCTTATCTAACATCGACTAAGAGTCTAAGATCATGGAGTCAAAACTTAATTGGCAATGTGTTTCTGCAGTTGTAACATAAAAAAGTCGTTACGTAAAACCATCAACTTGCCCACTGCTGTCAAGGATACTGATAAAGACCTATACATTTCAAAATGCGGTAATTCCGTAGATACAGATGCTCACTTTACATGATAAGGCGAACAATAAGTACTATTTCAAAGTCAATCATAATTCACTACGTTGCAGTAATAAAAAAACAAACTTGATACGAGTAGCAAGGTTAAAAAATTAGATTTTGAAATAAGAGGGTTAGATTTTAGCGACATTTTAGCATGTTTTCAACAGTCAATAAAATCATAGGTATAGAGACATTAAGAGGCACTATCTGTATAGAAGAAAATCAATTGAGTAATCAATTCACCAATACAAAAAAAAGCCCATTTCTGAAGTTAAGTCATACAACCCAATTCACTTAAAAAGAATCGCATAAACAAAACTAAGCTATAGTTATGAAATGATTATGGTATTAAGAACAAGAGAGAGAACCAACCTTGACAAAGTTTCCGAGTGTCTTAGTTGAGCCTCTGGAAGAGGTGAAGACATCGTCAATCCCTGCAAATTGAAGCACCTTCTTGGGAACTCTAGCGGCAACAATCCCGGCACCACGTGGCGCAGGGACCATACGGACGGTGACGGAGCCACACTTTCCGGTGACCTTACAAGGCACCGTATGGGGCTTCCCAATCTTGTTTCCCCAGTAACCCCTCCTCACAGGGATCACAGACAACTTAGCCAAAATGATAGCCCCACGAATGGCGGTGGCGACTTCCTTGCTGCACTTGACGCCAAGTCCAACGTGGCCGTTACCGTCACCGACGACGACGAAGGCCTTGAAACGGGTACGCTGACCGGCACGGGTTTGCTTCTGAACGGGCATGATTTTCATGACCTCGTCCTTGAGGCCAGGGCAGAGCTCGTCGATGATTTGGTACTCCTTGATTGGGAGGGAATGGAGGTAGATCTGCTCCAAAGACTTAATCTTGTTGGATTTGACGAGACGTCCGAGCTTCGTGACTGGGACCCACTTCTCCTCCTCCTCGCGACGGGCCCTGCGCCTTCCACCGCGTCCCCTGTCTCCCCTGGGACGTCCTCCGCCGAAGCCTCTGCCGAAGCCACCGCGTTCTCCTCCACCACGCTCAGCCATGATTTCTTTTGGAAATGAGAGAGAGTAGTAGAGCAGTGATGAAGGAAGGAGAAACCCTAGCAGAGGATATGAGAGATTTTTATATGTGGTGTAGTGTGGATTGCATCATCTAGGGTTTTGGAGGCATGGGTTTAGGATGATGTTTGGTTCTGCGGATTAGTGGATTTTAGGGCTTTTGGCGGGGCTTCTATGTTGGGCTCACTAAGTGGGCCAATACAATTATTACACTTAGCCCAAAATAAAACTCAGAAACACCTTCTCCAGTTTTGAATTTCGACGTTGGAACACAATTTAATTAATTATCAAATCCTAGTTTTTTTTTAATACAGGTACATAGGTTTTTCTTTTTCTTTTTTAATTATCATTATTATAGATACTTAGGATTTGTACCCATGAGTCCACTCCATGATGATTACTTTGGTTTTGGTCTCATATTTTCAGGGCTGGCTCAACGAATTTGGGAGCCCTAGTTGAAAGCTTTAAACGGGACCTTTTATTATATTTAATTATAAATTCATATATTTTTTTCAATTAAAATTTATTTTTCTTTCTTTTTGAGATGCAAAATTACTAATTAAATTTTCGCATTTAAGTTCCGCTAACATTTCCTTTTCAATTGATAATATAGTTAATTCACTTAATCTTTCTTGTAACATAATTGATCTTAAATAGGATTTTATTAATTTTAATTTTGAAAACTTCTTTCTGTGAAAGCAATTGTAACAGGTATTGTGGGGCCAGGGAACTTATGGTCCGGCCCACGCTCTGTTAGGGCCCGGGGCCCGTGCCGAGGAGGGTATTTGAAGAGGACGATTGGGGAAAGGCCGAAGGGTCGAGTGGAACAGTCGAGGATGACCATGTCCTCGGCACTTCAGGACTTCAAGAGGAAGAGCAACGTCTCGATGATGGCTACCCCCAAAAAGCCCCCTGAAGGAGATACGAGTAGAATGGGACCCACGTTGGGGGTACGGTGCGAAACTGGTTCAGGATAAATACGTCATCTCCGCATTAAATGCACCCGCTAGCGTCCTGACCGTGTTAATGAGAGAAGACGCCTGGACAGGGTGACTTCGATCGTCGCAACTAACAGAAAGCAAGATGGGACAGTTGATGGGACGAGTACAAAAGTAGACACCTGCCTGGCCAACAAGTGGAGGGCTAAGATCAACCAAAAAAGGGCAATATAATGTGAAGGTTAACGCATCAAGGAGGAGGCTGGGAAAAATGGCCAAAAACCAGAGCCTCCCAGCCCGCCTCCAGGAGAAAGACTCCTAGAGCGAACGCGATTTAATCATGTATGAACACCACGGAAAACCCCCGTCCGGTGACCAAGGCCTAGCTTTTCAAACCCACGCTCTATAAATGATATTGTTTGGGCCTTTTTACGTGCGAATCCAATATCGTTTTGGGTTGTTACAAATCGTGTCCTTACAGGTATAATTAGTAATATTCTGAAAGCAATACACGCATTTGGAAAAGATTCTAGCCGCTTTATATAATTTAGTACATTAATTGAAGAGTTATCATTTATTTGCAAAACTTCTTTTAAAACTTTTAGTTCTGAATATAAATCTAAGCCATCAATATCAGAATAAGTTTCATGTGTGAGAAAACAGTCAAGATTAAGACAATTTTTTTTCAAACTATCATCATCTAGTGATTTTAGTTTTTCAAAATTAAATAAAAAACCAAAAATATTTTCATATATTTGAAATTGTTCAAACCTACTTTCAATTGAAGAAATAGTTTGATCTACTATATATATAAAATAATTAATTCTAAAATATTCTTCAGCGGATTGTGTTGTCTCATCATTGACATTCTCATCAAACTGTTTCTTCCTACGAATTATACGTTTTTCACGAAATATAGGCTTTATTTCCATTTTGGTTGCAATTTCTTTAGATGAATTCATAGCAGATGTAAATCCATCTTCTCTATATTTTTTTAAAAAAGACATGAGACATTTTAATTGATCTATAGGAACATCAATATGCATGTCTTTCGATTGTAAATTTTTACTAACAGAGTTAACAGCAAATAATATGTCATACCAAATAATCATAGCTAGCAAAAACTCAGAACTTTCAATCTCATATGTTGCTAAACAATCAGCTTCACTTTTTGTTTTGGAATCTTCACTTGTTTTTGCCAATTGTAACAAAGCATCTCTTATTTCTAGAACTTGAAATTTTATTGCTTTCACACTTTCAATTCGACTTTCCCAACGTGTTTGTGACAATGGCTTAAGAGTTAAACCTATCACATTATCTTGTAAAATTTTCCATCGCTTTGTGGAAGAAGAAAATAGTGTGTATATACGTTATACTACTCCAAAAAAAGATATAGCTTTAGGACAAGAATTAGCCATATCACATAGGACAAGGTTGAGATTATGACAACCACATGGTGTGTAAAATGCTTTAGGATTTATATCAAGAATTCTTTTTTGTTCCCCTTGTTTTTTCCCTTTCATATTAGACCCATTATCATATCCTTGTCCACGTACATCATTAATATCAAGTTCAAGATTTTTTATTGCATTTATAATTTCATTTAAAAGATATTTTCCAGAAGTATTATCTACCTTTAAAAACCACAAAATGTTCATCTATTTTTATCGGACTTATTGAAATATCCACACATCTTAGTATAAGAGTCATTTGTTCTTGATGAGTTACATCGGGGGTACAATCAAGTATAATTGAAAAGTATTTTGCTTCTTTAATCTTTTTTATAATTTTACTTTTAATTTCATTTGCTAATAATTGTATCACTTCATTTTTTATATTATGTCCAAGATAATGATTATGGATTGCACCATGTTGAATACGTTGAACATGTTCATGCATTATTGGATCAAATTCTACAATCATTTCTGATGGGATAGCAAAATAGTTACATCTCTAGCGCGTCCATAGGGGTCGTCCAGGAGCCAAGGGCAAGATATTTAAAGAGGTCGTCTATGGACGAGAAGATCGTCCATAGAGAAAACGCCTAGATGATCTCATGACACTTGGGAAATTCTCAATAATAGATTTATTCACATGTGTTGAAGATTCAGACCACCTGGAACTTTGAAATGAGAACAAAACCCTTATTTATCGCCATAACTTCCTCACAAATGTTTAACTTCCAGCAACAGTTGTAACAAATAAGATTGGAAGTTATAACTTCCAATAGCCGTTGTCGAGGTTATGCCTGAACTTACTAATTCCCACAAAATTTGGGGAAGTTACTAAGTAAATAACCGTTCCAAGGCTCTCTATATAAAGGTTCGCCTACATCGAATCAGGGTAAGTTCTTTTTCTGACATTTACTCCTCTAAAGTTGGAACTCTATTTTTAGAGAAAACTAACTTAGTCATCGGAAGGTACTTGGCCGGTCCACCCCCGTCGCCTTTTGATCGTGTTCTTCCTTTCAGGTCTTCCAAGCGACTCATTGTTTCATTGAAGCCCGGAACATTCAGTCTACTGATTCTGTGCAGCATCAGTTGGCACCGTCTGTGGGAAGAAGATATTTGTGTATGGTTCGGACAAGATCAAGGGCCACAAGCCCAGGCCATCAAGAGAGTAGGAATGCTTCCAGTAATCCCAATTGTGATCGCCAGTCAGCACCTGTCACACAACAACCACCTTCCATCCAACACATACAATCCATGGCAGCCGCCATGGCGGAGTTAACCCGTCAGAATCAAGAGTTGACTAGGGAGATTGGTCTAAGAAGGCAACACAATGAAAGACATGCGGAAGAGCAAACCCAAAGTCAAGAAAACAGAGGAGAGAATGCTGAGCCTGAGAACCAATCAAGAGGTACCGCTTCACGGAGGGTACCACACTTGGAGAAGGAGATGGACCAGATGAGGAAGGTCATGCATAAGATGAGGGAGAACATGAGAAAGGCGAATCCCGTAGAGGATTTAGTTCACCGAACAGACTCCCCTTTCGTGGCTTCCATCAACGGTCACCCCTTGCCTTCGAAGTTCAAGATGCCTTCCTTGGACTCGTATGATGGAACGCGTGACCCATGTGATCATATTGCAACTTTCAAGACAACAATGCATCTTCAGGGGGTTCTAGATGAAATCATGTGTAGGGCCTTCCCTACAACCCTTAAAGGACCAACACGAGTGTGGTTCAGCAAAGTACCTCCCAACATGGTGGGTTCTTTCGAAGAATTGAGCAAGCTATTTGTCAACAATTTCATCGGGGGACAAAGACACAAGCGCTCCTCGTCCAACCTGTTAACCATAGAGCAAGGGGAAAATGGAAGCTTGCGGTCTTTTATTACTCGTTTCAATAGAGAAGCCCTCACAGTAGACGAAATGGACGACAAGCTGTTATTGACTGCCTTCCATAATAGAGTCAATTCGGATTTGTTCATCCATAAGCTCTATGAGCAAAAGCCCCAAACCATGGCTGAACTCGTCCATTCAGCCAAGAATTTCATGAATGCAAAAGATACAATCATAGCCAAGAAGAGGAAGAAAGCAGAGCGTATGGAATCAAACCCCCCTCGTCAT
The DNA here is from genome assembly GCA_028535165.1 of Quercus tomentella. Classification (NCBI taxonomy): domain Eukaryota; kingdom Viridiplantae; phylum Streptophyta; class Magnoliopsida; order Fagales; family Fagaceae; genus Quercus; species Quercus tomentella. The sequence goes on along the minus strand of JAPQVY010000012.1, from coordinate 46,098,978 downwards.
CCTGAACAGGGTCCTCGTCCAAAGAAGGCTTGGACAGGAGAGAGGAAGGATCGAGATAATAGGAAGATAGGCTCGTTCTCAAGAAGAAGTCAGAACTACATGCCCTTAAACGCTCCATTTGATCAGGTACTTATGCAAATCAAAGATGACCCTTCCTTGAAGTGGCCGAAAAAGATGAAGGGAGACCCCAATAAGCGCAATAAGAATAAATATTGTCGCTTCCATAGAGATCATGGGCATGACACGGACGAATGTTATGACTTAAAGCAGCAGATAGAGAATCTAATTAGACAAGGAAAGTTGAGGCATTTTGTAGGAAGGGATCATAAAGATGAGAAGTTGAAGGGAAAGATGGAAGAATCATCACGGCCCCCACTTGGAGAAATAAGGGTTATCATAGGAGGGACTTCAACAGGGCAGTCTTCCAAGTCAAAGAAGACGTATCTCAAAGTGGTGCAAAACGTCCAACTCTCTAGACTGTCACCAAGGACAAGGGAGACAGGCGAGCTAGCCATTTCATTCACTAACGAGGAAGCTGAAAGAATCCATCACCCACATGACGATGCAATTGTCATTACCTTACTCATCGCGGATTATATGACTAGAAGAGTGTTGGTGGATAATGGAAGTTCAGCAAATATATTGTATTACCCCGTCTTCCAGCAAATGAGGCTTGGACGAGATCAACTTTGTCCTGTATGTTCACCATTGATAGGATTTGGGGGAATGAAAGTGCAGTCTGTGGGCATCATTACATTGCCTATGGTGGTGGTATCATACCCACAACAGATAACCAAAGAAGTGAATTTCCTTGTGGTGGATTGTTCATCCTCATACAATGCCATCATTGGACGGCCAACCTTAAACAGTTGGAAGGTAGTGACATCTACCTACCATCTATCAGTCAAATTCCCTACAAAGTACAGAATAGGACAAGTGCAAGGAGATCAGTTGGCGACTAGAGAATGTCATTTAGCCATGTTGGCTATGGATGAGCACATGCAAACAATGAGTATTGAAGAGAGAAGGGTTGTTGTAGAACCCACTGAGTTACTGGAAGACGTTCTTTTGCAAGAAGATGATCCTGAAAAATTTTCCAGAATTGGAACAGGTATGAAGGAGAAGACGAAGCAAGACCTCGTCTAGTTTTTGAGGAAGAGTATCAATGTTTTTGCATGGGGTCATGAAGACATGCCAGGAATTGACCCAAGTGTAATTATTCATCGATTGAATGTATACCCTTCTTCCAAATCTGTTCGTCAGAAGAAGAGGGTGTTTGCTCCTGAACAAGACAAAGCTATCAAGGAAGAGGTCCAGAAGTTAACCACAGCGCAATTTATTCGGGAAGTCTATTACCCGGATTGATTAGCCAATGTGGTGATGGTCAAGAAGGCGAATGACAAGTGGAGGATGTGCGTGGATTTCACTGACTTGAACAAAGCTTGCCTTAAGGATAGTTATCCTTTGCCACGCATTGATCAATTGGTGGATTCCACAGCCGATCATCAGTTGCTAAACTTTATAGACGCTTTCTCAGGATATAATCAGATAAAAATGGACGAGGTAGACCAAGAAAAGACGTCTTTTATTACTAGTCAAGGTTTATTTTGTTATAAGGTGATGCCCTTTGGTCTGAAGAACGCGGGGGCAATTTACCAAAGGTTGGTTAATCACATGTTCCGTCCACAGATAGGACGGAATGTGGAGGTGTATGTGGACGACATGCTTATAAAGAGCTTGGACGAAGAAAGACATCTGGACGACCTCTAAGAGACCTTTGAGACACTTAGACGATACAAAATGAAGCTGAATCCAAGTAAATGTGCATTCGGAGTGTCATTAGGAAAGTTTCTAGGATTTATGGTTTCACAAAGGGGAATTGAAGCGAATCCAGATAAGATCCAAGCCATATTAAACATGGAACCACTAAAGAATATCAAGAAAGTCCGACGAGTTGCAGCTCTGAAAATGTTTGTTTCAAAAGCCACAGATAAGTGTTTGCCCTTCTTCAAAGTTCTCATAAAGGCATTTAAATGGACGGACGAGTGTCAAAAGGCCTTCCAAGATCTTAAAGACTATCTTACCACGGCTCCATTGTTAAGTCCATCCGTGCTAGGAGAAGAATTGTATTTGTACTTAGCGGTATCCCCAAATGCCGTAAGTTCAACATTGATCAGGGAAGAAGGGAAGGTGCAGAAGCCTGTGTATTATACAAGTCAAGCACTCAGGGGAGCGGAAGGACGATATCCATTGATAGAAAAGTTGGCTTTTGCATTAGTAACAGCTTCCAGGAAGTTGAGGCGTTACTTCCAAGCCCATGTCATCGATGTCATGACAGACCATCCACTTAAGAAGGCAATGAACAAGTTGGAAGCCGCAGGATGACTGATCCAATGGGCTGTCGAGCTCAGTGAGTTTGACATCAAGTACCATCAAAGAAATGCAATAAAGGCTCAAGCTCTAGCAGATTTCATTGCGGAATTCACTCCAAGTTATAATGACTTAGACGGGATGGAAGATAGTAAAAAATGGGTCATCCATATTGATGGATCGTCTACACAACATGCAGAAAGAATAGGGGTTGTTTTACAATCCCCAGAATGAGATAAATTGAAGCACAAGGTTCATTTGCAATATCAAACAACTAACAATGAAGTTGAGTATGAAGCCCTTTTTAAAGGGTTGGAGTTGGCTAAATCTGTGGAGGCAGAGTCAATACTCATCCTGGAGACTCTCAGTAGGTCATAGGCCAAGTAAATGGAACGCATAAAGCCAAGGAAGAACGAATGAAGAAATACCTAAATAAAGTGGTACGCCTTGTGAAGAAGTTTAAGGAAGCTAATTTCGTTCAAATCCCAAGGGAAGAGAACATGGAAGCAAATACTTTAGCGAAGGAAGCTTCAGCGAATGAAGCAATGGACGAGCTTGATGAAATTCAATATATGCCGAGCATAGATCTTACTGAGATATTGCAGATAGAAGGTGAAGAAAATTGGATGACCCCGATAGTTTCATACCTGAAGGACGGAAGGCTTCCAGAGGGGAAAGACGAGGCTAGAAAGCTCAGGGTCAGGTCAGCTAGGTACGTCCTTATGGACGAGGTGCTGTACAAAAGAGGTTTTTCTCAGCCTTACCTAAGATGGTTAGCTCCAGATGAGGCAAATTATGTGTTAAGGGAAGTTCATGAAGGAGCATGTGGTAACCACTCAAGAGCCAGATCACTCGTCCACAAGGTTGTCCGTGCAGGATACTACTAGCCAACTATCCAAGCTGATGTTAAGGCATATGTTAAGGTCTGCGATCAATGTCAACGATTCAGTAACGTCCCTAGACAGCCATCAGAGTACCTTACCCCAATGATGGCCCCATGGCCTTTCACACAATGGGGATTGGATATTTTAGGCCCCTTTCCAACTGGAACTAGGCAGATGAAGTTTTTAGTAGTGGGAATAGATTATTTCACTAAGTGGGTGGAAGTTGAACATTTGGCAAAAATTACACAATAGAATGTCAAAAACTTCGTTTGGAAAAGCATTATATGCAGGTTTGGGGTACCTAGGGTACTAGTGTCTGACAATTGACGACAGTTCGACAACACACCTTTCAAGGACTTTTGTGAGCAACTTGGAATCAGGAATCATTATTCCTCGCCCTCCCACCCACAGGCTAACGGACAGGCAAAGGTAGCAAACCGATCCTTGTTGAAAATTATCAAGACTCGGCTTGAAGTGGCAAAGGGAGTATGGCCAGATAAGTTACCGGGTGTTTTGTGGGCTTACAGAACAACAATGAGGACCCCCACAGGGGAAACTCCTTTTAAACTAGCCTATAGGAGTGAAGCAGTTATACCTGTAGAAGTGCACATGGCTAGCCACAGGGTGACGAAGTATCAAGATGAAGAATACAAAGAACAGTTTCGTCTTAACCTCAATCTTATAGACGAGGTGAGGATGGACGCGGAGTAGAGAACAACAATGTACAAAAATCTTATGGCAAAACAGTATGATGCCATGGTGAAACCCAGGCGCTTCAACGTTGGGGATCTCGTCCTAAAAAGGGTTTCCTTGGCAACCAGAAACCTGGCCCATGGGAAGCTAGGGCCAAATTGGGAAGGACCTTATAGGATTATCAACTGTAAGAGGCAAGGATCCTACTACTTGGAAGCCCTGGATGGACAAAGGCTAAAACACCATTGGAATGATGAGCATCTAAGGAGATACTATCAATAAAGGGTAACCATGGACGAACATGGCCGCGGACGAGCGCTATGGACGGTTGAAGTAATGTGTTGTTTTCTCATGTTTGTTTATGTTTATTACTATTACTGTGTTCTAGGTGTCTTAATCCCCTAAAAAGTGCACTAGTTTTTAACTTTTGTGCTATCTATGGACGAAGTTGTGTTGTATAAATATTTTTAATTCCCTAAGGCACTAGCTTTTAAGCATGTGCCATGCCTGTGGATGAATGATTGCATACAATTTGGATTTTCAAGTATATATGATGATGTGTTTTCAAATAAATAAGATGATGTGGGAATCCTTCATTTTTTATGATTTCATTCAAAATAATCCACCAGAAGGCAAAAAGCTAAAGACGAATAAAATCCCTGGACGCAGGGATACATCGTCTATAAGCTTTCCTTGAAATAAGGATAAAGCGAGGAAAAATAAACCTAAGGTATATCCGTCTAAGCACAAGATGAGGTAAAACCCAAGGTATATTCATCTAACCAATGGGCGAGGAAAAATGTGCATGCAAAAATACCTTAAGCCCATGGATGAATCTAACCAGCCAAACAATCCGGTTCATGGACGAGCACTTGTTGGGAACATCTTTTGCTAAGGATGAACAAATGATCGTACTGAGCTTAAATGAGGAATAATGCTGGCTGTCAAATGTACGAACGAATAAAGCTAGCAAAAAAGAAATGCCATTCATGGATGAGCTGTACTTATAAATGGTAGAGGCTAAACATGAAGGTTTTATTTTATTTTATTTTGGACGATGTAAGTAAAAATTTGTCCATATGCTTAAGACGAGGTAAAATGTCTTCATAAGTGGACGAACCACACAACCACAGAAATAGCATGGACAACATAAATAAAATTCCTTCATAAAGCCTATAACATGTTCAAACACAATGAAAGATGAAAATGAAAAACATTCATTCATAAAATTCAAAGAAAGGTAGATGACCACCGTCCAAAAACCCTTAAAGTTTGTAAAGCCAATAAAAGTGATTGTATATAAAGCTCGTCCATAAACTTGGACCAGAGAATTGTACTTTGATAAATTCAAAAAGAAAAAAGCAAAGCCCAAAAAAATGAGTATTTCCAACAAGATAAAATAATAAATTTTCTAAGGAAAAAGATAAATTCATTTGAATAAACCACTGGGGGCATTGCCCCCAAACTTGGGATCGTCCTGGGTTACTTCATTATTGGCATCGTCCACCACGTTGACGTCCCCAGAACTCGTCGGAAGTAAGGAACTCTCTGTGGCGAGGGGGATCTTGAAGGAATCAAAGTCCAAATCAGGGAAAGCCTCCTGGGCGTCAGCACGGAAGTCCTCATAGCCAGCTGCATAATGACTGTTTGGACGATTCTTATACTCTTCAGACTTCTTAAAAGATGCAACTACTTCTTCACAGGCCTTCTCCAAGGACGAGGTGAACTCTGAGACTTTTCCCTCCAGATGAGCAATGCGGGTTTCTTTCTCAATAACATCTGCTTTAAGTTCCTCAACCTCGTTTTTCAGCTTCGTCTCTATTACTTGCAAACGATTGAGATCTTCAGTCAATCTGATCACCTCCCCCTTTTTCAATAGAACTTCATTGTTCAGCTCTTGGGCCTTCTCCTTAGCCGTCTTGGCTTCCTCACAAAGCTCCTTGGCCTAGCAGGACACTGTGTAGAACTTTAACATAGCCTATGAATGAACAAAGGAAAGTTAGAAATTTTATCTAGAACTTGAAGAAAATAAAACAAAGATGAAATTTGTATACCTTAAAGAGGTCATGGATGGCAGAACGTTTAAAGTCTTTCACTGACATATTATAACATGAATTTACTTCATTATCAGTGATTATTCCCTTGAACGTCCTCCATGTATAACTCTCGTCCAGCACCAAGTTGGGAGGACGTGCAGACGGCTCTGAAGGATGAAGCTTGCGAGGAGTTTTAGTTGGAAGGGGAGGAGGATCAGTCTGGACAGGAGGGGCTGTTTGGACGAGCACCACATTAACCACAAGGTCGTCCAAATCTACCGTTGGAGTAAATTTTGGAACCTTGGGAAGAGAAGTCTTGCTAGATTTTTGTTTCTTAGGACCTCAACGACTTTGAAGGTCATCAAGGTTCACTGAACTGGATATGGACTTGGACTTTCTCTTCCCTGTTTGGATGGCAGGGTTCTGGACAATTGAGCGTATAGTAGTGTCTTCATCACCACTTGTGATAGTCTTTTCCATATTCTCTTTCATGGTAGCCAATCCTGTGACGAGGAAAACAAGGTTAAAAAAAAAAAAAAAAATTTGGAACCTTGGGAAGAGAAGTCTTGCTTAGGACCTCGACGACTTGGAAGGTCATCAAGGTTCACTGAACTGGATATGGACTTGGACTTTCTCTTCCCTGTTTGGACGGCAGGGTTCTAGACAATTGAGGGTATGGTAGTGTCTTCATCACCACTTGTGATAGTCTTTTCCCTATTCTCTTTCATGGTAGCCAATCCTGTGACGAGAAAAACAAGGTTAAAAAAAATAAAAATAAAATAAAAAAAGAAAGAAAGAGAAGAATAGACAATATTTACTTCGACGAGTAGTTTCTTTGTGACCAAGGTTTTCAGCAGTAGGTACTGGGCTAAGTCCCCAGGCAACTAGACGACTAAGAGTCACTAGACTGTGGAAGGATCTCCTAGGAAAGGCGCGAACTTGGTCAATGCGATCCAAGTAAAACTTGTCCAAACATGGACAAGCAATAGCTGCATCAGTAAAGAAAAGAGGTTAGACAACTGAAAGTTAGAAAATATATTAAAAAAAAAAAGAGATAAAATGAAATGGAAAGAAGTCATATCCTCAGGACGAAGGTGACCTAGAGGGCTAGTAAAAGGAGGGAAGGGGGCATTACTCACCTCAATTGGGTCCCCAGCCCAATTTCTAGAAATAATAAAAAATTCATTTTTCTAGAGCCTGTCAGACGAGCTATGACCCTTTATTAAACTAAAGTGAGAGCTCCTAGACGAGAACTGGTAAAAACCAGCAGACTTTTTTTATCTCTGAGGGCTTATAACAGTAGAGGAACTCGTCCACTGTGATAGGACAGTCCCCTTCCAATGCCTCACGCCATAGCACTTGCATGGCAACTATCGTCCTCCAACCATTGGGGTTGAACTGGTTAGGTCCAAAACCCAACCTATGGAGAAGACCTCTACAAAAAGAATTTAGGAGAAACCTAAGGCCAGCTAAAAGATAAGAAGTATATACTCCTAAACCAAAAGAAGGAGAACAACACCTTTCTCCTTCCTTGGGTAGACGAGGTTACAACACCTTTCTCCTTCCTTGAGTAGACGAGGTTTAAACTCCCTAGGGATCTGGTATCTATCTACAAGGGTTTTTAACTTAAGGGCGTCTAGAGTGGATGCTACTTCAGGAGCACAACTATAAATCACATTCTCCTCTTCCTCGTCTTGAGAAGGGCTTGGAGGCTTTCTGGATGAGCTAGTCCCAGCTCCAGAGGCCATCCTACGTTGCATTTCCTGGAATTCCTCCAAGGGAATACCGGGAACCCCAGACGAATAATGTTCGTCTGAGGAGCTACCACTACTACTTGTGCTACCTTCACCACTCTCATAACTACCTCCACTACCAAAAGAGACATCTTGGTACTCGTCTATCGCTCTCTCTAGGCTACTACTAGACATAGACATAACTAATTGGAAGAAAGATTAAGACGAAAGCCTAAGGGTGAAGAAGAAATACCTAACAAAACTAGGACGAGGGCTAGACGAGGCTTTTGGACGAGATGGCAGAAGAGAAATTATGAGAAAGGTCAAGGGTAAGAGAGAAAATGTACCTATTTAAAGGGCCTAGAGATAAGGTCAGCGAAGCGACACGAACCATCCAGCGAGTCAACCAGCGAGATCGCAACACGTGGCACAATTTAAAACAAATGAAGTTTAATCAAAACCATAAAGGCACGCATTAAATTTCAACAGCACTCTGAACGACCCTTGGACAAGGGAGCAACTGATGGGATAGCAAAATAGTTACATCTCTGGTGCGTCCATAGAGGTCGTCCAGGAGCCAAGGGCCAGATATTTAAAAAGGTCGTCTATGGACGAGAAGATCGTCCATAGGGAAAACACCTAGACGTTGGAACTCTATTTTCAGAGAAAAACTAACTTAGTCATCGAAGGGTACTTGGCCGGTCCACCCCAGACGCCTTTTGATCGTGTTCTTCCTTTCAGGTCTTCCAAGCAAATCATTGTTTCATTAAAGCCCGAAACATTCAGTCTACTGATTTTGTGCAGCATCAATTTCAATTATACTTAAAATTTCCGTTATTTTCTTGATAAATCTTTTCATTTTTTCCTTGGAATGCCAAATTATTTTTACCAAGATTTTTTACCACCGCTATTATTCTTAATAACACTTTTTTTCCAATGATCTTTCTCTTTCTTAATTTGTTCTTGGACATTTTTATCAATTGTTTTATTCTTCAATAATCTTAGTTCTAAATCAATCCAAGTATTCATATTAGTAATATGCTCATTGGTTGTTTCGTGATTTTTAAGAATAGAACTAATATTTTTCCAATCCTTAGTTCCTCCATTAGCTAGTTGATTTGTATTAGATTTTGAATTAAACAACTTGCAACAAAAACAAAATACTTTATCTAGGTCTTTCGAATACACTAACCATTTTCTATCATGTTTCTCCCCATTTGGTAATTTTCGAATATAATGCATAGTAGAAAAATGTCTAGAGTTCTTATCTATAGGAAAGTTTAGATCATCAACTCTTATTGGACCATTTTCTACTAACAAATCTCTTAATTTTATATCAATAGTTTTCCATTGACTTGGATCAAAAATATTTGTAGGAATATAATTAGGTTGATCATTAATATTTTCACTCTCCTCTAAATTATTTTGAGCTTCATTATCAAGAATGGTGACATTACATGTTTGAACATTATCATGACCACCTTTGTTATTATCATTTTGTTGTATATTTTCATTATCTTCTAACTCTTTTTGATGAATTTCTTGTTCATTTATGAAACCTTCACTCAAATTTTCTGCAAGATTTTGTTTTTTACTAGTAATAAATTTGTCCATAGCTCCTTTTTGAGATTCAATTAGTTCTTCTCTTTGTCTTTTTTTTTTTTTTTTTTTAGTTTTTCATATCCAAATGGATATTTTCTAGTAGACATTTGTAATTAAAAAATATTTATGAATACATGAAACACAATCTATAATTAAAAAAAAAATACAATTTAACTAGAATAATATAAATTTAATGTATAAAACAATAGAACCTGGTTTATCAAAAGCACAATTGCAACTTTACTTAATATGATCACTTTACACTTTAAACCTGCACAAAAAAATTAAAATTAATATTAATACAAAGTAAATTATTCTAAATTTATAATTTTTTTATCAATACTCTTTTTTTTTGTGTAGCAATAAACCTTTTTTTTTTTAGCAAAATGTGTAGGACTTAACTTGATTGGATCCACTAAGACCAACCCACTAGCAAAATATGTAGGACTCAACTTAATCCACTAAGACAAGACCAGCCCACTATCCCTCCATGGCTACATCCCACTAAATCTGATTTCTTAAAAAAAAAAGTGTAGGACTAGGATGACTGGATCAATACTTTAACTTCCATACAACTAAATCTGATTTCTTAAGAAAAAACAAAAAACAAAAACAAAACAAAACATGTAAGACTAGAAGTCTAGAATCAATACTTTAACTCTTTAAGTGGGTCCAGACCATTCCATTGGCTTCTTGAGAAATCTAAATAAATCTAAGAGAACAAACAAAAAAAAGAGTAAAGAGTACAAGTGTACAACTAAACTAAAGTTCAGCTAAAATAAGAATAAAAACCCAGCAGCAATGAGCAAAGCAAACTCCCCTTCAACAACAACAACAACAAAAAAAAACCAGACACCCAGCAGTAAACCATGAAGAAGACAAAAGAGGCAAAGGAGGAGAAAACAAAAAAAAAAAAAACCTGAAATGAAGAGCTGTGAACACACCAAGTCTATTGCCAACACCAATTGATGAGTAAGCCAACTAAAAAGAGTGTTTTTTTTTTTTTTTTTTTTTTTAATAAAGATGGAGAGAGTTAGAGAGCGGGTGTTTTTTTTCTTCTTTCTTTCTTATTTGTCTCTTCTTTCTGCCTTTTGTAATCTTTTCTTCTACACGCTAAAGATTTCTGCCTTTTGTAATCTTTTCTTCTGCAAGTTAAAGATTTGGTGATGGGATTAGCCTTCATGTCACTTCAATGTGAGAAACGGGCCTTTTTTTTTTTTTTTTTTCAAATGAGAAATGGGCCTTTTGTAATATTTTCTTCTGCAAGCTAAAGATATGGTGATGGCATTAGCCTTCATGTCACTTCAGTGTGACAAACGAGCCCTTTTTTTTTTTTTTTTTTTTTTTTTTTTTTTTTTTTTTTCAGATGAAAAACGAGCCTTTTGTAATATTTTCTTTTGCAAGCTAAAGATATGGTGATGGCATTAGCCTTCTTGTCACTTCAGTGTGAGAAACGGGCTTCTTTTTTTTTTTTTTTTTTTTTTTTTTTTTTTTTTTTTTTTTTTTTTTTTTTTTTTTTTTCAGATGAGAAAGCAATATTATATAATATATTATTACTATTTAGGGGCCCTCTTACAAGTGGGGGCCTTAGGTGGTGGCCTAAATGGCCTATAGGTTCAGTCGGCACTACATATTTTATTATGCATGTTCATGGAGATAGTATATAAAATAAAAATACTTGACCTTTTTCTCCCAAAAATATGTCCTATGCTATTAGCACTAGATTTGTGCTTTGGTTTTGGTCAGAACTAGTAAACTTTGTAAAATTGTGATTTACAACTATTTTGTGTTGGCTTTTATTCTGTGCCAAATTTGTTTGTAATTTTGTTCAATCTTATGTAACCTGTATTTTATGTGGGATTTCTTTGTAAGGGTTTTGTGTGAAAGAGAGTGTGAAAACTCAAGGCAAAGTGAAGAGCAAGAAGTTTTTACGGGTAGTTCGCGAGAAACCTTCCCGCGAAGTGAAGCATGTGCCCTACACATAACTGGAATGCGAAGAGTCATGACAGATGATGACAGCTAGTTTTCGTGAGTGTCTCGCGGGTAAGGCATTCCCTCGAGATTCCCGCGGGTAAGGCCTTCCTACGAAATTCCCGCAAAATACCCGCAAAACATTCTGTTTTGCCAATTTGTCATATTTTATACACCAGGTCTCTACCCACACTATATATACCCACATTACCCACATTTTGAGAGGAGTGCTTTTCAGAGAGAAAACTCTAGCCACTATCCTTAAAAGTGAGAGACTGTTATATCCACAATTCTCTACATAATCCATTGTAGTTTTCCTCAACTCCTACCTCTCAATTTCCAAATCCTTAAGAGGTTGATAGCCCAAACACTTACCACACTCATTCTGAGTGTCAAGTGAGATTTTGGTGCTACTGGGAAGCATTGGAAGAAGCCAAGTTTTGGGGGATGCAATCGGGCGTATTGCGGAATCCGGAAAGCTAGACAAGACACGGTTTTGAGAAGTCTTGCTGGAGTAGGTTCTTAGAGGGCTTAGGTGCATTGGATAGATTAGGCTTGGAGGGTCTCTTGCTACTCGTGTATCCAAGGTTTTCAGACCCGGATCGTTCATTGAACCGTAAAAGGGAGAGGTTCAAGGTTTTTGAGGTCAAACCGAAGTTGAACCGTGATGACGTCATAATTAATTTAATAATTAATTAAAGCCTAAATATAGATATTAAATTTATAAAACTAGCAAAATTGACAATATATCTATATATGTGAGGGAAATTTAATGATTTTCAAGCATATATTTAATAATTAAATAAGAAAATTAATAAAATAAAATAATAACCATGAAAACATTAAAATTTATGATTAATTTTTGAAGTAAAGTTGAATATCTTTGAAGGATTTTAATTATATTTTTTTTAATTCCTTGTAAGAGATGGATAATTTAATTAAGTAAAATAAAATTGTGTTAAGTTGTTTAAAAAAAAAAAAAATTTGCTAAGGGGTTGGACCGCACGGTTCTCACCGGTTCGTGCGGTCCAACCCCAGTTTTAGCGATTCATGGAATTAACAAAAAATCCGGTTCTTTATGCTTAAATAACCGGTTATCATCTCAGTTCCCGGTTTTCAGAGTCTGACCTCCCGGTCCGGTTCGGTTCTGAGAACTATGCGTGTATCCCAACTTATTATTTAGTGGATCGATTTACCGCTTGGAGGGCGACAGAGAGGTTTTACGCCGAGTACTTCGATTTCCTCTTCGATAACACATCTGCATGTTATCTTGTGTTTGCATTCTTCTTCCCTACTTTTTTAGCTTTCATCTTACTGCTATGATTTGTTGAATATGGCTTAAAGTAGTTTTATTGTTTGTATGCTCGCATTTACTCTATTCCGTACTTAGTTTAAGTTAGAGTAAAATCAACCAAGCCGTAACCTTTAATTTGGGGGTCTAAACAGCTCTTGTGTTTTAACACATAATCGAGCTTTTAATTGGTATCAGAGCGGGTACACGGGTACACTTGCGTGGTTTTATTACCTTAGTGTGATCCTAGACCCCTTTGTGATGGAATGATCTCAATCACTCAATGTTCCACCATTCTTTGATGGGAGCAACTATGCGTTTTGAAAAGTCCGTATGAGGGCATTCCTGTGTGCTATAGATGAGTCAGTATGGGATTCTATCAAGAATGGGTATGCAAGACCCACGACACCCAAGTCCAAATGGGACAAGGCAGCTCTTGCTTTGGCAAATGCCAATAGTAAAGCAATTAACGCTATTTTTTGTGGTGTGTTTACTGATAAATTTCACAGGATATCGCATGTGGAGACTGCCAAGGAAGCTTGGATGATTCTTGAGACTACCTATGAGGGTACCAAGAAAGTTAAGGACACAAAACTCCAGATGCTTACCACTAGATTTGGAGAGCTCAAGATGGGTGACGATGAGTCATTTGATTCGTTCTATGGCAAGCTCAATGAAATCGTAAATGCTAAACTCTATCTCGGAAAGAAGATTGAGGATGCCAAGGTGGTGAGAAAGATTTTGAGATCCTTACCGAAGAGCTTTCGTGCAAAGGTCACAGCTATAGAAGAGAGTAAAGATTTGGATAAGATCAAGATCCAAGAACTCATTGGATCTCTCCAAACATATGAGCTCGGACTACCTTCCCATAAGTCGAGCAAATCACTTGCTCTCAGAACCATCAACGAAAGAATGGATGACTCCTCCGAAGAAGATGATGTGGAGAAGGAGATAGCATTCCTTGCAAAGAACTTTCAAAAATTTCTGAAGATGAAAAACAGTGGGAAGTTATTTAGCAAAGGAAAGTTTTCTTCCCCCAAAGGTGACAGGAAGGAGTTCAAAAAGAAAGATGGAAAGGATTCACAAACCCCTCAAGGAATCATGTGCTACGAATGCAACTGTCATAGACATCTCAAGAAGGAGTGTCCCAACTATTTGAGAGGGAAAGGTAAAGAGTTTGCCACTACCCTTAGTGATTCTGAAAGTTCAAATTCAGACACGGAAGGAGAATGTGACAGTGAATGAAATTATAGGGCCTTTATGGCAATTGCCTCCGTTTATTCAAAAGATGATTAGAGTAATTTGGTTGATGAACTTGGTGATCTTTTCGAGGTAGAAGAAATGGAAGACTCGGAAAATGAAGGCGAGAACAACCTTCAAGAAGCATATAATTCACTGCTGGAAGATTGTGGCAAATATGCCAAGGTTGCAAACCTTGATGTGAAAAAGATGAAAAAGATTGAAGAAGAGCATAGGTGTATACTTGTGCAACTCAAGGAAGCGAAGTGTGAAGTAGAAGGACTCAAGGGAGAGTTGGTTGAAGCTTACTCTAAGATCAAGTTTCTTGAACTTGAAATTATCCAAGCTAATGTCAAGGTTGAGCATATCACCACCAAGGAACTTGATAACATGCTGTCCTCACAAAAATCTTCACATGATAAGACCGGTTTGGGCTACACTGAAGAAGGAAGCTCTAGCAACAAACCCAAGGAGGAATTAAGGTTTGTATAAGCCAAGAATGAAGAGAAACTCAAGGAAGTGGAGCCTGAGATTGAGACCCCTGCTGCTATATAAAAAACCATTGGTGCAAAACCAAAGGAAAAAGGAAAGTCATTACCTAAAAATCAAAAGGGGCCTTAAGTGAAGCATGTGTGTCATCATTGTGGTGTACAAGGGCACACAAGGCTGAATTGTTTCAAGCTTCATGCTCTCAAGAAGGCTGACTCTATGCGTGGGCAAGAAAGTTCAAAGAGAAAACCAAAGGGAGCACAATCTAAGGGAGATAGTGAGGGACATCTCATTAGAGACGTTATGGAAATGTTGAAGAACATATCATTATGCCTTGCTAGCTTCACTCCGAGGTTTGAAAGTTATGTTGGTCGTACCCCTCCATCTAAGGCTCTCACCTAAAACACTCGTAAAGTGTGGGTGAAGAAGGGTACTTATGCATTATCACCTTCTATGCCCATGCATTAATTCTTCCACTGTTTAGAGTCATAGGTTCATGCATTATGACATACATAATCCACTTGTGTCATTGCTTCCGATTTATAGCATGTTTCTTTTACATGTTTTTCTTTGTACTTGTTGTTTTTATTGATCTTACTTTACTTGTTCTGTTTTTTAGTGTGTTAAAAAATTCAAAAACCCATAAAAATTGAAAAATTTCTAAAAAGTTTGATCGCTTGTGTTGTGTATATCACATGTGAGTTTGGCCTAATACCTTCGTACTAATGGCGTAGTGCATTTACAAGCTTAGCTTGTTTTGTATGCACATCTATCTTTGTGGGAAAAATCTTGAAATCTATGTGTGAATGTTGTAAATCGATCTTTAAGCTTGTCATGAATGATTGATCAATGGTTTTGATGATTTTGATACATGCATAGACTTGTGCTCAAAAATGAAATATCAAAAGTTCAGGCATCGATCTCAAAATGAGATGTATTGTTCAAAAATGATCAAATGTTATGTATTGTAAAGAAGCCAAATGAAAAGCTTTAAAGTTATGTAATCATTTTTGTGGGAGGTCATATATATTCATTTCTATAATTGAGATAGATCTCTTGACCTAGTACCAGTTGTGTATGATTTGATTGAATTGATTATTGAAGCTTCACTCTGAACTATGGGCTATTCCATATTTGATACTCACACACAACACACAAGACTTTTGTTCAACAAATGCTTATTTCATTTGTGTGATTGTACATGATCAAATGTGATGTGTATGCTCAATTGCTTGTCGATCAAACCCAAAAAGATTTTTGAGTATTTTATATATTTTTGAAAGTGTTTTATGCTTTTATGTTTTAAGTTTTTGGACAAATTGCATTTTTCATGGTTTTATTCAAAAACTTCTTCAGAGGCATTTTTGCTAGAAGCTCGCGACTAAGCTCTTCCTGCGAAAATAGGTTAAGGCAAAACTTGAAAACACAAAATTTAGACAGAGACTTTCACGACTGTTTCGCAACTAAAGACTTCTCGCGAAAGGTTTTGTGCTTTAGATGCATTTTTCGCGAATAACTTCGCGAGTATGTAACCCGCGAAAAATGTGTGTTTTCAGTTTTAAAGCGCTAATGTGACAGATTTTTAAACACTCTTCAGTTTCCCTCATTGTGCCTTCCTCGTGCCTCTCTCAATCCCAAACAATTTTTCACTAAAAACCCAACAAATTTCAAGTTCAATCACTGGAAAATCATCTCCAAGGTATGTTTTTAACAACCTTTTCATTTTTTTTAGATTTTGAAGAAAATTCTCTAGGTTTACTTGATTTGGGGTTTTTTTGAAAAAGGGGTTGAGAACACTGATTTTGGTCAAAAAATTTTCAAATTCTTAATTGGGCTTAGTTCCATTTGATTTGTTTGTGATTGTGTTGGCCCCATGTGGCAATTTTAACATGTATTTAGGCAGATTTTCACATGTTCATGCATTGCCCACATGTTAAGTATAGTTTTGCATATCAAGTGTTTGACAAAATGCTCAAGTGGCATTTTTAAGTTGTTTTGGACTCCACTGAGTTTCAAATTTTGGGATTTCTCATGATTAAACTTGTTTATTATGTTTTGATCATTGGGTGTGTGTTTTATACACTTTGACCCAACTGTGCCTATTCATACCTTTCCATGCATCACCTAGGCACATTTCATGTACCCTCTAGGCACACCTCATGCACATCTCATGCACACACATGCACAGTTGTCATTTTTTTTTTTTTTTTTTTTTTTTTTGCATTTTAATGATAATTACATGTTTTAGCACTTATACCATATTCATTTGACATTGTTGTGTTCTGTTTTAAGTTTGTGTGCTTATGTTTATGGACTAACTTGACACTAATCAAGTTTATGTTCGTGTTTTGTGTTTTTTCACTTGTTTTCTCTGTTTTATGGTTATTTGTGCAGATGTCTCCCACCAAGCACTCTGCTTCCAAGAAATCTTCCAAGCATCCACGCACGAACTCCAACAACTTCAGGTCCATTGAGGCAGACATGGCATATAATGATTGCTACAAACGAGCAACAATCATTATGGAGAGAGTTGTCCGATTGGAGACACTTGAGAACACTTCCATCCCCGAGGCGTTCATGGAGAGAACTTGGACGAAGTTGCTGAACCCAAGTGGCAACGTTTATGAGGAAATCATACGAGAATTCTTCTCCAATGCCACTGTGGACGGAGACCACATTAACTGCTAGGTGAGACATAGGGAATTTGTTATCACAAAGGACTCCATCCAAGAATATCTTGAAGTTCGTCCACCTTTTCAACCAATCGCCATACAATATGATAACAGATTGGACTCTCTAGAGTCAATGGTAGAGCTTCTTGGTGGTTCGCTCAAGAAGAAGTCGATGAACACCATCCTGTTCAATGCGGAGATGAGGACACTAGCATATGTCATGATCCACAACCTATATCCGGTCACAAACTTGACAACACTGTCCAGGCCAAGGACCATTTTCCTATATGATCTCTACACACATAAAAAGATTGACATTTGTGGACACATACCACCTCCTGACCAAGAGCATCACCAAAAGGAACACAAGAACAATCATGCCATTCCCCACTCTCATTATAGGTCTCATTGCAAAAATAAGACCGAAGTTTCCAAGCGATCTTACCATCGTGCCAAGGGACTATCCCATTGGTGCTAACACAGTGACCAGAAGTAGAGTCCATATCACCGAATCCAAAACCGGCATCTCTCAAATTCCAAGGGATAATGCTGAAGAAGAGGGTGGAGATACTGAGGAAGAGATTGATAGATTCACCTTAGCACTAGAAAGTTCTGCTCAACCATCCTCCCAAGCACAAGCACGGGGACCCGATCTTCTTGATCGCCTCATAGCAAGGGTAAAGCAGATGTATGGCATGCTTAAATCCCATGTGCAGCATACCTCCGATCAGTTTGCTTACATCTAAGGACAAATTACTGCATTGTCTTCATAGATTGAGGACATGTCGATGGAGCACGGATCCGATTCAGAGTCTGATCAGTTCTAGCCTCTTTGGCCATTTTATTCAAAAAGGGGGAGAAAATTTTGAGGGGGAGACTGCACAGTTTGAGGGGGAGCAGAACATATAGTGGTTTATTTTTGGTGGTTTAGTGGTTTATGTTTGTTTTAAACTTTATTAGTTTTTACAATTCTTGGTTATTTACTTTGCTTTCTTTTAAAACTTTAAGTACTTTGGTTTAATTTCAGTTTAATATTCAATACTTTGTTTATATCATTGCTTTGTAGCAATTTTAGTACTTTTAGATGTTGATTAAACTATCTTGAGTACTACACACTTGTACCCTTGTTGGATCTTGTATCCTTTATGCAAATACCTCTTGTATTTCGTATTGGTTGTGTGTTGGACATGCAATGGATTCTTTGTTTTGCTCTTAATTGCATTGCGTGTTCAAATGATCATTTACTAGCTAAATGACCATTGTAGTAATTCTTTAATGACTGACCCTGTTTGATCAAGATATGTTTAATTGTTATATAGTGTTTATTACCTTGATCGCACTTTACTTGCTTATATACGTACCGTTTATTCACTTGTCATAAGCTTAATGAAAGTTCTGTTTGTGTGCAAGTGTTTCAGGTTACAGGTATATACATGCAAGTGCTTCACAGCTTCTAGATTAGGTGTGAGTGAGTTTTGTCACTATTCCCAAACTCGCTTTTAAGTCTAAAGTCTGTTTTAGGGATTTTGTCACGGAATAGCTAAAGGGTGAGATTGTAAAGTTGTGATTTACAACTATTTTGTGTTGACTTTTATTTCGTGCCAAATTTGATTGTAATTTTGTTCAATCTTATGTACCCTGTATTTTATGTGGGATTTCTTTGTAAGGGTTGTATGTGAGAGAGAGTGTGAAGACTCAAGGCAAAGTGAAGAGCAAGAAGTTTTCGCAGGTAGCTCGCAAGAAGCCTTCCTGCGATCACATGACTGGAATGCGAAGAGTCATGATAGATGGTGACAGCTGGTTTTCACGAGTGTCTCGCGGGTAAGGTCTTCTCGTGAGATACTCGCGAAACATTCTGTTTTGCCAGTTTTTCATATTTGATACACCAAGTCTCTACACACACTATATATACCCATATTACCCACATTCTGAGAGGAGTGCTTTTCAGAGAAAAAACCCTAGCCACTAACCTTAAAAGTGAGAGATTGTTATACCCACAATTCTCTACACAATCCATTGTGATTTTCCTTAACTCCTACATCTCCATTTCCAAATCTTTGAGAGGTTGATAACCCAAACACTTACCACACTCATTCTGAGTGTCAAATGAGGTTTTGGTGCTGCTGGGAAGCATTGGAAGAAGCCAAGCTTTGGCGGATGCAATCGGGCGTATTGCAGGATCTGGAAAGCTAGACAAGACACGGTTCCGAGAAGCCTTGTTGGAGTAGGAGCTTGGAGGGCTTAGGTGCATTGGGTAGATTAAGCTTGGAGGATCTCTTGCTACTCGTGCATCCCAACTTATTGTCTAGTAGATCGATTTACCGTTTGGAGGGCGGCGGAGAGATTTTACGCCAAGTACTTCGGTTTTCTCTTCGATAACACATCGGCGTGTTATCTTGTACTTGCATTCTTCTTCCCTATTTTTTTAGCTTTCATCTTACTGTTGTGATTTGTTGAATATGGCTTAGAGTAGTTTTATTGCTTGTACACTCACATTTACTCTATTCCGCACTTAGTTTAAGTTAGAGTAAAATTAACCGAGCTGTAACCTTTAATTTGGGGGTCTAAACAGGTTTTGTGTTTTAACACATAATCGAGCTTTCACACTTGTTCCTATACTTGAGCACAAAGCTGTAATTTCACTCATATGTAATTGATTGGTTCTTCAAATTTCATAGATAATTGTCTCAACTCAAATGCCTCGGATGTAGTTTACCAAGACCCAAGAAGATAACCAACCGGTGCATAATACCCTAACATGAATCAAAGCTAGAATCCCGTGCTCAGACGTAAAGCTCCATATGATCAAAAAAAGAACTTCAGATTGCGCAAGTACACTCATTTGGTTTTGCAATAACAAGGGGAAATCATATTATGTAAAATAGAGAATCCAACATATGTAGAGACCTGGGCAGAATACAATTCAATAGAAGGTAAGAAAAATAGTACATGTATATGCGTAGTTCACAAGCAGATTGTAATGGACTATGGACATGCTTCTAATTTGCCACATACAACTTCTGAAATAACTTCATTACTTTCAATTGTGAGCCTATAGTATGACAAAAGCTCGATAGAGTAGTCCTTTTCTCTTTTGAGGACTCCCTTGCATTAAGTCTTAATACCTAATTTTGCTTCCAACTCAAAACAGATTACAATATGTGATTTCTCATAACACCCTTTTTTTTGGTACAGAACAAGTGGGCAGATCTTCCTAGTCTACAACACTAACCAGCCTGAACCAATGTGTAAGGACATGAGATGCATGCCACCTTCTATGTGGAATTCAGAAATCGAGCCTCAACATTTAAAATATGACTCCCATTCTTTCATGATAATGAGGATTTCGCAATTTCCAGAGCACTCCTATTGGTTCACAGCATAAAAACTCGTATGACAACCATCCGTCACTTCTGCCTTATTTCTTGAAGCATTTCCACTACCTTTTTCATTTTTGGCCGTTTGGCTGGTGTACTGTCAGTGCAGAGTAATGCAACCTTCAGAGCTGCAAGCATTTCCTTCCTCCAACCAAAGGAAACTGTACTAAGTTTTGCATCAAGTATCTGCTCTGGGGTTTCCCCTCTTGCTGGAGCACTATGAACCCACTTCACCAAGTCTACCCCTTCACCAAAAGCCTCATCAACTGGCAGTCGGGTAGTAAGGATCTCAAGCAGAACTACACCATAGCTATAGACATTTCCTGGTGCTGTAACTTGCATTGTATATGCATATTCTGAAGGCAAAAACACACACACAAAAAAAAAAGGGTCAAAATGAGAGAAGGGAGCAGGTGGTGTAACAATTTCATAGAAGCAAGACTACAGTATTTATACATGAGCTATCAATTGTAGAATGACTGAAGTTTGACTGCTAACTGCCATAAGAAATACCTGGTGGAATATAGCCAAATGAGCCTGCAACTGCACTAATACTTGCAGTGCCTCTGCATGGATCTAAGAGCTTTGATATCTCAATCTCCCCCACCAAAGGCTTGAAGTCAGCATCCAAAAGAACATTACCAGAAGATATGTCGAGATGGATAATTGCGACATGATGAAGGAAAGCTAACCCTTCTGCCACTCCAACAGCAATGGAGAGTCGTGTAGGCCAGTCAGGTTGATATTCAGGTTGCTTGCTAGATTCATGAAGAAGCTGGGCTAGTGTTCCATTGGGTAAGTAATGATGTAGTAAAAGGGCAACATCTTCATAGATAACAAATCCAATGGGTCGCATTAGATTATCGTGACAAAGTTTGCTCAGCCTTTCAAGCTCTCTAATCATCTTGTTCTGGTGATGAATTATAGTCCGATCCATAGATTTCAGTCTCTTAACTGATAGAATCAGCCCAGAAGGCATAACTGCCTTGTAAACTGTGCTGAAAGTCCCACTTATGAGTTTATTTGCGTCCTTCAACGTCGCTTTCACAACTGCATCAAGATCTACTGCTTGCCTGAGATTCTCAACAAACACATTGCCTGCTATTATCGCTGGTCGATTGTTGGTTCCATCATCTTCAATCCCTGCAGCTTTGGCTGCTTTTTCTTGTCTCTCTCTTATCATAAACAGCAGAACAACCACAGTTACAGATAAAAAAACTGCCAAACCAGAACCAATAACAGCTAGTATGATCTTGTAAGAAACCTTGTGATGGTAATTCTCACGGCCAGAATCACTAGAGGTTCCACATGCAGAGCTCAATGGCTCTCCACAGAGCCCTTTGTTACGTAAAAAGCTTGAATTTGGACTCTTTTGGAATGGTACAAAGTTGGGTATTGGGCCAGTGAGCAGATTATTAGAGAAATTAACCTCTATCAGGCTCAACATGCCCTTGAGTGCAGATGGGATATTACCAGAGAGCCGATTATTAGAGACATCCAGAGAAACCAGCTTGTCTAGTTTCCCTAACTCAATGGGCAGTGGACCATGGAGATGATTGAAGCTCAAATTTAACGCAATCTGTAAGTTTTTTATATGACCAATCTCAGGAGGGATCATTCCAGTTAAGTAGTTACTGCCCATTTCCAACTCAAGCAGTTTCACACAGTTTCCAATTTCATGAGGTATCTCCCCTTGTATTGAATTCTGACCCAAAATCAAGTACTGCAATCTTGTCATGTTGCAGATTTCATTTGGTATAGTGCCATTAAATCTATTATTGCTCAGATCAAGCTTGTTAAGACTCCTGCACCCAAGAATTGATTTTGGGATATCCCCAAACAAACTGTTGCCAGAGAGAATCAATTCCTGCAGATTCATGAGCTGTCCAAGTTCCAGAGGAATAGGACCAGTAAACCCATTAGAGGCCAAATTTAGGAGGGTGAGATTAGAGCATCGACCAAACTCCGGGACAACCTCACCAGAGAGCTTGTTGTTATCTGCTTCAAAGTATGTAAGGCTACTAATATTTCCAATTGCCTTTGGAATGATGCCTACAAGATCATTGTTGCCTATTCGGATACTAGAAAGGCCTTTGCAGTTCCCAATTTCATCAGGAAGATCACCACTCAATTCATTCAGGGTCAGAATCAGAACTAGCAGCTTTCCTGAAGCAAAAATGCTCTTAGGTATCGAGCCTTCGAGGTGGTTGGAATGCAGATTCAGCAATTCAAGCTCAGAAACTGAGCCCAGATTATCTGGAATTTTACCCACTAAAGCATTCTCATAGGCTGTGAAAACTCTCAGGTGAGTCAAATTTCCCACCCAAAATGGGATGGAGCCACTCAATTTATTACTAGAAATTTGAAAAGCCTGTAACTTTTCTAGTCTCTGGAGCTCATCTGGTATTTCTCCTACAAGAAAGTTACTGGAGAGGTTCAATGTTCTAAGGTTTGTGAGACTAGCCAATTCTATAGGAATGGAGCCCTCAAACTTATTGGATGACAAATCAAGAAATTCAAGGTCAGATAAATTTCCAAAAGCTGAAGGAATCGACCCATCAAAATCATTATAAGAAAGGTCAAGCCACTTCAAAGCTTTGAGCTCAGAAATCAGAGTCACATTACCTCGGAGTTGAAGGCGAGAAAGATCGAGCCTTTCCACCGTTGAATGGTTCCAACTGCAATAAATGCGGGTCCAAGAGCAGTAATCTGAGCTGTTGACACCCCAACCAGGTACTACAAGCTCTTTGTTAATAGCCAACAATGTAGTTTGATCACCGAGCTCAGCACCCACTAGCTCTGACACAAACCCAACTAGCAGAAGAGAGAAGAAGCACAAAATTGCCATTAGAATACCACTTCTCTTTACAATTACTTGCTTCTTTCTCAAAAATTTCCCTTTCTTGCCGTTTGTATCACCCACTTCAGTGGACAATCAGAGCTCCTGGCAAGAACCATAGAAGGCATTCACCAAGAAAAGAAAAATAAAATAATACCCAGAAATCCAATACCCAAGTCACTTGTAAAGAAAACCCATTTGAGATTCCCGTGAATTGCAGAGCACACCGATTCCTTAGTTTCAGGGGGGGCAAGTGTACCAACCAATCGGGATTTAGGACCAAAACTCAAAGACCCATATATGTTTAATGTTTTTGACAAAGAGCTTCAAAGAACAAAAAAAAGAGGGCTTAGAAACAAACAACTAAAAAACAAAAGAGCTACAAAAGGACTTGCATTATTTACGGAACATTTGTTGAGCCTAGCATGGAATGGCAATCCTATTATCAAAAAGAGAACATGGTTTGCACTTTGCAGAGCCAAGCAAAGAAAATGACTGAAGAGAGGTAAGGCTGCTCTGCCTCTGCTGCCAATGAAAGTAAAGAAATGACTGAGAGAGGAAAAGAGTACTGAGTACGTATCGGTACAGGTTTCACGGACCAGGAGTTTTTATCTTTCTCAAGAACACAGGGAGAGAGAGAGAGAGAGATTTATGGGTCTGTGACTGTGAGAACAGGTTAGAAAGGAAATTCTGCTCACGTAGGCTTTCACGAGAACTGAGCAGTCATGAGTGAAAGAATTTAAGGCTACATAAATCATAATAAACACTCACTCACTGCAACTATCAATGTATCATTCATGGGATACCAAATCTTATGTATGAGTAATGTAATATTTTACTCTCAACTCTCAAGCTCATTTTCAACCAAAACCATTTTTCACTGCTCTTTTTTTACCATTTTATATATATATATATATGATTAAATACATGTCATTGATGCTTAATAAAAGTGATGTTAATGATAGACAAAATAATACTACTCTAATTATAATATGTCTTGTTATCAATTGCAAAAAGTATTGTGTTTCTATCTTGTTGAATTTTTCACTAAAACTGAAAGAATATTATAAAAGAGAATGTCACTTTTTTTGATACATCAAGTCATCAACAGTTAAGAGTTGGCGGTTTTAACTCTGTCGAAAACACAAAAATATGACATTTGAGCTGTAAGATTTTTTGGCAAAGGAGAACATTGCTTGGAACATCCCTTTGCAATGCAAACACAAATAATCCATCACTCGGAACACAACCTTGCTTTGATACGACACAAACTTGTAGGCAAACAAACCCATTCCAATTTTTCACATCAAGCAGAGGAGGCAAGAACACGTGGCGATGCTTATGATTGTGGTGGTATTGAATCCAGTGTTGAATGTGGAGCAATAGAGACCAACGTTTTTATCTGGTGCGGGAGATATGTGATTGTTTGATTACTATAATAGTGTAAGATGTATTTGGTTTCAACTTTGCCGTGTACACAACTTTTTTTTATAATTCATTGAGATAATAAGTTGTGAGTGTGATGAACAATCATGTAACACTATTTTTATTTTCCAACACTCACAACCTATTACTTTAACACAAGAAGTGAAAAAATTTATGAATTATCCCAAGACTTGTTCATTTGGTTTAATGTGAAGTGTAATTTTTTAGTTGGATTTCAATTGCTTAGATGATTAATATACATGATTATTTTTATTGGGCTACGTAATAAACATTATATGGATTACATATTCGCCAAATACACGTGATACGCTCCCCTAAGCTTTACTCTTTTCAAGCATTCAAAGATGGCCACAAGTCAAGCTTAGTTTAATTTTCTTGAAAACTGTCAAAAACAAGACAAAACATTACTTCAAAAAACTTATTTCAATTTTATCCACACCCAAAAAAAAAAAAAAAAACTTATTTCAATAGTTCAAAACTAATGAAGTTGATTTAGTTTCTTGAAAAATGAAATTTAAAAACAAAAACAAAAAAACTTTGTTTCGATGAGCAAAATTTACCATACATAAGAAAACCTTATTTCAAAAGTTCAACAAAAATTAAATTCCAAGTCTTTCAATCGAGAAAAATGAAGAACAGTGTGCTTTTGAATATTAAAAGTAGCAGAAGAAAGATTAGGGTGAGATATGGGGCAGGTTTTCCTTGGTCACTCAAGAATCACTATTTAAAAGAATCAATTTTGCCAAACCCAAGACCAAGAGACTGTACGAGGATTTTTGTAGATTTGAGAAGGAAACAAATTTGTCCAGATTCCATACACGAACCTAGGATTCCGTCCTTCTGGGCTATGCTATCATATGTTAATGGACATTTCAGCCTTTTAAATACCACTTTTCAAAACATCCTCTGACAAATTAGACACAGAAATTTTGATTTGGACCAATAATTTTTTTGTTGAGTAAATTTGAAAGAGATGAGTAAACCGAGTCCATCAAATATACTTCTAAACTCATTTCATGTAATTTTAATACGCGTGCATATATATATATATATATATAGCGAAAATTCTGAAAAAATCTAATTATATTTCAATTAGATTCTCAATTTTGCGCCATGTAGTTCATCCAATTTTTAATTTTTGTCCCAAATGAATTATTGAGTGTAAAAATCGAATAGTCTAAATCCAATTAAATTCTAAATTAATTAGATTTCAATTAAAGTCTAATTTTACGTCATATATCCATCTAATTTTTTTTTTTTTTATGCAAATGAATTATTGGGTGCAAAACCAAAAAATCTAAATCCAATTAAATTCTAAATCATATCATGAGAAACCATTACATATTTTAGAAATGTATGGTTTAAAAAATATGTAAACTAATACCATATATAATTTAAACATCTTCTTAAAAAAATGTATAATTTGAACAGTGTAATTGTGATTATTTTTAATTGTACCCGTGCATATGTACGAGGTTATACACTAGTTTTAATGAAAGATAACAACAATCTTTAGAAAATGCATATAGGTAGATAATGTGTATTTGAAATTCTCCCAACCTTAGGTATTTTATGAAACTAAATATGTTTGTTTATTCCGTTAATATGAGTTATTTACCGTCCTCACGAAACAAATGTCATAAGTAAATAAAAGTTTTGTGTTTATAATTTTAAAAAGAAAAAAACGGATATGCTAACGCTAGCCAATGTAAGGGTTTTTTTTTTTTTTTTTCCTTCTCTTCTACTTTATCCCATTCAGGGGGTCCCTACTGCCTGTACCAATTAAATGGTCGTAGTCAGCCAAACAACAGAATGATTAATTAAATCCTTAGATGACAATTGTTGTATTTCAAAAAAGAAAAGAAAAAAAAAAGGTAACAATTGTTGCAAATTACTCTTTGTTGCTCGCATAAGTTGAATTCACCTTGCCTGTATGCCAATGTCACTCCTAAGAAAACACATTTTAGAAATCATGTTGCCATAAAAAATGAAAGAGAGAATAAGAGGATGCGGTTCATTAAAAATAAAAAGTTCTATCACTTTTATATATATAATAATGCGAAAATAGGATGTGATTCACAAACTCTCACAATCCTCCTTCATTCTTGAGGCTTATCAATCACATGGTAAGATTGATAAATAAGATATAAAAATATAAAGGCTACGAAGGATAAAAAGATGGTGTTAAAAATCATACTTTTCAGCAGTGGAATAAGAGAAGAAAGGGACAATACAGTTTACATTAAGGGAAAAAATAATAATAAAAACGAAAGCAAATTTTAAATTAAAATTAAAAATAAGAAGAAGAAGAAGAAGGGAAGCTTCTAGTAGGTAAAATTTATGTGCAAAGTTACTCGCACAAAAATAATTAGAATCTCTTGTTTACCTATAAATATATGTGTGTGGCTTTTCTTTTCCAAATGTATAGGACAAAATTGGCTTCTGCCCTTTTCGGGCAAAATAAATAGCATTCTACCTCATTTTCCAAACTAATTAGGAAAATGCCCCTCTTTTAAAAATCGACTTTCTCAAAATTGAGTTAAGTCCTATAGTGACGTTTTTAAGAATCTATAATGACGTTTTTTAACTCAAGCTCCATAAAATTGAGGTATAGGTAAAAAAATTGCATGTAACTCGACTTCATGGAAATTGAATTACAAAACGCCACTATAGGTCATTAAAACGTCACTATAGACTTCTTAAAACGCCACTGTAAAGCTCCAAAAAAAAAATTTTAACTCGATTTTGAGAAAGTCGATTTTCAAAAGTGGGGCATTTCCCTAATTAGTTTGGGAAATGGGATAGAATGCTATTTATTTTGCCCAAAAAGGACAGAAGCCAATTTTGTCCCAAATGTATATTTTCAGGTCATATAGATGTTCTTCATTGAGAACAAATTTCTCATAAGCAAAATAAGGAACATGCCTTGCTTTTTTTTTTTTTGGGTTAAATTTAAATTTTTTGAGTTTGAAATTATTTTTAGTAAATCGATCTATCAACTTTCAAAACTTGCAATTTACACCATCTACTATTATTGTCAATATGCCATTTCCATTATTAATGGTCATATTTCTCTATTAGATAGCACAAAAATAATATTTTTTTATTTAAAAAAAAAAAATCTATCCAAAACTTACGTTAAAAACAAAACTCGAATGAATGATGGGATGGGACGGGCACATTGATAGTGTTGTAATAGTCGAAACTTGAAAGTATAGAACATAAAAGTTTTCATAGTTAAGTAACCAATGTAGAAAAAATTTCAAACTTAAATGATGTAATTAGGTTTTTTTTTTAACTTTTAAAATTTTGCTTTTTTTGCTCCTACTCAATGAGGTAGCCAGAGTTTTTTCGCATAGAGATGAACCCACCAAGATGAATGATTGATCGATTATCGACCAATTAGGGGGAATTAGTAAGACAATCATCAGATGGCAACGATCAAAACAACAAATTTGTGTATAATCTTTTTTTCATTTACCGTCATTTTATTATTATATTAAGAAAATAAATGAAAATAAGAAAAAAATCCATTTTTTTTGGTTGTGGAAAATTAAAATCTTGGGAATTGTTGTAAATGGCATTCTTCATCTAAAAGACAATGAGGTGGATATTTCTCAATTAGTAGACTTGGCAAAATTGGACCCAGACCCAATAATCAGCTTGAAGTTGAACAAAAAATTAGGGTATGGGTCATAATAATAGCAACCCGTTTTGGTCTTGTAGTATTTTACCCAATCTCGACCGGATCAAGCTATACCCAACCCACTCATCAAGCCCTTGTTTGTATGTTTCCATCTATATTGCAAATTAATATACTAATTACATTATTCATCAACTTGTCAAACAATTCTCAAATTCAAATGATTTCACAGTTCTACTAATATTGAGTAGTTTTTAAGTAAGTTCATTATAGAAATTATTTTCTAGTTATTTACTTTAAAGCTGTAAACATTGAATGAGTTCTGATTAGTTTTTTTTTTTTTTTTTTTTCTTTCTTTTAACCTTTTTTTGCTTAGTTGTTTATATACGTTAAGTTATGGTTTAAACATATCATTTATGTACTTTATTCCATGACAAAAAGTGTTGTAATTACATTAATTTATTTCCTTGTATTTTGTGGGATTTAATTATAATGGGTTTAGTCTTAAGTGGTGAATTTTGCTCAAGAAGTTGATCTCGTGACTTGGCTCAAGAGTGGTGCAACCCGCGAATGTCACATTAGGAGCACATGCTGGAAGCTGAAGAGTTAGTATGTTTCACGACTCATCTCGTGCCTTGGTCAACCCGTGAGATGCACTGACTAGTTGGATTTTAAGTGTGACCTTTCCTTTTCTTTACCCACACTATATTTACCTTCATTATCCACAAAATTTTAAGGAGGCTATTTAGAAGAAAACCCTAAAAAGAGATTTTTACAACACCCATCTTGTTAGAGAGAGCTACTCATCCTCAAAAGAGAAATCTTTGTAGTCTCTTCTCCTCGCCTCTCCCATTATTATACCTTGAGTGTAGATTTATACCCAAAAACAACTCACACCTATTCAGTGTGTAAAGAGTGTTTTGGAGTTTAGGAAGTATTGGGTATTTGCCAAAATAAGCCGATAAGGCTTGGCAGATGCAATCAGGTGGTATTACAGGATTCAGATAACTAGTGAAGATAAGATTTCGAGAAGTCTGTTGGTAGTTGGAAATTAGAGAGTTCAAGTACTTTGGGTAGATTAGGCTTGGAGGGTCTTTTTGGTATCCTTGTACTACAACTTATTCACTAGTGGATCATTTCGACTTAGAGGGTCGCGGAGAGTCTTTTTGTCAAGTTCTTCGGTTTCCTCTTCAATAACACATCGTTGTGTTATCTTGGGTTTGCTATTCTTTTACTCACTGCCCTTTCTATTTTAGCATTGCAATTATTTGTTCATCCATGCAATTGTTGACTGTTTCGATCGATTAATTTGCTAATCACGTATATTCCGCATTAAGTGTGTTTAGATTAAAATTAATCAAGCCGTAATTAAAATTGGAGGTCTAAACAAGCTCTAGTTCTTTTATAATATCGAGCTTTCAAAATACATCATTTTAAAAACCTTAATATTTTTTAGGGCAAATTACAACTTACCTACATGTAGTTTAACCGAAATTTAAGTTGTTTACTGTGGTTTGAAATTTGAAACTTTACCCACTTGAAGTTTAATTGAAATTTAAGTTGTCTATATGTGGTCTAAAATCTCATTATGCAATTGTTTCGTTGGACTATTTTTGATTTTATTTGATCTTGTATTTTTTTTTTTAATGTTTTTTGTGTTTTTGGAGGAGAGAGATATAAAAGTGAAGCAAAATTATATATTTAACCATATTTTTAACAAAAGTGGGTTACGGAACTCTAACTGTTCAAATTTCAGGCGAATAAAATATCAAATTTCAAACCACAAATAAGCAACTTAAATTTTGGCCAACTTAAATTTCGGCCAAATCATAGGTAGAGGAGTTATAATTTGTCATATTTTTTGTACGTACAACTATAATTTTACCAACTTTCAACAAATAAACTTTTAGCAAAAAGTTAATTAAATATAACACACTTAGTTTATTGGTGATTTTTAGATTATTTCATTTTCATGTCTAATGTGTATATGCGTTTAATTTATTCGTTTGTGGAATTAATTATTACCATTTTTTTTTTTTCATTTTGCAAAATGGATTGTCTTGAATAATTTAAATTTATAGAGTTCTAAAAAGTTGCAACTGAGTTTAATGATAAAGTATGACGTTTCAACCAAAACTTCAAAAGTGCTTTTATGAGATAAGTTTAGGGATCAGATTTTTAAGGGTGAGTCTTTGTTTTTATTTTTATTTTAAATATCATAAGTGGGATGGGGTCCATTAGAAACACAATACCATATGAAGCTTTAAAGAAGGGATAATCTAAAATTTCACAAAAGAAGACTAATACCATATCTCTTCTTTCATATACACATGACTATAATCCATATAAAAAAAAAAACCATGTTGTTTTAGCATCATTTTCAATTTTCGGCTATGAATCAGAATGTGTAACTTTGTTGATTTGTAATATGTCTGTTGCTCCTTGAAGTCCATACCATGCATAAGAAAACAAATTAAAATGAATTATTTTTCCATACATATTGATATTGATATTGATATTGATATGGTGGTGTGGGAGTGGGACCCTGGCAAAGGGCATCTCACAGACAAGTAGGGACAAGACATGTCTGTATGACAGTAGGCCTGGCTGACCACCACTATTATATGTCATCATATAAGATAAAAGGGTCACAACATTAACAACATCAATATTAAACATTGCTAGGCCTCCCGCCTCCTCAAAAAATAAAAATAAAAATCTTTCGGCTACATTAACTTTAAGTAAAAGACAGCAAAGACAACATCATCATAATGTATGCCCTAGCTGCCACCTTTTGCTCATGACTATGGTAAATGCACTACAACACCCTTTTTTTTTTCTTTCCAATTGTCAAAAACAATACCTTTAAACCTTTTTATTAACCCGCTTTTAAAATATAATTTATTTGTTATTAATGAATCAATTATGTTACTTACTTTCAACGCAATGACAACTTTAAATCAAATTTAACAACAAGCCAAACGTAGATCAAGCCGGGAATTGTGCATGAATCAAGGACTTTGTACTACATGCAATCCAACATGGCACCACTTTACCAAAGACAAGGGTTCTTTTTTTTAGAAGAAAGACAAGGGTTCTAAATTCTAATGATTTTCTATCACTTTTTTTAAATTAAAAAAAAAAAATTGTAAGCATTTTCTTTGTTTTATCCTTTTTCATTTTCTACTTTTTCCTCGGCTTCCAAGTAAACAAACTGCAATCTTTACCTTGTGACTTGAAAACAAATGCAAATGTTTTTGCTAAACTTTTTAAGAAAAAGCTTTCTTTCAAATTGTCAAGGGTCATGTTATATATAATCAATGAGATTTTTGTTGTTTAATTATATAACACTACTTGTCAATATCCTTGTGTTTCATTGACATCATCTCTATCACGAAAACCTAAATTTGGATCTATCATCCACCATTTGTTGTAAGCAATTATACATATATAGAATTACTCTTTTGTAGTTGCCTTAAACTAATTCAATTGTGTATGTTCATCCATGCGATAATAACACAAAACCTTGTAATCTATCTGTAATTTTCCTAATTTTAAATATTAAATTTTAGGCTTTAATTGAACATATTTGTAAGATTTGTTGGTCAAGGTAATTCTATCATTTAGCTAACAAAAATATTAATTAACAGCAGGTTACATTAATTTATAAATTTTTAAATAATTGTAGGGTGAATTCTTAAAACCCTTCTTGATACTGACCACTATAAAAAATGCCACCTATGTTTAAAAGTAAAAGATCACACAAAACCAAAAAGAGCGCTTGATAGCATCATGACTATTGACTATTGACTAGCACCCCGCTATTGATCACTAAGAAAGGGCTCATGGAAATCTCTTTCCCTGCGAGCAAATTATCAGTGTGTTAGAAAGAAGGAATTGAAATTTAAAAACAAATTAAGATGGATAGAATGAAATAGAAAGATTGATCTTTTTTTTTTTTTTTCTTTTATTGTTTTTTAGATCTAAAAGTGAACAAAGTTTGATTATAAATTTGGTTATTGACAATGACTACAATTCCCACTAAAAAAAAAAAATTAACATAGTTACATTTTTTGAAAATCTAACTATAAGATTGAATGTTCTTTATATTATTAATAAACATGTCAAATTTTGTGTCAATCAAATTTTATTTACTATTTAATTCACAAACTTCTTTTTTATGCATAATTTTAAACTACAAAATAAAACTTAAAATTTAAATATTTAATTGATAACATAACTATTGATTTTTAATCTTTTAGAAATTTTGCAAGTATAGAGTAAGAAGAAAATGTATTTTATAAATATATATATATATATATATATATATATATATATATATATATATATTTATATATATAATCTAGGGGTGTCCAGGCAAACTGGCAACCCGCCCAACTCGTCCGACCTGCTGCCACCCGATCTGATGACTCCGGCAGTCGGACGCGGTTTCCAACTTTGCTAACCCGACACCTAGCGGGTCGGTTATCAGTCTTTCAGTTCAAAACCCGTGAAACCTGACCCAAACCGAAGTCCATTCAATATCCGGCCATTTTTTCCAGATTCCGGCCATTTTTCCAGATCCGACCACTTTTTTCCAGATTTCGGCCCCTTTTTTCTAGATTCCGGCCCCTTTTTCACTTAAATCCATCGATTTCTAGCACAATAAACACCGGATTTAGCTGAACCAGTGATTTTTCTGGCAGAAATCTTGCCGAATCTGGCGAGATCTCGCCGCGTTTAGAAGGATTCTGGTGAGATCGGTTTCACCTGAAACCGACCACCACCTGCTGGCAACCTGAACCGACGAATCCGTTACTGTTACAAGTCGGTTGCAGATTGAAAAATCACCCACCCGAACTGTTACAGTTCGGTTACGGGTTGGGCAAAAACTCGAACCGCCCGACCCATGGATAGCCCTAATATAATCTAATGATGAATTTTTCAAAATTTACATCCAATAAAAAGATATTAAATTGAGTTGTAATTATTGACTGTAACCAAGTTTATAACTAAACTTTGTCTTTTATGGGTTTAGAAACATATAATTGATCATATCAAATAAGAAACATGTAACTTTCGTATCACATATTTTATTTTTTATTTATCTTTTATTGATGTACGATTAAAATGTAAATTTGATCGTAATCAATAGAGGGAATGTAATTGTTCTGTTCTGTTCAATTTAGGACAAACGCTTGTCCATTCCCTTCTTCTGTTTGGCTTTTTTTATCTTCCAAACCATCATTTAATTCAAGTTCCATTAATCCTTATGAAATGACAACCCCAAATCAGTCTCTTAACTAAGCCATTGTGGTAGAATAGAATAAACAGTTAAACACCATTCAGGAATAAATAAATAAACACCATTTTGGTAGGATCAAGGATGCGAAATGTGCCAACTCCTTTCGGATAAATGAGTTCTATTCTAGTTCCATTCCTTGTGGAATGCCAACTCCAAATCAGTCTCTTACTAAGGCCATTGTGGTAGGATTGTAAAGGTTCCACATTTATGTAGTTTTGAGTCTTGACCAATATAGTGTGAAAGAAAAGATATATACAGTGCAAGGCTTTACATATATATATATATACACACACATACTAGCAAATAAATAAACTATTTTTTTTTTCAGGTTTTCTTTTGGGATAAATGATTATTGGCCTCAATTAAAGCAAGAATGGAATATTCACGCTAGATTTCTATTAAGTTCATCCATTTTTGTGATGGTATAGTTTGTTGGTTTGGTTCATGGTTCGATTTTCAGTGGTGATTTGGTGTCCTATATTATTTTCAGTAGTCTGACGATGGGGTTCTGGTGGTCCGATCCGTCTCTAATGGTGGCTGATTTTTTTTTCGATGGTGGTGGATGGCGGTGGGTGATGGTTTGCTAGGTTGAAAAGGAGGAGGTGTGAGTTTGTTGGTGTAGAGAAGGAAGGAGGGAGAGAGAGAAAGAAACATAGAGGAAGAAAAAATAAAGAATAAAGAAAGAATATTTAAATAAAGTGGTTAAAAAAAAAATATTTGATGTTAGGTACATTGTAAAGTGGGGTATTAAAATAGATAAAGTAGCATGAGTTGCTAAAAGCTAAATTTTTTAAAATCATCATTGTGAAAGCTTTGAATAGTAAATTAGTTAAAATTGAAAAAAATGGGATTTTCAAACCAATTTTGGCTAAAAGAGATTGAACCTAATGTGAAAGCTCTAACATATAATGAGGTAGATGGTCTCTCTTCCTTAGGCTCGTGTAAGCTTTTATTAATATAATAGTGTTATTAGGAGGTAAAAGGTGAGTCTCAAGGCTCTTATTTCTTTAAATTCTGTAATGAAATATAAAAATGAGTTTCGTAATGAGTTTGTTTGTACGAATTATATGTTTGTCTAATAATACTTTGAGCGAAAAAGCTAGATACCATAATCATAAGCAAAAATGGGTGCAACTTTAATTATAGAAGTTCTTTATGAAATGTATGGGACCTTTATTTGTTAATATTCACTTGAAAGGGTCCTTTTTTTAAAACCAACCCCTAAAACATACAATAATAATTGTGATTACATCCCCTGTGCTGTGTTAATTGTACTAACACAAAGGAACAAGTAAAATAGATCCTATAGGCATAGATATCCCAGCTTTTCTCTTTGGCACCTTTCCACTTTCAAAGGACATGACTCCACTCCCCTTTCCCCACCACCTTATACCAATGGCATGTGCATGGGTGATGGGTGTGGGGAAGCCACTTTAGGAGATTGTCATCCATATGACCACAAAAAAAATAAATAAATAAAGGGACTGAAAAAGCAAATGGGATTTCCCTGTAGAATCTCTATTGATTGAGATTGGGCTATCCCTTTACTAGACATGCATCATGAGCCTTGTATCATGGATTGTCTCACCTCTTTGGGGGCATCAGGGGTCCCCTCACTCTCCAGTTTCAACTCAGGGTCATGGGAGCCTCAGCCTCCTCTATGTGATTTAAATTCTTAGGATGTATTTTGAGAGTAATTTTTAGATACTTTCAGAACACGGTGAATGATATTTCCTTTTCTCATATTTATGATGAGGTATACTCATTAAACTCATGGTAAGGTCTATAATAAATGTTAGAGGAAGAAACTCCATTTTACTATACTCCATGAGAATGAGTATTTTCTGTATTTTGAAGTTACCTTGAAACCAATTTCTTATCTTAAATCACCATTAGCATTTGATCGGATTATACAAAATTTATATGACCAGCAGACATCAGCTTACCTATTGGCTAATACAAATTTGTAAGTGTCACTTCAAGAAACTCCGAATTTTATATAATGCCCAGTTTTCAGTGGCCCCATACATGACCGCAATTTTGCACCTTTATATGTTCTGTATGGTGGATGGGTTAAGTCTACAAGTTAGAACTCATATTCCATACAAAATAATTCCCCAAACAGAGCCTAAAATTCACTCAACTTATTTGCAAATAAAAAAATAAAAAATAAAAAATAAAAAAGTGATGGATTGGACGATTTTAAATGTAACTACGTAATAACAAATTGCTTTATAATAGCAAATGCATTATTTTTACCAATGTGGCAGGTGCTCTAGTGGCCAAGTCTTGGGACAACAAAACTTACGTCTTTTGTTTGAGTTCTCTAATTCTCACTAGTGAGCAGTGCCAATCTCTCTCCATGTTGTCCTGGGCGCATAAGGGTTGCTACCCTTCCCCTCCTATTCATTGTCTTCTACCCAACAAAAATAATACTAATAATAATAATAATGCATTGAGACATCAACTCTTATTTCTGTTAGGTTTTGGACTTGTAATAATGTAGTGTCAGGAGGCAACTGTTTGGGCCATAATTGGGCCACCTGTAGTTCTTTTGGGGTGTGAGGGAGATGGGGTTTCATTCTCGGGTGGGTGTTTTTATTTTCTTCTAATTAAAGTTGAGTAATTCGAAAAAAGAGAGAAAATTTCATTGTGCTTTTCAGACCCTTCTTGATGTTCTTTTTGATAATGATTTTTTTTCTTGGATACAATTTTGTAAATGAATTTGGACATGGCTGATGTGTACCATACTACCGTGAAAAACAATTTCTAACTGCTGTTTTAGTAGACTAATCGAGATTGTCAGTGCCCGAAAGCCAGCCCATTGTGTATGGGGTCCAATACCGTAAGTCAAACCCAAAAAGCTCTTGGAAGTATTGGGCTTAATTTTAATAACCCAAATATTAGAATAAGTTGTTTATTAATTTTTTTTTTCATTGACGAAGTGGTATTGTTTTACAATACTATTTTGGAATACATCATCATCTGCTACTGGAATTAGTTGTCACATTACTTTCACAAACTTATATACACGTTAAAATATGGAGAAATGGCATTCCTACCATTTAAAAACGCTATTTTGAATGGCATGATAAAGATAAACATAAACATAAACTGGAAATTTGAAAAAAGCCAGGTACCTAATTCATTGATTGATATAAATGGGGTGTCTACTCAATACTGATCATAGTCCTATTCTTCTTGATACAATTGTGAATTTACTGGTAGCTAAAGCCTGGCATAATCAAGGATTTTCCAGCTTTTCAATTATTATGTAATAGATTTTAAGCTAGAAAGAGAGCTTTGAGGAAGTACAAAAGACTACTCTGAAAGAATAACTTAGAAGCTTTAGGATCAAGCTGGTCGATCTGATCAATAAGCAAAGCGGCTACAGAAGCTGAAATCAATAGTGCAGTGGTTGACTACATCAACAAGTCTCAATACTTTGTAGTTTTTCCATATGTCTACTATTACCGCTTTGTTAATCACTATACATCTTTGTTTCATCATCTAATGCACATATATGATTCCCTCAAGGATTGTCAGATCTCATTCCCGACTGTATAACAGAAAGGAAAATGAGCTTCTATGCATAATACTACTTTGATTATCAAAAACTAAAAGTGATCATGATGTTCAGCATAGACAATAAATTAAGGCTTGTAACAGTGGAACGGATCAATCAAGGTTGATTTTCCTTTTTGGTGAATAATAAGAAGGTTTTTTTGAAGAACACCAGATTACAGAAAACAAGAGGAGCTAGCCCATCAGCCCACTGGAGCTCCAAACCAGAGAGGGGCTGGGATAGTTCCCCACCTTCCCAAACAAAAGAGCCCACTGGGCTAAAGCAATCTATCTAAGGTTGATTGACTCGAATAAAAGAATCACAATCACAGTCACAATCACATGCAATGTATGTAAAAATCAAAATGAGTTCCAACAAACTTGGCTAAACAAATCTATTAATTTGTCCGAATCCGTTTTACATCACTGCTGAAACCAAAGCTTAGCACATGCCTCTTTTTTAGTTAGTCAAACTTTGTACGAAACTTGTACATCTATAATCTGTGAACTGTGATAATCAATCTAAAATATAATTACCCTATAATCAAGACATGTGTCATGGCACGTGGTTGGATTTTGAATGAGTTGAACTTAAAATGGTGAATATCATAGGAGCAAATCACGGCAACCAATGGAGGGTCATGACTCATGACTCATGTGGTGTGGGTGTGTAACAAACAAATTAAGAACTAGCTAGTTGGAAAAGCGAGTCAGAACTTTGGAAAAAAAACACAGACAGACCGACACATTGCCCGCCTAATTTGGTGGCCATTTAACATGGGGGCTTTTTACCTTCTTATTTGCCTCCATCTTTCTTTCAAACTTAGCATATAAATATTGTCCCACCCTATGCCCTTTTATTTTTAAAATCTCCAAATTACTTAAAGGCTTCTTTTTCTTGGTCTATTTAAAACACTTTCTATCTGCTTCTTCCACCGCAAAACAATATGGCTTTGCTTCTTTCTTTTCTTTTTGTGTTTTTCTTCTTTCTGTGCAACGGTTCTGCTTCTGCAGCTATACCTCTACATCTTGATGGTAATCAGCGCTAACTCTTTTTCACTTGTTCATATTGTACGTCATTTATGTAAGTAGAAATTTTTGCCCCCTCAAAGGGAAACGAATCAAAGATATAGCATAACTTTTTCTCTCTTTGTTTATTTTCACTTTGCATTGCAAGTTTGCAATTAGTTTAATACATAAACATTTTTCACAACATTTTAAATAACTTGCTGTCATGATACATCATAAAAATAAAAACATTATCAATTAATGATAAAAACGACATTCTTAAAAGGGAGTTTTTTTTTTTTTTTAAATATCAAAAGGGAGTTTATACACAGCTTATTTTATTAAAAATTGAAAATAATAAAATTATATTTTTTAATTACTGTTAGAGAATGCTGTGCATTTACTTGAGTGCTGATCATGTCCCATAAACAGTACACCAGGCACTGTACTTAAAAAAAAAAAAGCCCTGAAACTCGAATGCGCAATACAAACAGACCTTATAGTGTGCCATGCATAATGAATATGTAATAGTGTTCTCTGTATTATTCATTCTCATATTTGTGTGTGTTGCTGTTAAGACCTCCTCCCAAATGGGGACTTCGAAGAATCACCAGCAAAATCAAACCTGAAGAAGACAGTGATAATAGGGAAATACTCTCTCCCAAAATGGGAAATCAACGGCTTGGTGGAGTATGTGTCAGGTGGCCCCCAGCCAGGTGGTTTCTTCTTTGCCATTCCTCGTGGGGTCCACGCGGTGAGACTAGGCAATGAGGCCTCCATCTCACAGAATGTGACAGTCAATCCAGGCTCAATCTACTCTCTCACATTTGGGGCTACAAGGACCTGTGCTCAAGACGAGGTTCTAAGGATCTCGGTCCCTGGTTACTCAGCAGACCTTTCTATTCAGACCCTTTATAGTAGCGATGGGGGTGACACTTATGCTTGGGCTTTCATGGCTACCTCTAAGGTTGTTAAGGTCACATTTCACAACCCTGGGGTTCAGGAAGACCCCACTTGTGGACCCCTCTTGGATGCTATTGCAATCAAGGAGCTGTTGCCTCTCAAGTATTCTAAAGGCACGTTTCCTAATTCCTTCATCTTTGGTTTGGGTTGGGTTGGTCTGATTGCTTTGACATTATGATTCTTGCTTTTACTTTTTGGTGGGCTTAAATTTCTTTACCTTTGAACTTTTGATTTGCTCGGCATATGTTTTATAATGTGGACACATTTTAGGCCCAAAACAATTCATGAATCATCATGCTTTTTCTTTTTCATTACTCCTTTTTTTTTTTAATTCTTTTTTCTTTTATCCATTAGATGAAGGTTAACAGGTTGTCCCCTTTTTCAAATCAAAACTAGGGTAGTTTCCAAATAAGTATGCCACCTAAAACAAAATGAAATTTAGTGCTAACCAAAAATGTAGAATAAAGAAATAAATCTTAGCTTCCGCTCCCACAGTGGAAGTTAAGCTCACTTCCCACCTCCAAAGGGAGAGCCGATGAATCAAACCCGGGCTCATCCTTTTTGGGGAATCAGAGGCCTCACTAGCCTAAGGTCTTTGTCTCTTTGATAAGAAACAAATCATAGCTAGTTCTTTAAGAAATACATGCAGTCCTCAAATGGTCATGCAATGGTACAGGCTTAAAATTTTGATAATCTATTAGGATATTTATTTTCTTTAATAAGTGAGTTTTAGTTAAACTAGTAACCTCCACTTTATGAGACGTGATCAAAGTTAAATTTTAACTTGGATAATTTGTGTTCTCCATGCAGGTAACCTAGTAAAAAATAGTGACTTTGAAACTGGCCCCCATGTGTTCAAGAACTTCTCAACTGGAATCCTCCTCCCTCCCAAGCAACTAGACCTAATTTCACCACTTCCCGGCTGGATCATTGAGTCCCTCAAACCAGTGAAGTACATTGACAAGAAGCACTTCTTCGTACCCTCAGGACTCGCTGCAATTGAATTGGTTGCAGGGAGAGAAAGTGCCATTGCCCAAATCATTAGAACAGTTCCCAACAAGTTCTACAACCTCACATTCACCATTGGAGATGCAAAGAATGCCTGCCATGGCTCTATGATGGTAGAAGCCTTTGCTGCTAAGGAAACTCTTAAAGTTCCATA
The DNA here is from genome assembly GCA_028535165.1 of Quercus tomentella. Taxonomy (NCBI): domain Eukaryota; kingdom Viridiplantae; phylum Streptophyta; class Magnoliopsida; order Fagales; family Fagaceae; genus Quercus; species Quercus tomentella. The sequence continues at coordinate 46,058,691 of JAPQVY010000012.1, read as the reverse complement.
TGAATCACAAGCAAAGGGTGGGTTTAAAACTGCAAGTTTCAAGTTCCAAGCAATTTCCGCCAGGACAAGGATAACATTTTTCAGTGCCTACTATCACACAAGGCTTCATGACTATGGTCATATGTGTGGCCCTATCTTGGATAATATTAGGGTATTTCCTGTCTATTAGCTGCTAGTATGGTAATTGTTTATCAACAATACAGGGGGTTTTGGAATAAATTTGTAACCTCAAAATGTTTTACCTTTCTTAATGTTTAGAAAGGTCATCTGAGCTCATATATAGTTTTTATTTATCTTCATAGTTTGATTTGAACTTCTCTTAAAATCTGACCGACAGATTATAATACTATGCTCAGGGTTCTAAAGCTTTTCTTTATTTTCATAAAAAAAAAAAAAAAAAGATACTATAGTTTAGTGCGTTGTGATGTATTATTCTTCATATCTATGCTCCCTTCTCCTCTTTGTCTGGTCAGCCAAACTCAAAAGATGGACTTTATGAAATGTATCCCCAATTGCATAGGTACGACATTGCATATGAATGACATTTGCAGTAAAATTTGAATTTTGGTGCGTTTGAAACTACATAGATCAACAATGTTATGTAATATTGGCATGAAAAAAAAAGCCCCTTATGAATCGACATGGAACGAGAAACTCAGTAACACATGTGGAGTGGGTGGATATTGAGAATAAGAAGCACAACAATAATTCCAAAAGAGCAAGGAGGTTGGACGACCTGGGATTCGTCGGCTGGGGACCTGTAAAAAGGAAACGACCTAGGCTAAAGACCAACTAGTCTTTTTTTTGCTAAACAAAGACCAACTAGTCTTGGTACTGGAGGCACTCTGACAATTGATTGAATCAAGTAAACAAAGGAAAATTTGAAAAGAGTGTGGTACTAGAATTAGGCAAAATAAAATGGTACTAATGTTGAGACTTTAATTCAAAGAGAAATAGTAAACTTAAAAATAAATAAATAAAGTTAAAAAAATAAAAAGGGAATTGAAATGATTTTTTTGGGTTAAAGCTGTAATTTGAATTTGGGGAAAGAATCAAAGACAGTTTTTCATTGTGTGGACAATCATGAACAAGTTAACTCTATTACTATTTGACAATAGCCAATTAACATCTCCTAGTGTTTTTAGTCAAAACATCTTCACATCCTTTTCCAGTCTTCCCCACCCCAATTATCAATTTTTTTTTAAAAAAATTGTTACAGTTTCAAGTGAAAACTAAAAATAAAAAAGGGCATGGGCTTAAGTTTAAGGCTAAAGACAATTGGGAGCAAATAGACCTAGCAATTGAATCGGGTTGGATTAATAGAGTTTGGGTCGAAAGCGGGTTAATCTAAACTCGATTAACCCATATACAGGTCAGGTTACAAGTTGATTTATATTTTTTCACATGCAAAATAAGGGATAATTACAGATTACCCACTTATGGTTTAACCGGAATTTAACTTACTCACCCGTGGTTTCATTTTTGACACTTTACCCACCTAATGTTACTTCTGTTTAGTCTCTATTATCCACCTCTATTAAAAAAGAGGGGTAAATAAGTCTTTTTACTCTCATTTTATGTCTCTCTCATCCCAAAACAAGAAAAACAAAAAAAGCAAAAGAAAACAAGATCAAAATGGGCTATTTTAAACCCAGGAATATGCATGTCTTAAAACATAGCTCAAATTAAAAATTTTTCAAACCCATAACACAAGAAGACCACCATAATCACCTTCATCGTGAAAGCCAGCCTACAAAACAACAACAAAAATCCCAATTTTGAAGAACCCTAAGTTTCAAAGGAAAACAACAAACCCACAAAAAAAAAAAAAAAAAAAAAAAAAAAAAAAAAATCTCTGCTGAGAGCATTAACCCCCCACCTTGCTGCCGCTATGAGGCAACCTTGACCTCGACAACCACATTCAGCCTTAATCCAACACCTTCCACTAACCAAAGTCATAATTCAGAAAACCCATCACCAATCAATAACCCACTATCAAACATTCAACAAATTTTGGAAAAAAAAAAGTGAGATTTTCTACGAATTGATTTTGGGTTTTGTTTAAGACCCATACCTTAATCCATGATTTAACCCCTAAATCAACCATTATAAAAGAACATATGAATACCTCAGAGCCCTAGGTTTGAATCATGGTAGGCTAGATTGGAGAGTGAGTTAGAGATAGAAATCCAACCGTGGATTTGGTGGTGCGGTGGCGGCTCTAGTTGGTAAATAACTAAGAAAATTGTTTAAACCAAAAAAAAAAAAAAAAATGAATGAGTTGGTATTTGTTATGTAAAACTTGAAGATAAAAGAGAAAATATCTAAAGTATCAAGTGCAAAATAAGAAATTGGTTTGAAGAACTTGTCTTCGGATGATGAGTGGTTAGCAAAGGGTGTTGACCAGAAGATGATGGTACAGATTTTGATGAAGATAATGAAGTAAAAATTCTAATGCCTTCCTTTATAGATTTTTTTTTTTTTAAAAAAAAAGTAAAAGTTACATGTGTATAGTGTAAATGTGTGATCACCATTGTATCATTTGGTTATCAATGTTAGGTGATAACGAGGGTTTAAAAGCTGCTGTTGAAGGAAAAAGTGTGCCAGTATTTTGGTAGTTGGTTGGTTTCTAATTAAACATTCACTGAACTTTTTAAATATATTGTGTTAAAGTTTAAATATATTTGTTTCAGTAGTATAGACGTAACGATGTAGGACATGCAAATTACATCATATGAACAAAATCTTTATTTTTTTATGGAAGAGTCATAATTTACGTGATTATTCAATATACAGAGTCACTATCAATGCGTTTTTTGCTTCAAATGTAAAAATAGGTAGGATCTTACGAACCACGATCTGATCCTACAATTCACAATCCTTCCTATCTCCTACGATCCGTAGAATCCCGATTTTGACAACCTTGCATATACACCCTGTAAAACACAATTTTAGCCCACGTGATAGTGTGTGGTTAGGGCTGTAAATGAACCAAGTTGATCATGAACAACTTGGGCTCGGCTCATTAAAAAGCTCGTTTATGTTTGTTTGTTTATAAATAAGTCAAACTTAAGCCTTAATTTTAGGCTCGTTTAATAAACTAGCCGAACCCAAGCAAAAAAAAATTGTTCACAAACAAGCTCGTGAACTATAAGGCTTGATATAAAATAATTTAAGTATAGACCCATTTATAAGTTTATATGTGTTAGTTAGATATACTCATTACACATATCTAATGGCATGGCCAATATGGGATAACTACCCATTACCTTAATTTTTTCCTTCCCTCTAAACTAACCAATAATGACTTTAGACTTTAGTTACATTTAAAAATAACTAAATAAATTAAGTTTGGGGTCGACCTAATGTAAAGAAAAATACCTTTTCTTTAGTTATATATGATCCTTTCCCATCAATCATCTAGTGTAAAGTTATGACACATGTTAGTATTTTCCCATTCATAATAGTTACAAACAAGTATTTTTCTAGTTCTTCACTATCTAATGTGAATGTAAAAATGGTATTTTGAACAATTGTTGAAAGCGTAGACAATGAAGGATATATGAATGAATTTAATTATGTAACATTTTAATTTGAATAATGGTTAGTCGTAAGTAGGATTAGTTCAAACTTAATATCAAGTTCAAACTTGAGCTTAGGTCAAGTTTTTTGGCTTTCCACAAGCTCAAGTTCAAACATTATTTTTAGGCTTGTCACGAGCTTAAGCCAAGCTTAAGCTTTTGACTTTCCCCGACGAGCCAAACTTGAACATGCACTACTCGACAAAACTCAACTCATTTACAACCTTATATGTAGTGAGTGTACAATAACTAGTGTGTGATAATCATTGTCTATGAGGAGAATAAGGTCATATGCCCTCCTAACCCATTAAAAAAAAGGGAAAAGAAATCTACATAGGGGGTTTTGTGTACTTTCCCTTTAAAAAAAAAAGGCACACTCTTTAAAACACAATTTCAGCCCATACGAAAAAATAAATAAATAAAAATAAAAATCAAAGTCACCTGTAAGAGGAGATTAAATTTTACTTTAGTCTAATTTAAGTGTATATATATAAACTCTCTTATTGAGATTTGAACTTTAACCCTTCCCACAAAAGTTTGTACTTATGGAGTGACTATTACGCCAAATGTGCGGTAATATTTAATTTTTAATAATAAACATACATAAAAAGAATTGCTGACTTTTTAAATAATAAAAATATTTAACTTATCGAATTTTTTAAAAAAATTTAAAACCTCCTCATTTAAGTATGTTAGTATTTTTACATACTTTTAGTATATCAGCAAATCAATTATAAAATTTTAGAAAAATTACACTTTACCACCTTAAACTATACCCAATATTACACTTTGCACCATGAACTTTTCGAATGCATGTTTTGCACCCGAAACTATGATCCTTATTACACTTTGCACTTTGATATTAAATTTACTATTAACTTAGATGGAATTCAAAATTTAGGGTGTAAAGTGTAATTAGAAATATAATTTAGGGTGTTAGAGTGTAATTTATCATTTGTTTTTAAATAATTGAGAAGATGAGTAATTAAGTCTTTTTCACGTGGTGCCATATTTTTCCTTCCAAGTTAACACCAAACTTAATGTTGGGGTACAAAGTGTAACAATGATCATAGTTTATGGTGCAAAACGTGCATTCGAAAAGTTTATGGTGCAAAGTGTAATTAGGAGTATAATTTAGGGTGGTAAAGTGTAATTTTTCCTAAAATTTACAAGAGCACACCAATTATTGAAACAACATGTTTAGGAATATAATATTTTTTTTCACAATTATTGACATGACTTTCTATAATTGATGAAATAGAAGTGGTGTTAGTGATGGATCAAGCAAAAGGGTTGTAAGAGAATTGAGCTATTCATGAATAGTTTAAGCTTGGCTTGATAAAAAACTTGCTTTGGTAGATTTATTTAATAAATGAGACAAGTTCAATCCAAAGTTTGGGCTCTATAATTAAACAAGTCAAATTTCAAATATAATAATGTGCTTGTAAATAAGCCTTTGCTTGAGACTTGATTAATATATGTAATATGGTATGTGTTGATCTTGCCTTTTGTAATATCCTATGTATAAATAATTTAAACATACTCAAATAAACTTGGAATATAGTTATATAAGTTTGTAAATAAATTCATAACATATATTATTACTTATAATTTAGTAATGATATAAAGAATTCAATTTTTACTAAAATTATATACAAATTTTAACAATACAAGGTTTTTAAATCTAAATTTTGTAAGTTCATAAAAAAATAATTAATATAATATTATTTAATTAATTCAAATAACATAATATTAATGATAATTTAGTTATCATTATTAGCATAGATTTATAAACATGTAAGATATTTTTAGTGCTAGTTTTTACTTATATATCAATATATGGGAAAAGAACTTTATTATTATTAAATTTTTATAATTTTTTTATTATAAGCATATATATGAAAAGACAAAACCCATCAAGTAAACTTGTTAAAAGAAAAAACCCATCATGAAAGAAAAAACCCATCAAGTTAACTTGTGAACAAGTTGCTTGTTCAACAAGAAAAATAAACTATACTTGAATATGTAATTTGATTTGGCAATAAATTTGAACTCAATTTGTATTCCAAATAATTTTAAATGAATAATCTGAAAATTTTCATTTATTAAAAATTAGAATAATCCAGAATTCTTAATACTGTTTTTTTTTTTTAGGTTGAGAAGATTCTTAATCTAGTTCGATTATAAAAAAGGACTTGACATATGTAGGCCTAGGGGTGGGCAGTAGTACTTGATAGGAAATAAACCGTCAAACTCAAAAAGTGTCGTACATATGCCCTTCTTCTTCTGTAGGAATTATACAGTGCTTCCACGTCCCTTATATATTATTCTATTAAAAAATTTTCACTTATTTAAAATTACTAAATCAGTAATAATTGTCGGTTTAAAATTTTTTTCCAATTCAGCAATTTTAAATAGTCGAACTTCGTCCCTTGTCCGTGAACCTTATAATTTCTCCTTCTTCTTCTGGTTCTATTGGCTAAAAGCAAACGCCAAAAGTAGAAGACCCGTTATTCATTCGTCAAATGCTATTTTGCCTGTATTGTACCTAACCTCTCTCTCTCTCCTCTTTCTTTCTTTTCGAGTCTTTGAGGGCAGAGCGAAGTTGCGACTTGTGAGTTGTGAGTCGACTCTGTTCGTCAAAGATGGCGGTTGGGAAGGAAGAAGCGGAGATAGTGAAGGCTCGAACGGACACCAGGGAGTATAGGAGGATCGTCCTTCCCAACTCCCTCCAGGTCCTTCTCATCGCCGATCCCGATACCGATAAGGCAACCCCCCTTTATTCCTCTCTTTCAAATTCACAATTCACAATTTTCTTTATCTTAATCTTAGGGTTTTTCTTTCTTTGTTTCTTGTTTCAGTGTGCTGCTTCCATGAGTGTCAGTGTTGGCTCCTTCAGCGACCCCCAAGGCCTCGAAGGACTCGCCCATTTTCTTGGTTTTTCTTTTTCTCTCTCTTTATTTTTATTTTTATTATATCATATTATATAGCCTCTTATTATTCATTTATATACATGTCTATATATTATTATTTACCATACAACATCAAAGATTTCAGTCTGTTTGCTGGGTTTCAGTCTTGAATTTTTAGAGATATTTATTATTGTTTGTATGCAGAGCATATGCTGTTTTATGCTAGTGAGAAATATCCTTTGGAAGATAGTTACTCCAAGTACATTACTGAGGTACTTTTTATTTTTTTATTTATTTTATGTGTCATCATTTAATTTGTTAAAAGCAATAGAATTAACAAGATACAAACAGTGTAAAGTTATGCCTACACCCTCATACCCTTCCTAACATAATTAACACCCAAATTTCTATGCATTTTTTTTAATCTTCTTGATGCGTAGCATGGAGGCTGCACAAATGCTTTTACATCTTCAGAGAACACAAACTATTTTTTTGATGTTAATACTGATGGTTTTGAAGAGGCTTTGGACAGGTAGATTCTGTTCTTCCTTTTTGTGCTGTGCCTGTGTGCTGTCTGCTCCCACAAAATGTAACCCTACAATGTCTTTTTTTTGGTTGTTGTTCAGATTTGCTCAGTTCTTCATTAAACCTTTGATGTCAGCTGATGCTACCACCAGGGAAATCAAAGCTGTTGATTCTGGTTTGTTCTTCTTTTCTGGCTTTAACACTGTTAGTTGCCTCTTTTTGATTTATTGTTGATCATCTCTCTCATTCTCATGCAGAGAATCAGAAAAACTTGTTGTCTGATGCTTGGAGAATGAACCAGGTACTGGTTATTGCCTTTGCTAAGCATATTTATAACTGCAGGATGCTGGATATATCAATCTTGAATGCTATATGAGTAAAATTCAAGGCTGTAGATAGTTTTTTAGGAAAAGTAGATCTTTGAAATGAGTGTAGAAACTACTCTCATATCTATGGTGCTACCATTGTTAATATAATTCATTGGTCCTGTATGGTCAGATTATTTTCAGATATTTAGAAGCCACTTTTGGAATTTGGCCTTGTAGTGTTTTCCAATTTCATCATGAGGTTTTTTTCCCCCTTTTGGGTCAGCCCCCTATACAGCTCCCAACTTGAATTTCTTAACCCAGTGGGCCACACTTTGTTAGTTGGATCAACCCAACTCACTAGTCATTCCCTGTTTCATCAATGGTGATAGGAAGCCTTTTATAAGGGTGTCTCTATTAAACTTTAAATAGCTAAGTTGCCCATCATCAATACCTTCAGTCTAGGCAGACATTGTTATTTGAAACTCTCCGTAGATAATTCTTGATTTTCAAACACCCTCCTATTCCTCTCCCTGTACGCATGCCACATCAAACGATAAGGGGTGACATTCATGACTCAACACTCCAGTACTAAAAAACTTTGAACTTCGCCTCCAGCATTGGGATAAACCTATGATCGTCTTAGGCATCACTACTTCACTCATCACTCCAAAAACTTCAAAATCTAAAATTCCATTAATCCAAAGCTATTGGGCAATACAATAACAAATGATCCAGATTTTCTTCATTACTTCTACACATCACACTGATCACACACCAATTTGCCAGCACAATACTCCTCTTAATATGATTCTCCATAGCAAGAATTTGGAATTGGTCTTCAATATTTTAGGGATGAAAACTGAAATCCATGCAAACTTTATAGACGAAAACAATATTTTAGCTATTAGTATTTGAGTCTCAAAGGGTGTCTTCTTAGAGTGTTTGACGTTCTTAAAGAGCTTGCTATCCAGTCTACCTACTTATCTCTCGTTGTTTACTATCCTGACATTTGTGACTAAAGATTGGAGATTGCAAAAAAAAAAATTGTGGCTGTGGTGTGAGTGATGAGTTCAAATTTTTTCTTGTGGATCGGAATATAGTTTGTGCTCCAATTGAAAATCAGAGTATGGGGCTGCGTATATTGGATACTTCTAATCAAGCCATGTTGGGTAAATGGCTATGATGACATGGAGTTAAAGGTACTTGTTTCTGGAGGCAAGTTGTTGGCTTGAAAGTATGGGGAGGATTGGGATCAATGGTCTACATAGGATGTAAGCTAGGAAGCACGGGTGCGGCTCTGGGTGTGCTGCACCTGTGTCTGACACGCACGGACCGCCGTGCGGCCGTCGACGCGGCTGCACGCACGTCCGAGGTGAATCCTTTGTTTTTTTTTTTTTGATTTCTGATTAAGGCCGAAACAGCTCCAATTCGGTCTGATTCTGTCCGAATAAGAAGAGGAAGAAGAAAGATCTGCTACCAAAAGATTTGTGAGAAAAAAAAAAGGGAAGGAGAAGAAGAAAGATCTGCTACAAAATGATTTGTGAGGAAAAAGGAAAAAAGAAAAGAAAAGAAGAAGACGATGTGGAGATGTGGTGGATGAAGCTCAACTGCTGGCTGCTACCATCGAAACTCTCTCCTCTGGAACTTTCAAAAAGGAAAAGTTTGATGACAGATTACTGTTGACTTTCAAATAAACCTTGGAATGTGATACTAATAAAGCAATGCATGTGGGTAGTGGTGGGACTTGGCAATGGAGCTTCTTGGAAGCTTCCTTGTTTATAAATATCCCAACACATTTGTTTATTTATAGTAAAACCCCCAAATTTGAATATCTTTATTATGATTTTTTTAAACACTATATTAAATTCAACCATTTATATCATTTAGCTTAACAATAGCCAAACCATTTGGTAATTGTATCAATTTAAATGATTACTTATCATTAGAAAATAATATTATTTTGCAAAATTTACCCCCCTAAATATCAGCTGTAAATATTAAATTGATCTCAAAAGTTCCTTATCTACTATTGCTCTTAAATTGGTATATGTTTTAACATTATATGAGAAAATATGCTTAGCAATATATAGAAAATATATATATATATATAGAATAATTTATTAATAAACGTTTTCTGCTGCATTCGCACCCTACTTTTTCAAAAATTGCCGAGTTGCCGCACTGCACCCACACCCGCACCCGAACCCGAATCCGCACACGTGCTTCTTAGTATGTAAGGGGTAGCCATGGATGTAGTTTATGGAAGAGTATTTGTGGATTGGGATAAATTTGTGAGGTATGTATAGTATGTTGTAGGGGATGTTAATTGCATCAGGTTATGGCATGGTCTATGGTGTGAGACCCAACCACTAAGAGACATGAATCTTGAATTGTATGCCATTGTAGTTGGGAAATATTCCTCATTTAGCTCCTACTTGGGAACTCAGAATAAGGGGAGGACGTGCTCATTGAGTATCATGTTCATTTGTGATGTTTTTAATTGGGAGTTGGAGTTGGTAGACTCTACGTTAGATTTGTATATTCTAATATTCCAAGTAATGAGGCTCCTAATTCCATGAGGTGGAGGTTGAATAGTGATGGTATATGTAATGTTTATTTTTTATAATGAGGCTTTTAAAGGCTCAACAATGTTGCATCTGGAAAATTAGGTTATCTCCAACGGTGTTTTAGAGCTACTTTTGGTTGGAGAAACTGCTTTGGTAAACATTACTCCCTTGTTTGGAATCTAGCCCATTGTGCCTATTTTGGAGAGGGGCAGCAGAATCCACCTACATTTGATGGTGTGGAAACATCAAGTACTCAGTTTAAATTATCTTTATTTTTTATTTTGATAGGTTAGAAAACTTGTATTAAGAGAAGAATACCTCATTAGAAAAATGAAATAGCCAGAAAAAAATATATATAAACAACAGAAAAAGAAAAAAGAAAAAAGAAAAAAGAAAATTATGTACAGGAAGATAGGGAATCTAAAAACAGTGGAATGGATTCCTTAGAAGTAAAACTCCATGCACAAGACCAATCAAACAAGGTCCCTGCAAATAAAGCTAGGAGCTGATCCCTGGTAAGCTCCATATCAGCCACAGATGCCTCCCTATAAGTAGCAATCTCAAATAAAAATGGGAAGGTTATCATAAGATCAGTGTTTGAATGGTTTTCATGTTTTGGGCTCTAGTGAGATCTCACAATAAGCATGCTTTCATGGTTGTTAGTATTGAGCAATAGTGGGATCTCACAATTAGCATTTCTGATCAATTTTGTTTCATCAAGTAACCTTATGTGGAAAGAGTCATGAAGGGTTGAGGAATCTGGTATTTCGTATAATTTTCTGATGTCTTTGCTAAGGTGTGAAGTCTCCAATGGATATGATTTCCCCTTTTATGGCACTAGGCTGCACTTTGAGTCTCCCTTGTTACGGAAGTTTCTTATTCGTTGACTTGATTAACACCTTAACTTAATCAAATAAAGATGAATTGCCTAATTATTTTGGTCATAGATAATCATTCCTCTAGTGTCTCTTAGGTTGTGTTCAGTTGGCAAGAATTTAAGTTGAGAATTTAAAATTCTTGGGAGTTACCAAAATTATGGGTGCTCGATTGGGAGGATGGATTTTGGTGGGCCTAGATGGAAAACTCCTCCCACTCCATTTTCCATCCTCTCTCATTTCCACCAAACCAAACATTAGAAAACTCCCATTTTCCTTCCTCCGTTGTTTCCACCCAACCAATTGGACCATTAAAGACTTGTTGTTCCTATGCTAGTTAGAATGACTAAGGAAATGGCAGTAACTTCTTGCTAGAGTTGTCTTTTATTTCAGCTTTTGAGCAAGATAAACTAGTGCTTAAGTTGCACAGAGGAAAATTTAATGGCCACCATTACAGAGTATGTATTTTTGTTCATTTTATTATTGCATTTTCATGTGAATCAAACCATGTTGATTAGTTTCCATAGTGGTACTGGTAGTGTTCATTTGAAAAATATGCTTCTAATTGCATTCTCCATGTGAAATTTGTTGCTTATGTACAGCTTCAGAAACATTTAAGTATGGAGGGCCATCCATATCATAAATTCAGCACAGGTCAGCAGTTTAATTATTATTTTCTTGGAAGATTTGTGTTTTAATTCGAAGTTGTAATTTAGTTCCATAGTTTAATTCATATATTGTGTAGGCATGTATAATTTTTTCTGATATGTGAAGTGATTTTTCATTTTGGTGAAGTTACAAATTTTTTATTGAAACTGAAGGACCACCGGACCAAAATAAGTGTGAAGAAAGAAGCTGTCCATTATTTTCATTTTTACTTCTGGTTCTTGAGCAAAAAATGAAAAGAAATATAAATTATTAATTTAATACTGATTATTCTATAAGAAACACTGATGTTTACCCTTATATTGTAGTTCACCATATATATCATTTCTTATGGTTGCTAAATATCTTTCATGTACACATCCTGTGTATGTGGTCTATTTTTTTATATCAATAAAAGTTTTACACACACATACACATATATATCTTTTATGTGTGCAGGGAACTGGGATACTTTGGAGGTTAGACCAAAAGCAAAAGGATTGGATACCAGACATGAGCTTATTAAATTTTATGAAGAAAATTATTCTGCTAACCTCATGCATCTGGTTATATATGCAAAAGGTAACTAACTTTTCCTATAGTACTTCTGTGCTTGAGGATGCTGTAGTTTCTTTAATCATCAACAATTAGAATACCTATGTCATGGATACAGAAAAGCTTGATAAAATTCAAAACATGGTGGAGGACAAGTTCCAGTATATTCGAAACACTGACCGAAGTTGTTTCCATTGTCCTGGTCAGCCTTGCACATCAGAACATTTACAGGTATGCATACAAGTGATAAATTTTTTACATGCTAAGCTAAAGTTGCATGTGTTGAACTTCTAGAGAAACTTTTTTGAACATATGCAGTAAAGTTTTTATGTTGTGTATGGATTGTTTTAGCTGTGTTTTTGTTTCAGATACTTGTCAGAACTGTCCCAATAAGACAAGGTCATAAATTGAGAATTGTATGGCCAGTAACTCCGGAGATTAGACATTACAAGGAAGGGCCATGCAGATATCTTGGTCATCTTATTGGCCATGAAGGAGAAGGATCTTTGTTTTACGTCTTGAAGACATTGGGTGGGTTTTGCATATCCATTTTTCATACTATCAATTTCTAGCAGATTTCATTTGTATATTCTAAAAAGCTGAAATTTTGATGTAGTTAGAACTTTCCCATATAATAATTATTTCTATTGCTACACATTGAGACACTTCTTTTTAGAGTTGAGATGTTGTGTCTATTTTATTTATTAAAAAATGAGGATTAGTAACATGTTTCAGCTTTGTACTTACTGTGACCTTCGATTATAATTCATTTAATTAGCCTTTTCTTGTTCTCCCTCTCCCTTATTGACATAAATGGGTTGTTTGTTTGTTGTTTTTTTTTTTTTTTTTTTTTTTTTGGTACACAAATATTGAAATTTGTCCTTTTTCTAGAAGCAGATTGTTTGTAGATTGTATTTTTTAACTTCTGAATTTAGATCTGAACTTGGACGGACAAGGATTTTTATTTATTTATAATGGATTGTCCCTTTTTCTTGCATATAAGAGTTACTTACATGAGTATCCAAAAAGTTTTACAAATATTTGTTGTGTTTATTGGACATTAAATGCATCTTTATTCATTGAAGTGTATTATACTCACTTTGGGGCAATCCCTTTCCTCTACTTGTGTATTGTACTCTGTCATTCCCTTTTGGGGCAATCCCCTTTCCATACTCGTGTAGTATACCCACTTTTTACACACAAGACTTTCGTGCAGTAATGCGTATGTGAAGATATCACTATTAAAGCAATTAAGGCTTCTTTATTTATGTATTTGATTAGTTTATAAAATAGTTTTGGTGACATTTGTCAAAATGTTGATATTTCAGTAATGCTTTCTGTCTCTCATCTTCATTTGGTTTTTGGTGGGTGGAGTGAAATATTTTTGCCAGTTGCTTATTGAATGTTTCTGTGTGCTTTGGGTTGTTGTATTCTGTCATTTTTTTTTTTCAAGGAAGTTAATTATTTATAAAAAAATTATTATTATTTTCCCTCTTTGAGCCACATTTATGATTTTTCTTTTGTCTCGTCTCTCTGTCATCTTTTTATTTGTCAATACTTAGTATATTTCCATGAAGGACTGATTTTTTTCCCCTGATGAAAGAGCAAATTTATTACCACAAAGAAGGCTCAATACAGATCAAAGAATCAGAAACAACAAAAACTTCAAACTGGCAGAGCCAGTAGCACAAATGCCAACATCAGTAAATAACCAGCACAATAACAAGTTAAACTAACAGCACCTATAACCGAAAAAGACAAAAGCTATTGCCCCATAAGCAGCAAACAGTCCTATTTAGGATAGAATTGCAGAAATGACCACCTGACTCAATCCTTTTTTTGATAGGTAATAATAAGACTTTATATTGAAAAAATTGAACATCATGCTCACGATAGTGAACACTTTGAACAAGAAACAGATACAAAAAAATCAAGAACTAACTAGAGGCTAAAAACTCAGATAAAGAAATACAATTCGTACACCCCCAAATGCGAGCCCAAGGAAACAAAGTACCAAAAAGGGAGTCCAAATCTTTTGTCCCACTCTTCCTGCTCCACTATATACTCCACAAATAAAAATATGCCACATGTCCATCTAATTAATTAAATGCTAAATTTATGCTTTCTATTATTTCAATTTCCTAAAATAAATAAATAAATAACCCATCATATTTAGGAAATTGAAATAATAGAAGGCATAAATTTAGCATTTAATAAATTAGATAGACATGTAGCATGTTTTTATTTGTGGAGTATATAGTGGAGCAGGAAGAGTGAGATAGAAGATTTGGACTCCCAAAAAGGAGAGATTTTAGATGATCTAATGTTCTCTCATTGTCTTCAAAAGTGCGGGTATTGCGTTCCTGCCAAACTAACCACATTAAACATGCCGGGACCATATTCCAAATGGTCGAACGATGCCTTCCAAACCAATTTCTCCACATAAAGAAAAAAGAGTTGACTGACCTTGGCATTATCCATTGGATCCCAGACACTGCAAAAGTTTCGCTCCATAAGGCATGAGAAAACTTACAATGAAGCAGGAGGTGATCCACTGATTCCCCATCACAGCAGCATAAACAACACCTATTAACTAGAAACCGACCTCTGTTGACAAGATTGTCAATGGTGAGAATCCCATCATTAGCTGCTGTCCATAGGAAGAAAGACACCCGTTTAGGCACCTTTGCACACCAAATGCCCTTCCAAGGAAATTCATCAGTGTTAGGACTAGATAACAGCTTATAAAAAGAGCGCACATCAAAAACCCCAGACGTGGTCAATCTCCAAACCCAGTGATCCTCCCCCTCACCCCTCAGCATAGAGGAATAAATAAGCTCAAAAAAGGAATAAACAGTGTCTACCTCCCAATCCTGAGGACCATGACGGAAAAGTAAATTCCAGCTCCTATTTCCTTCAGAATTAGATATTACCAAGTCGGAGACCCATGCTTCTTTAGAAAGAGAGCATGCAAACATAGCAGGAAAAAGCTCCTTCAAAGGAATAGGCCCACACCAAGGATCATGCCAAAAACTAACCCGACAACCCTCCCCCACATAAAACTGAATTGGACTAAAGAACTTCTCTATGCCTTCCTTAATACTCCTCCACATCCCACACCCGTGAGAACCTCTTACCCCTCTAGTGCACCAGCCTCCTCTCCCCTCACCATATTTGGCTGCTATAACCTGACGCCATAATCTGTTACGTTCATTCCCAAAATGCCACAACCACTTCCCGAGTAAGGCCTTGTTAAACAACCCAATCCTCCGGATCCCTAAGCCACCACTCTTAATAGGCAAACAAACCTTATCCCAAGCAACTAAATGTTATTTAAAAACATCCTCCGAGGCCCCCCAAAGGAAATTCCTCTGAATTCTTTCTATCCTAGCAGCCACAGCTTGAGGGATAGTAAACAAAGATGAAAAGTAGGTGGGAAGGCTTGAGAGAGTACTTTTTAACAGAGTAAGCCTGCCACCTTTTGACAAATAAAGTCTTTTCCAGCCAGATAGCCGATTCTCCATCTTTTCTATAATAGGATTCGATATCGACACATCCTTATAATGGGCCCCAAGTGGCATGCCCAGATATCTCATAGGCAATGTGTCCACCTTGCAACATAGGGTACGGGCCAAAGCATTCAAATTCCCAACGTCCCCAACAGGAACAATCTCACTCTTACCTACATTAACTTTCGGGCCTGTAATAGCTTCAAAGAAGATCAGCACCATTCGAATGTATAATAACTGGTCCCTAGAAGCGTCATAGAACAAAATAGTATCGTCAGCAAAAAGAAGATGAGAGATATGCACACCCCCTTGTCTATGGGACCCCGCTTGAAAACCACAAAGAAAACCACCATTTTCCGTTCTCTTCAATAGTCTACTCAGCACTTCCATAACTAATAGGAATAAAAGGGGAGACAATACATTTAACTTCCCATCTAATTATCTTCAGTATGCCTTCCTCAGAATTGATAAGTCCCTGGTGTAGCACTGCATTCCTTTGCCACCAGATGCGATAAACAGCAGCCCACCAAGCTAATTTACATACTGTGGCTCTGAGACCATTCCCCTTCCAGTAAGAGACACCCCATTCTAAATATCATTCCGTTGTATCCGTGGATTTACAACAGGAGACCATTTCATGATGCACAACCAGATTCTTCTAGCAAAAGAGCATTCAAAGAAAGGATGCTCCCTATTTTCAAGCTGTCTCCTACATAAAACGCAAAGAAAATCCCTTCTAAACCCTCACTGAGGCATTATATTCTTAGTTGGCAGCCTGTTCAAAATAGCTAACCTATAAAGCCATGCTTACGAATGGTTTCTGGGAACCACAACAATTTTCACCAACCTCTAGTCTACTCTTCTAATGTAATTCCAGGTTTATGAGGTTGTGAACTGACCAGACTTCTATGGAATCCAAAGTGGTCTGTCCTCAACCATTCCTATGAAGCCGAGTTTACTCTGAATTGCCACCAGATCATCAGAACGAGCAGGGCTCCAAACCTAATTGCCATCTCTCAACATTCTATAAAGCTTTGCATCCAGTCTACTTGCAGCATCATAAACAACCCTATGACCATATTTAATATACGGCACACCATCAGGGTGTCAACAATGAGGGACTGATCCTCCTCTGGAATTGGTTAAGGCACATCATATGATGCCAGGGACTTACCTGCTTATAGTCACATGTGGATCTGGAGCATATCGAGATCCAGCACCATTAGATCGGTCATTTCATGACTTGACTGGTGAAGACAAGTTTTCTTGTAAAGCCTAATGGCATCATACCAGAGACCTTTGAGTAAATCACACTTTTTTAAAGATGGACCTTTAGTGATGGGAGGGGGACTTATCATTCTGTAGACCATTGGCCTACTGACCTCCAATGAACTAAAAATGCTGAGCTAAGTGATGGGCAACTAAGAACAGATTCTCCGCAGAAATATATAGCTTAATTTTTATTTTATTTTTAATTTTATAAAGTAGTAAACTAGGAAAAGTAAATTTTAGTTTGATCATTTGAAGCAAAACCTAAGAGTAGTCCCTGTTTGCTCAATATGTCACTCAAGATGCTGCAAACATGTTCAAAGTGGACAAGGGACAAGATTGTTTTAGAAGAGGGTTGTTTATGGAATTTTAAGGCACAATTTTTTCTGGGATGTGTCAGTCTTGAAGAAAATCAAATGAAGTTAGGAACAACAAATTCAGATTCTAAGATTCAAAGCGTAGTGCCTAAAGAAGGAATATATTTATGCATGGGATTGATGAATGTTAATATTTTGACTGTCCTGCTTACCTTATGGGAGAGATGAGGTGCATTTAACATAATTGCTCTGGATGATCTTGGTTGAGTTAACTGTGTACAAATTATAGTTTCTAGGTTATGTCTATGCTTGTTTATCAGTTTATGGTCCATGTTAATCTCATAATCTTTGAAGGCCGTCTAATACAGTTCCTCCATTCCCCCCACCCCTTCCCAAAAAAAAAAATTTTCCAGGATGGGCAACGGGTTTGTCTGCAGGTGAAGCAGAATGGACTTTGGAGTTTTCATTCTTCAAAGTAGTAATTGATCTTACTGATGCTGGTCATGGTTAGTTGTTCTGCTCCACCCCACCCCTTTCTCTCTTCTTTTCCCCTATAGCTTTTATTGGATTTTTCAATAAGCATAGACTTATTTTATTATGACACAGGTTACATAACTTTTCGTACATACTACATTTTATACTGTGGTGAGCTGCTAATAATCTGGATCATATAATTGTATATTTGATCGATTACTATTAAACTGCAGAGCACATGCAAGATATTATTGGATTGCTATTCAAATATATTGACCTCTTAAAGCAGTCTGGAATTCACAAATGGATATTTGATGAGGTATTATGTGCATATAGTTAGTATGTTTTTATGTATGCATGTGTATATGAAATATTGTGTTTGTCTTTATGGTTTTTCATAGAACTAAGTCAACTTAATATGTTAATGAAGCTCTCAGCTGTTTGCGAGACAAAATTCCATTATCAGGACAAGATTCCTCCTATTGATTATGCGGTCAATGTTGCATCAAATATGCAGGTAATGTAGACAATTTTTGTTATTTGTATACTTCTTTTGTTTTGCTTTATATATGTTATCATCTTTTAACGGTCTTTATCATTTGTTTGTTAAAGTTCATCTATAAACATTGTGCTAATATTTGGGAGGATTGTCCTATTTTCCGTATCATGTTATAATTTTTTTAAAATTGCTCATGTTTTCGTATTGTACCCGTACCCGTGTCTGTGCATCCTAGGCCTATTATCAAAAACTGTACCTTGGTCATGTTGTGTCAACTAAGCTTCGGCTGGTTGAAGGGTCCAGCAAAAACAGAACATTGTATTTCTTCTTGGGTAAATAAAGTGGAATGATCCTTGTTTAACTCACATACCTGAAGCTTGGAAGAGTGCATTCACAGTTCTTATAACGGGTTCATATTAATTGATCTAGAACGAGGGAATTTAAAAAATTAATTAATTATATTCTATTCCTGATTGACATTTATAAACTTGTTTGCTCCTTTTTCTGTCTATTTGTTGGGCAGGGAGAGTATTGTAGCTTGTAATAAGGAAGTTGGAGCTTATAATTGTTATTTCTGTTACAATAATCTTGATTGCATGGGAATGGCACATTAATAATTTTTCCCTTCTTTAATTGATTATTTGAAATTGTTTTGCAGATATATCCCCCAAAAGATTGGCTGGTGGGCTCATCCTTGCCTTCCATGTTTAGTCAAGGCAGTATCCAAATGGTACTAGAGGAGCTATCTATTGACAACATCCGGTGAGTTGTTTATTACTGCTCAGAGAAGCTGCATAGATTATAGTGGTATATTCGTGATGCAGGACAAACCAAAATTTATGCATCATATATATATATATATATTTTAAATTTTTTTTATGACATGGAGCCTCACCAAGCTAGGACCCTTTGGACCCACCCTTGGGGAGATACACAACCCCACCCACCAAAACTGTGTATTAGGTAATACAAGGGATTTCCTAGTGGGGATCGAACCTAGGATGTCTAGGTATACAACTAATCGCAAGCCTCCAACCGCTAGGATGAACCCTGACAAGTTGATGCAACATGAAAAAGAACCAAAAAAAAAAAAAAAAAAAAAACTAGCATATGAATCAATACAAAATGGGTAGAAAACCTAAGAGTCAGCACCTAGGGTGGAGTCGATACTAGATCATTAGAAAATTTTCTATTTGAAATTTTATCTATCATAAACTTGTCTTCATAGGTGTACAAAAGCACCCTTATATGGACTACTAAACTAAACCTAAATCTAATTGACTCAGGAAAGCCAACTTATTGAATTACAAAAATACCCTTGACTCTAGGATATAAAATAAAATATTAATTGATTTAATTAACTAATAAAACCTTGCCTCACTGGTATCTTATCTATTTTTTTGATAGGTAATGAATTTTTTATTGTACGAAGTACATCATGTTCACCATGGTGAACAAATTCATGTGGTTTAACTAATCAAAAAACTAATAACACCTATAATAAAATTCCATTGACCCATTAAAAATACAAGTTGACTTGCAACATTGAAAAAGACTAAATTATTTGCTTTTCTCGCATCAATCTGAACTACGGGACATTTGTACATTCCACTATAGTATTTCCTTCCTTTGCACTTATATATAAAAAAAAAAAACTATAGTATTTCCTTCCTTTGTAGGCTCCTTTGTTTTTGGTTCTTTTAACACTAATTTTCTGAAAATAACATTAGTAGAGGTAGTTAAAAAGAACATGTCAATTAAGGAAGTGATAGAGACTATGACCTCGCACAGAATAGAATGGAGTAGAAGAATACATGTGACTGACCCAGAGTGACCCTGATCCAGGGTCCTATCTTTTATTGATTTCATTGGAGAGTTTACGCTTTCTGTCTTCTAATATGCATTATTTATTTATTTATTTTTGATAAAGTAAGAAAGCCTTTATTTATTAAAAAGATACTCAAAACTACTGGGAATATGTGTAAAACAAGAATACATTCAAACCAATAGTTGGATTCCTTATTATAATTAGGAAATACTGTACAAATCTGTATCGTTAGTAGGCCATTTGTAATAGACAGCCTTACCCTTTTATTTGGCGCCCTGACCATGCTATGAGTGGCTGCCACATAATTTTATATAGGAATTACACATCACTTCTTTGCCAGTATGGCACTAGTAATTGTGCCCTCATGCTCATATTAAGAATGCAGATTCAATTCAATGGAAATGATGTGTACCCTTCAGCAGTTTTGCCAAAATTCTAAATTTAAAATTTGATGGTTGCATTTGGAAATGGGGATGAAAGGTGTAGCCATCTTTTTGTGATCTTCTTAAGTATGCTTCATCTTCAGCTAAAATGGAATGGATGCAGCCATAAGAATTTTTGCATATAGTTCAAACTTTATCAATGTTAATTACAATTTCTCATATGATTATAGGATTCAGTCCTTCCTATACTAAAAATTAATACTTGGGGATTTGGTTGTTTCTCATTATACAATATAGTCCTTTCCATTTTGTATGTTCCATTATGGTTGAGTCATAGTAGTTCTCCTAATGAGCTGTTTCTACAGAATCTTTTGGGAATCAAAGAAATTTGAAGGTCATACCGACA